>CM062818.1:1768538835-1769092036 GCA_031772625.1 Pinus tabuliformis
GATTTCAAGATCAAGGTCCTAAAATCAAGAAAAAGCAAGATGAGGAAGTTTGATGGCAAGGATCCGGTAAATTGGATACTTCAGATGGAGCAATATTTTGATCTACATGGTGTATCACTTTTACAAAAGGTATGTATTGCATCTTCATATTTAGAACCAGATCAATTTTTATGGATAAAGGGCTTTGTTCTCGTAAACAAACTTGTTACGTGGTCAATTCTCATGGAGGAAATGATAGCACATTATGAGGATACAAAGAACAACACCACAACAATTGGAAAGAGTAAAAAGGCTTTGTGACATATTTGAAAGTAAAATTATGGCAACAAGGAAGTCTACCCTTCACAACTATAAAGATGGAGTGTTGTTTCTCCTAGCCTTCCACAACCTACAAGGGTTACACCACAACAATTGGAAGAAAAAAGAGAAAAAGGGCTTTGTTACAATTGTGATAGAAAATGCACTAAAGGTCATAAGTGTGCTGAGAAGAAATTATTTTACATAGATTATGAAGAGGAGAAAGAAAAGGATCAAGAAACATCAAAAGAAGAGGATATATGCCAGGACCCGACCTTAGAGAAAGAAGAAATGAATCAGAACATATCTTGTAAACTATTGGCAAGAATGACCACTCCTCAAACTCTCAAGATAGAAGGACATATCAAGAAGAAAAAGGTGCAAGAAATGAAATATCACATCAAGAAGGAAGAAATGAATCAAACCATATCTTGTAATTCACTAGTCAGAATTACCACTCCTCAAACTATCAAGATAGAAGGACATATCAAGAAGAAAAATGTTCAAGAAGTGAAAGATCACATCGAGCGTCAAGAAATGAATCTGACCATATCTTGTAAAGGATTGGAAGAAATTACCATGCCTCAAACTCTAAAGATAGAAGGACATATCAAGAAGAAAAAGGTTCAAGCAGTGAAAGATCACATCGAGCATCAACAACAAGTTCTCCAACTTTTAAAGGATAATGCCACTTCGGTGCAAAATCAAATGAAACAACAAGTAGATCAACATCATAGTGAAAAATGTTTTAATGTAGGCGATTGGGTATTTTTACTGTTACATCTAAAGAAAGCTATTTATGAGAAGGAAATGTTGGCAATACTACATGCACTTAAAAAATGGTGACCTTACCGAATGGGAAGACCCTTCAAGGATGAGGATGTGGAAGCATTGTTTTGTGTTATTTCTATTATCCAACTAGATTGGATAAACAAAGCAAGGGATGAATGGAAGAAGGACAAAGAAGTATGGCCACTTATTCAAAAGTTGCAAAAGATCCCAATTCAAACAATATTGCCAGAAATTGAAGAGGAAGTAAAAATCATATTGGAGCCTGGAGTAGTCATAGAAAAAAGAACCCAATAGCTACGAAATCGATCAATTTCAAAGTATCTCATCAAGTGGAAGAACCTACCTGCTAAAGATTCCAAATGGGAGGACAAGAATTTTATACAGAAGCATCAAGAACTACTCAAGCGTTGAGGACAATGCTTTTTGAAGGAGAGGGGCATGTTAGGCCCCTATACTACTAGTGTAACCCCTTATTGTTATTAGTACAACCCACTTATTATATTGATGTACCCATGTAGTGCCCATATTGTTACTCTTGTGCCCCATAGAAGCCCACTATTGTTATTATTGTGCCCTTACATTATTATTGTTTTGTCGGCTCTGATTATGTTATGACCCCTTAGACTCCTATATATAGAAAGGAGGTATTTTCATTTGTATCATCCAAGAATTGTTCATTTATGTAATGTAAAGGAGGTTGCCCCCTTGAAGAGGCTGAATTCTAAGGTGTTGATCTATCTTTTCTATCTTTTCTTGAGCTGGTTTCATAACATTCGCCTGCAGGTCGTACTGGCGCCACATCTGTTTTAAGCATAAAAGTTTCATGTCAGTTCTCATTTCACCATTAAAAAACATTACATATACATTCAAAAGCACAAAAATACTTAAGTGCTATCAAAATTATTCTCACCTTGAGGACCCCAGTTGGTCCAGGGTGGTAGCATCAAGTCTAGGTCACCGGTAAAGTCCATGCCTTCATAGGAATAGTCATCAACAATCACAATCTGGCTACGAAGCCACTGGAAGAAGTCTTCGTCAAAGAAGTGCTGGAGCGGTCCTCCTCTCGTGCAAGGATCAAGTGATGACTAGCGACCCTGCCTTGGCTCGCTCGGATCAAAGGGACCTAAGCTCATTTGTGGGCACATGATAGGTACCCTCTCAAGGAAAAATGAGACTATGATAGTACCGTACCCAAAACTGTGTTGGGTACTGGTCTTGCATGCTGTTAATTCTGCCTTCAATTGGCGAAGCACTGCTTCACACCAATTGAACATTTGTGGCTAGACACAGTCAATCACAAGCAATAGTTGGGCCTTTGTCACTACGTGGGGAATTTTTTACCCTACCAACCATACAATCAACCATAAAACTTCCCTCATAGACCGAGATCGAATCCTCTCTATATGGACTTTGTTTCTTACTAGTCCACTCTCAGGGATGTAGTAGATCTGTACCAGCTTTGAAGTAGATTGTGGCTCTGACCTGCCACCGATGAGTTTGCTTGTGCCCCACAACACAACAAACTAGTCAAAAAGTAAATTTCATCTTGGTCAATTGCTAACACCTGATCTGCAATCCTGAATACTTGCTCGTGTTCATCCCAGCGCTATATGATCCATCTCAGTAAATCCTCTTGTCCTTTCATCAGCTCTAGCTTTGCATACTTCAAAAAACCGCAACAGCGTAATGAAAGTATGCATGTTGGATTGTTTCGCATCAAAAATTCCTCATTATCATGGCCCCTTTCTCTCCATAGGTGAGTCATTTTAGCCTAAAAACTGCACAAAATAATCCTAAAAACAGTTAAAATGAGGCAAAATCACTTAAGGAATCCATGCATGAGGGTTTTAACTGCACCCTACAACCCTAACGCTACCCACAGTGCTGCACAAGGAGGATTAACGCCTTCCAGTGGCTCGTACAGAGCATTTAACGCTCTCTATTGGCCATCTGGAGGGCGTTAGTGCGCAAATAAGGCTCTAGGGCACCTCAGATCTGCAAAATTCCACCCATAAAATTGTTAATAAAGGTTTAGTAAGGAATAAAACAAGGTTTTAGCTCTCACCTGGGATTGACGGCATGTCGAATGGTTGCCCAGATCTCCTGCAATGGTCTGTGGAAAATTTACTCCTCTTTAGCTCCAACAAGATCTCACAAACTTCAAAATAGTGAAAATGATGCATGTGAAAGCTCAAAGCATCTCCTTATATAACTTTGAGAGATATGATTTTTTGAAAATAATTAAAGAGGAAATAGTCCATTCTCCATGATTTTTTATCATGCATGAACCCAGATAATAGGAATTTCTGCTTTTTTATACTTTTTAACGCTTTTGATGAAAGTACTTTCAAGAATGAAAAGCAGTAAACGCTGCATGCAATTCTCAATAGAGCACTTTTGGAGATATTTTATTACTCTTTAAAAAATATAAACATCTTTGAGTTTTTTGTCGTGGGGCTCATTAAACATATACTGTGATCAATAGAGCACTTTTAGGGATATTTTATTGCTCTTTAAAAATTATAAACATCCCTGAGTTTTCATCATTGAGATAGTTAAATATATGCAACGATGGTTAGAGCACTTTTTGTGATATTCTATTGCTCTTTAAAAAATAATAAACATCTCCGATTTTTCATCATTTCACTCGTTAAATATATGCATTAATGCTCTGAGCAACTCTTTTTTGATCTTTTTCCAGCTCATAAACTAAAAAAGACCAAAGGAGCATTCTTTTTAGGTGCTTTTTCTCACTCTTTAAACTGAAAAAATCCTGAGCTATGTCTTGCTGCTCATTAAACTTGCTAAAGATTGTTAGGATATTCCGACACATAGGAAATAGTTAAGTACAACTTGGTCTAGTATAGGGTTAGGTAAAGTGTGTTTCTTTACTATGTACATTTTGTAACTTACAATCCGACGGTCACGATATGTAGTGATCCGACGGTTCATTCTCTCCTCAGAATTACCGACACTTGATCCGTGGCTTGACACCCAATTGGTCCATGATTTCTATTTAAAGCGCATGGAGGGTCATTTGTAGGGTAATCCGTCTATGAGAGAAGCTTATGTAAATTTTCATTCTTTTATTAATAAATTGCCTGAAGTGGCCGCATTGGCTCAGGCCGTGGACTGTTTCCCTCTTTGAGGGTTTTAACCACATCAAAAACACTGGTGTATTGATATGTGATCTGGTTGTGAGCGGTGTCCTTTGGTGTTCTATCTGAGGAACTTACCCTGTAAATTCCTACATGGTATCAGAGCTATTTGAGGGCCGCGTCCGTTGGTGATCTAAATCTGAAGCCGGTAGAACTGCATCCAACTGTCGTTTCCCAGATCTACTGTTTTTTACTACTTTCGGGCCGAGAGGACTGCTCTATTGTGTTGGGAGCATCTGTTCCAGTGAGGAACCCCTTTCGTTTCACGTGAAAAGGTTTCCGGTAGCCCTAGCTGCATCATTTTTAAGATCTGGAGGTATACAGTGTTTATTTGCAGTTTACAGTTATTTTCTCTCTGTTTATTTCGATTTCGGTTTATTTAGCTTTTTTTATTACTGGATCTGAACCTTTCATTTCTGCGTATGCTCTTTTCCCTGCGACTCTGTGCGATCTGGGCAAATTAGAAACAGAAAGGAAGGATTTTTCTCATGCGTATGCTATTTTCCCTGTGCCTTAGTGTGATCTCGGAAAATCAGAAACATTGAGGAAAATATTTAGTTCCCGGCTAAAGCTAACTTCGAGCCGTAAGGTTCGTTTTCTTTGTATGTCCGTGTTGGGTTTTGTGTTTTTTGTTTTGTAGGGAAAAAGAGCTTTCTCAAAGCAAGCACGCAACCCAAAGCTTCAACCCCCCCCCCCCCCCCCTCTCTCTCTCTCTCTCAAATTTTTTGTATAGCTCACTTGGTTGAAAGCTATTTTAAGAGAGTAGAGGTCTTGGGTTCAAATCTCCTTTTTGTGGGGGCGGATTTTTCATTTCCGCACATTCCCGCACTTCGTCGGCATCTTCAACAACTTTTTTTCAAAAAGCCATAACTTCTTCATCCGAAAGCCGTTTTCAGAGCCGTTTTTTTTTTTAAACCAGCCTAATTTTTCGATATCTTTCCGTTGGAACACTTAGTTTCAGCATCTTTAGCTTCAGTTTCGTTGAAATGGAAAGTCAATACCAAGTTACTCTTGACAGCACCAACTACTTCCGATGGTTGTCCTACATTGAGGATTTACTTAGAAGTAAAGGTCTCTACAGAATAGCCTCGGGCCAAGAAAAGAAACCGAAAGATGAAGATAAGTCTGCTAAATGGGAAAATAGGCAAGATCAAGCACGTGGTTTGATAGGGATGTCTATTTATCCAGATCTTAGATTCCATATTGTAGAACTTGATACTCCTGATGAAGCAATGAAACAGATCAACAAAGTTTTTGGAATTAAAAACGAACTTAGAGCCCATCAACTTGAAAATGAGTTTCTTACATTGGACCCCAATAATTTTTCTTGCATTGAAGATTTCTTGTCCAAGTTCAAGACCCTTAGATATCTCTTGGAAGGTGTTAAGGTTAAGAAATAAGATAGTAACCTTATCTATTCCATTCTTACTAAGTTGGGACCAGCCTATGCTGTGTTTGTTTCCACCTTCCATTCTACAAGAGAAGCCTTCATTTCTTAAGGACAAGACTACAAATCCCCTTCCTTTGATTCTTTTTGTGATTCTTTAATAAGAGAACAAGAAAACTCTTACACCTTGGTCTTCTTAATCTTGGAAACTCCAAGAAAGCGTTAGCCGCCCAGCAGCAACCAAATTCAAAGAATCCTAAGAAGTCATATCCTAAAAGGAATGGTCCTAAACCAAACAAGGGTCCTAAGCAATCTCAGCCTCAAAATGAAAAATCATTTCAGCAAAATGATAAGACAAATAAAAACAAAGGGAAGAAGACTGATAGACATTGCAACTTTTGTAATCGAGATGGCCACTTAGAATCCAAATGCTTTAAGAAGATGGAAGCCTTGGAAGCAGCAATGAAGAAGCATAACATCCATTTGGAGCACTCTTCAACTTCAACTTCATCTTCAGGAATGGCACTTTCTGCATGTGGTTGTCAATCATCTCGGTCTGGTTATGCACTAAATGTATCTTCTTCTTCTCATTCTCATGAGTGGCTCATTGATTCTGGAGCTTCTTATCACATGGCCAAAAACAAAGCCATGTTTTCTTCTTTAAATGATTGTAACACCAAAAATATATATGTTGGTGATGATAGATCTCTTCATCTAGACAATGGTCAATTTAATGATGTATTATGTGTTCCAACCTTATCCTGCAACCTTCTATCTGTATATCAGATAACTCATTCAGGTGAAGGTAAAATCGTTGAATTTTCACCTCACGATGTTGTAATTAAGGATCTAAGAGATCCTAGACAGATTTTAGCTACTGGCATTGTTGATGATTCTACAAGGTTGTATAAGTTTCACAACTTTGGGTCATCAAATCTTCCCTCCGTATTTGTTGCTCATAACGAAAGATGAGAAAACTTTGGCATGAGCGATTTGGTCACTTAAACTATCGCTCCCTTCAGCATCTATGTAAAGAAAATATGGTGACAGGTCTTCCAATGGTATCTTGCAGAGATGGTGTTTGTTCCGGATGTGTACTCGGAAAACATCATCGGGACAGTTTTGAAAAACGTGCCTCTTTGCACGCCTCAGCCCCTTTACAACTTGTGCATAGTGATTTATGTGGTCCACTTCCAGTTGTTTCATTCTCTGGCTGCAAGTATTTCTTAACTTTCATTGATGATTTCTCCAGACGCACTTGGGTATACTTCTTAAAACTCAAGAGTGAAGTATTTAACACATTTTTGGCCTTCAAGGCCTTTGTTGAAAAACAATCTGGACATCAAATTCTTAAGCTAAGATATGATAATGGCGGAGAATATGTTAAAAACACATTCATAAACTTTTGCACTGAGAATGGAATTCAAATGCAACACACTGTTCCATATACTCCACAACAAAATGGTGTAGCTGAAAGGAAGAATCGCACCTTAAAGGAAATGGCTAATTGTATGCTACAATCTAAAGGACTTGGTCTTAGTTTTTGGGCAGAAGCAATTAACTGTGGAAATTACATAATAAATCGCACTCCTACTAAGGTTTTAAAGAATATCACTCCAGAAGAAGCATGGAGCTCAATTGAACCAGATGTAAGTTACTTTCTTGTTTTTGGAAGTGAAGCATGGGCCCATATTCCAGATGAAAAGCATAAAGCTTTACAACCTAAGAGTGAAAAATGTACTTTTATTGGATATTCTGAAGATGTCAAAGGCTATAGACTTATTCCACTTAAGTCCAAAAATGTTATCATTAGAAGAGATGTAAAATTTGCTGAAAATATATCGGCCTGCGAGCCTAGTTCGACGGATGTGCCACCTCTCCCTATCTCTTCTACTTTTGAAAATATTTCTTCTTCAGATGATGAAAGTGAGGATGACAATCCTCCCCCACCTTCTCAGGATCCCCCTTCAACTCCTCAGCTTCCAAGATGGGTCCGTGCTACTCGGGATGCAGCAGGTGATCTTGCCGGTGATCCTACAAATCAGCGACACACACGTTCTCAGTTTGACAGAGCCTCTTCTTTACTGGCTCAAGCTCCAGTGAATTATGATCCTGACACCTTTGCAGAAGCTTCAGGCCATCTAGATTGGGAAGCAGCTATGAATGAAGAATATCATTCATTATTGGCAAATGATACATGGGATCGTGTTCCTCTACCAAAGGGACAAAAACTTGTTAGATGCAAATGGATTTACAAAACCAAGTATGGACCAGATGGGAAAGTTGACAAGCATAAAGCTCGTCTTGTTGCTAAGGGTTTTTCACAAGTTGAAGGCATTGACTACACTGAAACCTTCTCCCCTATTGCCAAAATGAACTCTATCCGCCTTGTTCTTTCCCTTGCTGCCTATTTCAAAAGGGAAGTCCATCAGATGGATGTTAAATCTGCCTTCTTCCATGGGGACTTGCATGAAGAAATCTACATGGAACAACCCATTGGCTTTATAAAAACAGACTCCAGCCTTGTGTGTCAGCTTAAGAAATCCCTTTATGGTCTCAAGCAAGCTCCTCAAGCTTGGTATGCCAAAATGGATAGCTTTCTTTTAGAATCTGGCTTTTCTAGGTGTCATTCTGACAATACTGTCTACACCAAGAAAGTGGGCAAGTCTCTTATCATTCTTGTTCTTTATGTTGATGATCTTATCCTTACCGGTAGTGATCCCAACCTTATAAACCATGTGAAGTCCAACCTTAAAAAGAAATTTGAAATGACAGACTTAGGACACTTACATTATTTTCTCGGTCTTCAAGTCTTGCAATCCAAGGAGGGTATTTCCCTTTCCTAGTCCAAGTATGCCTGTGATATTCTACGCCATTTTCACATGGAAGACTGTAAGCCAGCCCCTTCTCCCTTTCAGTCTGGAGTCAAACTTTTAGTCACTTGTACTTCTCCTAAAGTTGATGCTACCTTATACCGTCAACTTATAGGAAAACTTTTGTATCTAACCCATACTCGTCCTGACCTTTCCTTTGTTGTTGACCTTGTTGCTTGGTTTATGCAAAACCCACATGAAATTCATTGGAAAGCAGCTAAAAGAATACTTCACTATGTTCGAGGTACAGTGCAGTTTGGGATTCATTACAGTGCCAAAGCAGCTCCTCTATTGGTTGGTTTCACTGATTCTGATTGGGCTGGTGACCCTGATGATCGGAAATCTACTGTCGGTTATGTGTTCACTCTTGGTTCAGGACCTATTAAATGGGCTTGCAAGAAACAGGGTGCCATTTCTCTTTCTTCAGCAGAAGCAGAGTATCGTGGTGCCGTAGAAGCTAGTAAGGAAGCCTTGTGGCTTCGTCAGATCCTGTCAGAGTTTGGCTTTCAGCAACAGCATCCTACTACACTTTGGTGTGATAATCAAAGTGCCATTCAACTATGAAAAGATCCAGTCCAACATTAGCGCAGCAAACACATTGAACTACACATGCACTTCATCAGAAAGCTCATTCACGACCATGTTCTTGAAGTGCAATATTGTTCAACAGATGATCAAGTTGCAGACATCTTTACAAAGGCTCTCACAGAGGCGAAGTTCACTAAACTTCGATTTATGCTTGGAGTTCAGGAAGTTGTCACTAAGGGGGGATAGGCTCTAGTGCCTCCTTCCTTCTCCTATTGTGTCATATTTGTAAATCCTTCAATCCTATCCCAAGTTGTTCTTAAGGGGGGATGTTAGGATATTCCGACACAGGAAATAGTTAAGTACAACTTGGTCTAGTATAGCGTTAGGTAAAGTGTGTTTCTTTACTATGTACATTTTGTAACTTACAATCCGACGGTCACGATATGTAGTGATCCAACGGTTCATTCTCTCCTCGGTATTACCGACACTTGATCCATGGCTTGACACCCGATTGGTCCATGATTTCTATTTAAAGCGCATGGAGGGTCATTTGTAGGGTAATCCGTCTATGAGAGAAGCTTATGTAAATTTTCATTCTTTTATTAATAAATTGCCTGAAGTAGCCACGTTGGCTCAGGCCGTGGACTGTTTCCCTCTTTGAGGGTTTTAACCACGTCAAAAATATTGGTGTATTGATCTGTGATCTGGTTGTGAGCGGTGTCCTTTGGTGTTCTGTCTGAGGAACTTACCCTGTAAATTCCTACAAAGATGACCCGAGCATTATTTTAGGTACTTTTATTGCTCGTTAAAACTGAAAAATCATGAGTTATGTTACTGGGCTCGTTAAAAATTCATGACAAAACGCGAGTTTAGTCCGTCATCTCATACTCATAACAAAAAGAGCTCGACATATATTGAAAATAGGTTTCTCTTTATTCGGGTTCAATACATTAAAAGACGGAAAATTAACCGATCTGGGTATACTATTAACCTTTTATCGCACCCGGTTAACAACTATCAGAAAGGGACCACCATGGAGTCTCTCTTTACGATCTTTTCAGACTCTCTAAATATGAAAAAATATGAAAAGACCACTGAGTTGTCTAGTCTGGACTCTTTATATACAAAGACAAGATATAGAGTCGTTCTTTTTACAATACTTTTCAGACTCTTAAAACATGAACAAATCGACGAGTTTGCCTGTCTGTACTCATTAAACTAATCAGATAGGGAAAAGAGTCATTCTTTTTGCGATCATTTTCAAACTCATTAAACATGAAAAGATCGATGAGTTTACCCGTCTGGACTCATTAAAAAATCAGACGAGGAAAGTGGACAATACAACTGTATTTCGTATTTGAAAGCGTGGTTTGGCAGCGATCGTTCCCTTGAACATGGCACTCTCTTAGATAAACCTTCATTTTGATAGCCTCTCAATATGAACCCTACCAACCTATGAGTTTTTAGCCTATATACCCTGATGTCATTGCATCTTTGTATCTTAAAACACTCTGTAGTGTTCATGAGTCTAGTGCTGTGTGGTTAAAACTATTGTCGTGCCTTCTATTGTTCAAGGGTCGCCATTTGTTTCCTCTATCAACTGATCCTACATATCCTTTCATCATGCCCTTTGTTGTTTAGACCCAAATGCTCAAAAGATTCCTCAAAATACAAAATCATTCTTGTCCGGTTTCATGTTAACTGATGTAGGACACGTCATTGTCTACCTTTTGACAGGTTTCTTCCTATCAACTTCAACACTCTATCTTGGAAGATAACCTAGAAACACATTCAGTGCCTTGGTACTTGTAGACATTAGTGGTAGGTTACCTTGTGCTTGATCATGGGTTTTCATTATTGGCTCCTGGTTAAGTGATTCTATGAGTGTTCGACAACAAAGAATTTTTTCACACTTGCTAGTTTACACTGTGCATCTTGGAGACCATCACCATTATTGGTGGCCTTCCTCGCACATGTTAACAGTCTCCATTATTGACTGGTAATCATATGATTTCATGCATGTTCGACGCCAAAACATCTTATCACATGTACCGATCTATGCTGTTTGGTGAAGCGGAAATCAAGACCTTGGGTAGTGGCTTGCATTATTCAGCCTTGTTTCCTCTCCCAAGCTACAGATATTTTTCTTTGGAGACAACTATTTTAGGATGATCTATTATGACACTGGATCCACTCTGTGCCATATTGGCGGCCAACATTGTTATATCTCAGATGAGAAAATTACTCTGACATAGCTACTGAGTGTGGGAATGCTTAACTCAGGACATGATTTTAGCAGTTTATATATATGTATCTGTGTTGTATCAGGTTTTCCTTGCCACTCAAAATTTCTCTCTCTCGCTACAAATATTTTGACAGCAAATTACAGTTTTTTTTTCATAAATTATTTCGGCCATCGTCTCTGCCTCTAATCTCATACTTTAGGGGACATCTGTTATAGGAAAAATTGACCTCCTCATCAACTTAGAGGTGAAAGACAAGATGACTGAAGCAAAGACCACAATTTCAGGCCTGGAATCCACACTAACGCTCTCTACACACTATCAACTTGCTTTATAAAGCTTGTTACCAAGCATAAAGGAGCGTTAGTCACCCTGCTAACTCATGTTGTTAGACCAGGGGGAGCGTTAGTGAACCTAAGGGATGTTTAGAAGGTCAGGCCAACAAATCTGCTCATAAACATCTAGATATTAAATCCCTAAATTTGCTCAAGAAAAGCAAGGAAACTCCAAAAATCAAGATATTTGGAGAAATTCCATTCTAAGAATGAAGGCAAATGGGAAAAAGCTTGTAAACAAGGCAGGTTCATGGCTTTTTCCCTAATGAACTATAGGAGGAGCTTGGCAGCCCTAATTCAATTGCTACATAGGTAGCAAGAGGGCCATTGCAAAAGGGTCAGAGTAGTTAGAAGGATAGCCCATTGAGCTGTTGTGAAACTGTCATATTCTTGAAGAAGAGAGCTGAAAGAGGGGGAGAGAGAGAGGAAGAAGGGGCAAGGAAGGCTAATACAATGGATGGTTTTAATCACTCTTCCATTCTGAATATAGAACTGCAGTTGTGTTCCCTACTCCATAGTGTCGGTAATGTTGTTCATTTATTTGTTCATTCTAATGCTTGTCGAGATGAGTAGTTAAGTTATACACTAATACATGTTTATTGTGCGTTCTTACGTTAGTTTTCAGAAGCGTATGCTATGATTGGTTTGCCTTGTCCTTTGTGCAGGAATTTTCTTGGAGCTAGCCTTGAAGGAGTTCTTCTTGCCGCATAGAGATCCCCAAGAAAATCTAGAAGGAGCTAAAGGTGATCCTCTTTCCATACCCTGTCAATTTATGTTTGATAGATGAACATGTCTGTAACTTGGTAGCTTTTGCAGATAATCTTACGGTCTGTTGAAAGTCCTGGGAAGACCTTTGAGGGTAGTTTTCATCCCGTGCATTTTACCCCATAGCAATCTGTTTGGAGGAAACGTAATTTGCCATTTTTTCAACAAAAATATCTCTTATAATTTTCTGGTTTAGCTCCATTGCATCGTAAATAGTGCCCAAAGTTGACTGTTTGACTACTTTTGCAAATCTGGGTTTTACTTGATTTTTCTAAAAATCTACCTAAAAGACCCCTTCAGATCTCCCAAATGGTGGCGAATTTTCAAAAACCTCTCATAATTACTCAATTTCCTATATTGGTAACAAAACCCGTGTTCTAGAATTGCGAGATTCAATTTCATCTACACGGAAATCAAGGTGAAGGTTGGCAGTTTGAAAACTGCTGCGAATTTGAGGCTAAATCATTAATTATTCCCTAAAAATCCATCTACACAACCTTGGTTCATTTTGGCTGATGTGGAAGTGTTCAAAAAACATTTTGAACAAAAACCTTTCCCACATTTTCTCGAAAACGTGCTGATGCATGAAAGTCCCAAATTGGTTGCTATCTAGTGCAATAATGTTTCGCTTTAGTGCACGAACAGGTCAATGAAAGAGAAGTCCACCTCTAACTGTAAAAAAGAATCCACGATCATTCTACGCATGTGTTTGTACTACCAGCTAGAAGTTTTCTTTGTGGCAAGCTTGAATGATGAAGTGGTCCACATATACTTGGTGCAGGATCCCTATGTGATGCAAGAACAAGACAATCTACATTAACAACATTTTAATGAGTATTAATCCTAGAAATGCATATAACAAAGGTATTCTTATATAAAATACAACCCAAGCACAAATATTCGCTATTGCATTAAAATAATTTAGAAAGAGTTATTAAACTTGTAAACAAGGGAATAAGTAGGGCATCATATGAATAAAAAGGTGCATTAAGTACAATAACTATGGGACCTAACAATAACGAGACCTTACTAACTTCCCTTAGGTGCTACAGGACCCCCAGGAACCATCCAACCATTCCAGGTGTCCAAACCTTGATATAACTTTCTTTTTTAGTGAGCTAAACCCTTAGTCACTCCCATGGTAAGGCCTCCAGGTGACTATAACCTTCCAGTCACTCCCACAGTCCTACTTCCTAGCGACTGTAATCTCTTTCAGGTAGTTTTGTGCCAATGACCACAAGATTTAAGACACTTTTTTAGGGCTAGGATCCAGACCTCTTCCCAAAAATTAATGAAACATCCAAAGATAATACATAGCACAGAGACAAATCCTCTAACACAAAACTTACTCAAGGACATGACCTAACCCGGTCTAAACATGACAACGATTCTATCAAATACATGGTGAACTTGTAACCTACAGGCCATGAATGCATATCTAGACATAGAGATATGAAACTTATCTGATTTTTACAAAGAATGACTAATGCCCTCTCACAATAGCTTCCATAATACCAATTAGTTCATTCATTCAGTAACCATTCATATATCAACCAAACATGATAAGCTCCATAGCTTGGATCTATCATAAAACCATGCTTATAACCAACATATAACTTGATAATTAAAAATGATAGAACAACCATTCAGGCCACTTGATAATAAGTACATTTACTCATAAATACAAGAGGAACTTAGATCTTATTAACCATATGAAAAAGTGAACCAAGTCAGGGATTTCCATGTACCACCCAACCATAGATTGGGCTGAACCAAATCCTTCTTTCTACCAATCACCCTTGTGCCATATGCCAAGAATAAATTTGGGATCTTATGGGATAAACCAATCCATAAAAAACCAAGGGAATCGAGAAGTTAAACCACCTCCACCCTCACAACTCCTTCACCCTTCTTTGACGAATTTTCTTATCTCCACCCAACTGTTGAGGGCTTACTGGAGAAAAGCATGTCCACCCCCAACCATTGGGATTTTCGTGAGACCACCTCACCCAGATCCAAAACCTTCCGACAATCCAAAGCTCAATCAAGAATGAATCCCACCACACCATGGTTATCTAGAAATGGCAAGGCAAGGTTAAAACCATTGTTGAAACATGAAAAAACCCATTCCAATGAAAACAACTAAACCAAATACACACGTGCATATACCATGCATTGCTCTTAGGAAACCAACTCATAAAAATATAGAAAAATAGATCAACACCTTAGAATTTAGCCTCTTCGAGGGGGCAACCTACTTTACATTACACAAATGAACAATTCTTGGATGATACAAATGACTAAGCCTCCCTTCTATATATAGGAGTCTAAGGGGTCACAAAATAATCAAGCTGACCTAACAGTAATAAAATAAGGGCACAACAATAACAATAAGGGGTTTCTATGGGGCACACTAATAACAATATGGGGACAATAGGGGCACAATAATAACAATAAGGGATACAATTACAATAGTAATGGGGGAATCACTAGTATTATAGGGACGTAACATGCCCCTCTTCTTCCGAAAAGCATTGTCCTCAATGCTTGAGTAGTTCTAGATGCTTCTGTATAAAATTCTCATACTCCCATGTGGAATCTTGAGCGGATAAGTTCTTCCACTTGATGAGATACTCCGAAATTGATCGATTTCGTAGCTGTCGAGTTCTTGTTTCTGTGACTGCTTCCAGTTCCAATATGATTTTTCCTTCCTCGTCAAGTTTTGGCAATATTGTTTGAACTGGGAGCTTATCACCTATAACCTTCTTTAAACATGAAACATGGAAAGCTGGGTGCACTCAGGAAGCTGCAAGAAGCTCCAATTTGTATTCCATAGTACCAATATTTTGCAACACCTTGTACAAACCATAATACTTTGGTGATAATTTATTATCCTTCTTAGCTTTCTTGAGGGACATTTGTTTATATGGTTGTATCTGTAGGAATACCCAATCACATATATCAAAACTTCTTTTGTTGCGATGTTGATCTGCCTGTTGTTTCATTCTATTCTGCACCAATGCGATGTTATCCTTTAAGATTTGGAGAACTTGTTGTTGATGCTCGATGTGATGTTACATTGCTTGAACCTTAGAATTTTCTCTTAAATATGATGTGATAGATGGTGGATGATATCCATAAAGCTCCATAAATGGGGTATTTTTTGCTGCAGTATGAAAGGAAGTGTTATACCACCATTCAACCAAAGGCAACCATTTGACCCATTGTGTCTGTTTATCAGATACAAAGCAACAAATATATCCTTCTAAACATTTGTTTACTATCTCAATTTTCCCATCAGATTGAGGATGATAAGATGAGCTATGAGCTAACTGGGTACCAGACAAGAAAATAATTATGTCAAAAATTTCCATTGAAAATGGGATCTCTGCCGCTTACAATAATATTTGTGTCTCCATGTAGCTTTTGAATTGTTTCCATAAAGGCAGTAGAAATTGTACTGGCTTTAAATGGATGCAATAATGCACAAAAGTGTGCATACTTGGTAACTCTGTCAACTACCACTATGATGACACTCTTTCCTTCATACTTGGGTATACCTATGATAAAATCCATTGAAACCTCCTCCCAACGTTGGCTTGGAATGGTTAAAGGTTGTAATAGACCTGGGGTATTAATTGTTTCAACATTATTTTGTTGGCAAACCAAACATTCTGCCACAAACTTTTGAATATCTGATTTAAGGCCATCCCAAAAAAATTCCTTCTTAACCCTGTGGTAAGTTTTTAAAAATCCTGAGTGCCCTCCTAAGGGAGAAGTGTGCAATTCCATGAGAATATTTTGTTTGAGTTGGTAATTCTTACATAGGTATAAGCGATCTTTGTACCATAATGAATCATTTTTCCGGCTAAATGTATAAGATGTACTGGGATCTTGTTGTATATTTTAAATGAGTGCCGACACTTCTTCCTCATTCTTCCATTCATCGCTTGCTTCGTTTATCCAATCTGGTTGGATAATATACATGGCACACAACAATGCTTCCACATCCTCATCCTTTCTTGAGAGTGCATCTGCCACAACATTTTGCTTCCCTTTTTTGTAGATGATTTCAAAGTCATAACCCAACATCTTTGTGACCCATTTTTGTTGCTCTTCAAAGGATAATCTTTGTTCTAAAAAGTATTTAAGACTATCATGATCCATTTTTACCTTGAAGTGTCTTCCCATTAGGTAGGGTTTCCATTTCTTAAGTGCATGTAGTATTGCCAACATTTCCTTCTCATAAATAGCTTTGTGTAAATACTTTCCTTTGATTGGACGACTTTCGAAAGTAATGGGTCTTTCATCTTGCATTAAAACAACACCAATTCCATTTCCTGAAGCATCACATTCCATAATAAAGGTTTTTGTGAAGTCTGGCGTAGCTAAGACCGGTGCTTGGCACATTGCCTCTTTAAGATGTCTAAAGGCCTTTGTTGCCTCTGGAGTCCATGAAAATGCATCTTTCTTCAAAAATGTTGTTAGAAGTGCTGCTATTCTCCCATAATTCTTAACAAACTTGTGATAATACCCTGTCAACCCAAGAAATCATTACAGGTGCTCTATGGATGTGGAGAATGTCCATTCCTTAATATCTTTAATTTTGCTAGGGTCTACCTTAACACCTTCATGAGATACAATATGACCCAGATATTCCACCTCTTGTACTCCAAAGAAACATTTGGAGCTTTTTGCATATAATAGTTTCTCCTTCAATAGTTTGAGCACCCTGTCAACATGTTCAACATGATCCTTTGAAGACTTGTTGTAGATTAGTATATCATAAAAAAATACTAACACAAATTTTCTAAGGAAGGGTTTGATAATGGAATTCATCAAACCTTGAAATGTAGAAGGTGCATTGGTAAGGCCAAAAGGCATGACCAAAAATTCATAATCACCCTCATGAGTTCTAAATGTTGTTTTCGGAGTGTCTTCAATCTTCATTCTGATTTGATGGTATCCTGAACGAAGATCCAATTTGGTGAAGTAAATTGATCCATGCAATTCATCCAATAATCCATCAATGACAGGAATGGGAAATTTATCTTTAATAGTGAGGTTGTTGAGCCCCCTATAATCCGAACACATGCACCATGATCCATAGTTATTGTGCACCAATACTATTGGAGCAGACAAAGAACTTTGACTAGGTTGAATTATACCAGCGTCTAGAATTTTTGTAACCATACGTTCAATTTCACTCTTTTGGGCATAGGGATATCTGTACGGCCTGATTTTTGGAGGAACACTTCCTAGAATCAAATGAATAGCATGATCATGATCACAAATAGGTGGGAGGCCTTTGGGAGTCTCAGATATCTTGGAATGATTGTCCAAGATTTTTCGAAGATCTGGAGAAACAAATGATTTCTGTGGGAACCTCTAGCAAACATAATTGTGAAATTACGCCTCATTTTTCCTTCTTTAGAAGCTTTGTCATACTGATAGAGCTAATTATATTTCCCGGTTTCCTTGCAATACCCCATAATTCAACTTCCTTTCCTTCTGCACAAAATTTCATGAAAAGTTCTTGAAAATTAAAAGCTAGTGTACCCAAGGATTATAGCCATTGGACTCCTAGTACAACATCAACACCACCCATTGGAATGGAAAGCATTGGGATATTCAATACATATACAACCATGGCTAGCTTGATATTATGGCACTATCCAGAGAAATTTATGGTTCCTCCACTTGAAACCATCACTTGACACTCTGGTGCTAGATATAGGAATAAATTCAATTCCTTGGCTATCTTACAATGAATAAAATTATGGGTACTTCCCGAATCAATCAACACTATTACCTTTCTCTTCTTGATATGTCCTATCTTAATAGTTTGAGGAGTGGTAATTCTATTCAATGCATTACAAGATATAGTCGGATTCATTTCTTCTTTATCTAGGGTTTGTTCCTGGAGTATATCCTCTTCCTTTGACATTTCTTGTTCCTTTTCTTCCTCCTCTTCACAATCTATGTAGAATAATTTCTTCTCAGCACACTTATGACCTTTAATGTATTTTCTATCACAACTGTAACAAAGCCCTATTGCTATTTTTTCTTCCAATTTTTGTGGTGTCAACATTGTAGGTTGTGGAAGGCTAGGGGCAACAACACTTCCATCTTTATAATTGTGAGTGGTAGGCTTCCTAGGTTCCATAATTTTGCTTTCCATTTTTCTTGCTAACCTGAATGCCTTCTCCAACGAATCAGGTTCCCAAAGGCAAACCTCATGTTGGATATTATCCTTTAAATTCCCTATGAACACATCAATCCTATGCTCCTCTAGAATATCTTTTACCCTTATGTTCAATTTTTGGAAGTCCTCAATGTGCTCCATCATTGAACCCTTTTGTTTGAGATTTATCAATTGGCTAAAAAAAGTGTTGCTTTTTGTATCCTCATAATGTGCTATCATTTCTTTCGTAAAAATTGCCCAAGTGAAAATTTGTTTACGAGAGAAAAGCCATTGATACCATACAAACTGATTTGGTTCCAAATATAAAGTTTCAATATGTACCTTTTGTGTGTTTTGCACATTATGGAGATCGAAAAATTGCTCCATCTGTAGTATCCATGTTTCGGGATCCTTGACATCAAACTTCCTCATTTCTATTTTTGGAACATGGTGGGTCTTCAATCCAACATTAGAGTCTATGAAGTCATGATTAACATTTCTTTTGTTCTTATCATGAGTTTCCTTTAATACCCTTTCACCATTAGTAACCATTTCTTGTAGCAACTTATTCAAATTTATCTTCAATTATTCCATCTTAGCTTCCATGCCATTCATCTTAGCGTCCATGCCATCCATCTTAACTTCCATGACGTTCATATTAGCTTCTACGCCATTCATCTTGGTTTCAGTTACCTTTTGTGAGAGTGAAATTTGTTTTACTTGGTCTTGTAATTTTGATATATCATGTTGCATTTCTTCCTCTTCTTCATGTGTCATGCTAGAGATTTCGGGTTTCTTACTAGGTGTTTCCATTTTCTTTCTTCAGGGAGTCAATTAATTCTAATAATTCTTCAGTATTCCCTTTGAATTCATTCAAACTATTTTTTCAAACCAATCTTATGCAAAATTTAAAAAAAACTACACACCTTTTTTTCACTTTGTAAATGCTCGATATTGAATATGTTGTGTCTCTGTTAGTACGGATTTAGAATATCAAAAATTGCATCCCATAGTAGCCCTTTGTTTTCTCTTTCTAACCCCACAAGTCTAATCAAGTTTGGATTCTCCAAGGAGGAGTTATGCCAAATCTCCCACAGTAACCTGTTTATAGACTAGTTCAGTATAGTGAACTTGTATGAAGTTCCACGTGTCACTGTTTTGACCTTAGTACCTGGAATTGATGTACATAAAACTATAGGTCGTCCTCTTCCTAAAACTTCATAGTAAATTTAAATCTGATGCACAGACCAAAAGTTATGATAATTTTCCCCAGATCACTTGTTTGGAATGTAATTTGGGAGTCTGCAAAATCCCTAACTTCCTCAGATCATATCTTCGAAAATATAGTGATAAAAGCTCTAAAATTTGGACCCAAAGTTCAGAACGATTTCGGCTAAAATGGGTTTTTGTTTTAGATTTGGAAGCATCACAGGAAAAAATTTATACCGAAAACTCTACGATGACCTGTTTGGAGCAGCGAAGCCCTAGAATCGAAAGCTTGGATACCAAATGTTAGGAAACCAGCTCACAAAATGATAGAAAAGATATATCAAGGCCTTAGAATTCAGACTCTTCAAGGGGGAAACCTCCTTTACATTACACAAATGAAAAATTCATGGATGATACAAATGACTAAGCCTCCCTTCTATATATAGGAGCCTAAGGGGTCACAATATAATCAAGGCAACCTAACAATAATAGCATAAGGGCACAAAATTAACAATAGGGGGTTTCTGTGGGGCACACTAATAACAATATGGGGACAATAGGGCCACAATAATAACAATAAGGGATACAATGACAATAGTAATGGGTATATCACTAGTATTATAGGGACCTAACAATTGCAAAACAATAGCTTCCATAATACCAATTAGTTCATTCATTCAGTAACCATTCATATATCAACCAAACATGATAAGATCCATAGCTTGGATCTATCATAAAACCATGCTTATAACCAACATATAACTTGATAATTAAAAATGATAGAACAACCATTCAGGCCACTTGATAATAAGTACATTCACTCATAAAGAAACGAGGAACTTAGATCTTATTAACCATATGCAAAAGTGAACCAAGTTAGGGATTTCCACGTACCACCCGACCATAGATTGAGCTGAACCAAATCTTTCTTTTAGCCAATCACCATTGTGCCATATGCCAAGAATAAATTTGGGATTTTATGGGATAAACCAATCCATAAAAAACCAAGCGAATTGAGAGGTTAAGCCACCTCCACACTCACAACTCCTTCACCATTATTTAACGAATTATATTGTCTCCACCCAACTGTTGAGGGCTTCCTGGCAAAAAGCATGTCCACCCCCAACCATTGGGATTTTCGTGAGACCACCTCACCCAGATCCAAAACCTTCCGACAATCCAAAGCTCAATCAAGAATGAATCCCGCCACACTATGGCTATCCATAAATGGCAAGGCAAGGTTAAAACCATTGTTGAAACATGAAAAAACCCATTCCAATGAAAACAACTAAACCAAATACACACATGCATATACCATGCATTTCTATTAGGAAACCAACTCACAAAAACATAGAAAAGATAGATCAATGCCTTATAATTCAGCCTCTTTGAGGGGGAAACCTCCTTTACATTACAAAAATGAACAATTCTTGGATGATACAAATGACAAAACCTCCCTTCTATATATAGGAGTCTAAGGGGTCACAATATAATCAAGCTAACCTAACAATAATAATATAAGGGCACAACAATAACAATAGGGGGTTTCTATGGGGCACACTAATAACAACATGGGGACAATAGGGGCACAATAATAACAATAAGGGATACAATTACAATAGTAATGGGGGAATCAGTAGTATTATAGGGACCTAACATGCCCCTGTCCTTCCAAAAAGCATTGTCCTCAATGCTTGAGTAGCTCTAGATGCTTCTGTATAAAATTCTCATCCTCCCATGTGGAATCTTCAGTGGCTAAGTTCTTCCGCTTGATGAGATACTCCGAAATTGATCAATTTCTTAGCTGTCGAGTTCTTGTTTCTATGACTGCTTCCGATTCCAATATGATTTTTCCTTCCTCGTCAAGTTTTGGCAATATTGTTTGAAATGGGAGCTTATCACCTATAACCTTCTTTAAACATGAAACATGGAAAACTGGGTGCACTCAAGAAGCTGCAGGAAGCTCCAATTTGTAATCCATAGTACCAATATTTTGCAACACCTTGTATGGACCATAATACTTTGGTGATAATTTATTATCCTTCTTAGCTTGCTTGAGGGACATTTGTTTATATGGTTGTAGATGTAGGAATACCCAATCACATACATCAAAACTTCTTTCATTGCGATGTTGATCTACCTATTGTTTCATTCTATTCTACACCAACATGAGGTTATCCTTTAAGAGTTGGAGAACTTGTTGTTGATGCTCGATGTGATGTTCCCTGCTTGAACCTTAGAGTTTTCTCTTAAATATGAAGTGATAGATGGTGGATGATATCCATAAACTACCATAAATGGGGTCATTTTTGCTGCAGTATGAAAGGAAGTGTTATACCACCATTCAACCAGAGGCAACCATTTGACCCATTGTGTCTGTTTATCATATACAAAGCAATGAAAATATCCTTCCAAACATTAGTTTACTATCTCAATTTTCCCATCAAATTGAGTATGATAAGATGAGCTATGAGCTAACTGAATACCAAGACAAGAAAATAATTATGTCGAAAAATTTCCAGTGAAAATGGGATCTCTGCCACTTACAATAATATTTGGGTCTCCATGTAGCTTTTGAATTGTTTCCATAAATGCAGTAGAAATTGTACTGGCTTTAAATGGATGCGATAATGCACAAAAGTGTGCATACTTGGTAAGTCTGTCAACTACCACTATGATGACACTCTTTCCTTCAGACTTGGGTAAACCTGTGATAAAATCCATTGAAACCTCCTCCCAACATTAGCTTCGAATGGCCAAAGGTTGTAATAGACCTGGGATATTAATTGTTTCAACTTTATTTTGTTGGCAAACCAAACATTCCGCCACAAACTTTTGAATATCTGATTTAAGGCCATCCCAAAAAAATTCCTTCTTAACCCTGTGGTAATTTTTTAAAAATCTTGAGTGCCCTCCTAAGGGAGAAGTGTGCAATTCCATAAGAATATTTTGTTTGAGTTGGGAATTCTTACATAGGTATAAGCGATCTTTGTACCATAACGAATCATTTTTCCAGCTAAATGTATCAGATGTATTGGGATCTTGTTATATATTTTAAATGAGTGCTGACACTTCTTCGTCATTCTTCCATTCATCCCTTGCTTCAATTATCCAATCTGGTTGGATAATATACATGGCGCACAGCAATGCTTCCACCTTCTCATCCTTTCTTGAGAGTGCATCTGCCACAACATTTTTCTTCCCTTTTTTGTAGATGATTTCAAAGTCATAACCCAACAACTTTGTAACCCATTTTTGTTGCTCTTCAAAGGATAATATTTGTTCTAAAAATTATTTAAGACTATCATGATCCATTTTTACCTTGAAGTGTCTTCCCATTAGGTAGGGTTGCCATTTCTTAAGTGCATGTAGTATTGCCAACATTTCCTTCTCATAAATAGCTTTGTGTAAATACTTTCCTTTGATTGGACGAATTTCGAACGTAATGGGTCTTTCATCTTGCATTAAAACAACACCAATTCCATTTCCTGAAGCATCACATTCCATAATAAAGGTTTTTGTGAAGTCTGGCGTAGCTAAGACCAGTGCTTGGCACATTGCCTCTTTAAGATGTTCGAAGGCCTTTGTTGCTTCTAGAGTCCATGAAAATGCATCTTTCTTCAATAATGTTGTTAGAAGTGCTGCTATTCTCCCATAATTCTTAACAAACTTTCGATAATACCCTATCAACCCGAAATCCTTGTAGATGCTCTATGGATGTGGATAATTTCCATTCCTTAATGGCTTTAATTTTGTTAGGGTCTACCTTAACACCTTCATGAGATACAATATGACCCAAATATTCCACCTCTTGTACTCCAAAGAAACATTTGGAGATTTTGGCATATAATTGTTTCTCCTTTAATAGTTTGAGCACCCTGTCAGCATGTTCAACATGATCCTTCGAAGACTTGTTGTAGATTATGTTAGCTACCTATACCAATAGGTTTCATATTTCATGATTGGTAAAGAAAGTTCCAAATATGCTTTGCTTTGGTGATGCAAAGATCCCATATTTTCAAGAGAAGACAACATGTGTATATAACTTGATGTTGACTCAATTTTGATGGATGGTCCAACAGCCTAATCTGGATCATGCCATGTTTTAATTTTCTGTTGTAGAATAGAGAAAGAAGTCTGTCCAAACTGTTTAATCTTGGCAGACCAGTAGCTTAGGTAGAGAAGTAAGGTTCCCAACTGCTTAATCTGGGACCTTGGAAGCAATAAGGGTAGTTCTTAGATAGAAAATCAAAAGAAAAAGCCAAAAGAAAAGAAAAGGCACATAAGGGTCTGCAAGTCTAAGTGCACCCTCCATGAAGAAACAAAAAATGCTAGGCAAGTAGATGGGTAGGCAGAGGGGGTTGCAGAAATGTTATTACTTCCAAATGAGTTTCGCTGGTCTAACACAAAGGAACATCAGTGCATAGAGAAGCTCCTCTTCTCCATCATGTTGCAACAAAGCAAAGGAGCATGACTAACTTCCTTTCCCCCTTTTCACATTCATTACTAACATCCCTTCATCAGTTGTATTCATGAAAGAATTCAAGGTTTTATGTTGGTTCTTATTCCTTTAAAAGCCACATTTCTTGTCTAAAATTCTTTTCATTTTGATCTACTCCCTAAGCTAAGTTGTTTTCATACAAACTTAGTGATATCACTCCTCATTCATCTCTTTTACTCATATTAACCCTTAACTTTTATTATCTAAATCCCCTATGTTACCCTTTCCCTACTATTATAAACACTATGGTGTATAAATCCCAAGCATTCTATAAATATCCCTTCCCCCTTGGCATTATAAGCCATATGTTCACTGTCAGGGATTAAATTGACATCAGGTCAATTTAAGAACCCAAACCCTACCTCTCTTCCCCCTTCAGAAGTTACCTAAGCCATTTAACCCCTTCATTTGCTAAAAAACCTTATAAAAACCCCATTTTCACTCCTAACCCGCTCATTTGCAAAATATACATGAAAACCCACTTTTTCATTTTATCCAAAGTTCTGGGCGCTATGCGCGTTTTTACAAAATACATTGAAAAATCATGCAATCCGCCAAAAGTTCTAAGGTCCCCGCCGGGCGCAAACTCCAAAGAAAATATTATTTTAATCCCCGTTCATATCCGTATCGACCTGGCAGCTTAATGATCCGTCAACCGTCGGATCAGACCTTTTTCATCCGACGGCTCTCGTGCATTTCGGACCGGCCCCGACGTCCGTAAGATACCTTCCGAAATCTGTCAGAGGGTGACGTCAGGCCTCCGCCACGCGTCACCCCCAAATCGTATCGGAGCCCCCTCTGACAATTCCGCCTCCGTATAATAAGCGGTGCGATATTAAACCGCTTACCATTTCCGGTTTCTGTCAACCCGCCGTGCCAACGTCACCAACACGTCATTACCACGTCACCGCCGCGTCAGCGCCCCGTCCGCCACTGCTCTGACCTGCCTGCCACCTCATCATCCCCGTGGACCACTCTTAAGTCGCCACGTCACCTGATGATGTCATGCTGACGTCATCCGACCTTGACCCCACCTGATGACATCATGCTGACGTCATCCAAAAAAAGCGCCAATGTTCCAAAAAATCCATATTTTGGCCAAAAAACCACGTTTTTTGCACTTTTTGCAAAAACGACTGTTGTCTCTCCTGCATGCATTTTACGTCCAAGCTCACGCCAACCTGCCGAATTCAACCCGAGGACCGTTGGCGCGCCAAATCCACCTGCATTTGTGACCAGTGCTGACAGTGTACCAGGTATTTATCCCCGTCAATTCCTCCTGCGCCTGGTTTTGTCTGTAAATCGCAGAGAATAGCTTAAAGAGTGAAAAAACACATAATTTACCGGCAAATCCCCTGTGCCTAGTCTCCATTTGCAACTGTAAGGTCGAAATTCACCTGCTGAGCCTTGTTTACCCGAGTTTTTCATAAAACCTGCATTCTGTTCGCGCAGTCGTGAACAGGGAACCCAAGCTGCACCAATTTACCGTAAGGAGAGTTTTTAAGGACAAGCATTTGCCCTATCAGTGCTTTGTGCAGTATTTCAATTGCTGCCATTGCCATTTTGCCCTCTGTTCCTAAGTAAATCACTGTTCTTTCCAAGAAACACTCCTTTGTGTTGCTCTGCACAGTAACACCAGTTCATACAAGCAGAATCCTAAACTAACTATGGATGCACCAGTAGCACCTGTAGCCTTGAATGTTGCCCCTTTAAATGCCCCTCAGAGAGAATTGGAATGGAAGCCATTAGCTGACCTGGATTACCAAATATCAGAAGAAATGCTGATGCACAGCAAGTACCATATCCACTTATTAAATGAATTGAAGATTAAACATGAGACTGGAACAGATGTGTTGGGTATTTGGGATTCTTTCCTCCCTATCTTCAAGCTCCCTCAGGTCAATCAGTTTCCTGACCTAATCCACCTATGTGCTGACTGCTACGACGCCACTCAAAGGGCTGTGATTGACCCTTCAGGTTCAGTTGTTTTCTATGTCACCCCTGAAGCCATCAGAGAGATGCTGCACTTCAAAACTGAGAAGAAATTAGTTCCTTTATCACTGATTGATCTGATAAAGCAAGGAGCTAAATTAACAGAGGCTCAGGTCACCAAGCTAAATCAATTATATATTGACTCTGACACTGTGATATATCCTCCTATTCCTCATTTATACCTCAACCAATTGGGCAGGGACCTTGTAGATATGATCAGTCCCATTTTGGGCTATAATTTAATTGAGTATGTTGATGAAACTGTGCTGGTGATGATGCTCATGTTTTCCCCTGGCAAATCTCCAATCTATTATGACTATGCCACCTACATTTCTGACAAAATACATGAGCAACTGATGAATTTGGCAAGAGAAAGGGTGTTCAGATACACCTCCTACATCTACCACTTAATTTTGTATCATCAACATGAGAAATTTCATTTTGCTATGAAAAGAGTGGATGCACAAGGCAATCCAAGGTCAGTGGTTTATTGGTCCTCTGCTTTCCACTGCCTATCAAATTCTCCATACACTTATTGTGAGTTTATAGACCTCTTCATCCACCCAGCCATGTCTATGCTTATGAGCTCACCTCCTCCGAGACTAACTGATGATATGCAGAGAATTCTTCAATTGTCTAAGGCATACAGCATTGGGGATTGGTACTATTACCAAAACCACACAGTCATCAGGATATATGGGTGTGAACTGCCCCCATACAGATTGCCCAAATATGTGCCCATGAGACTGTTTGCCCTTGAATACTTCAGGCAATTTGGCAATGCTGATATACTCCATTTTTCAGGCAGAGGCAAGAAAGCACAGCTCAAAGTAAGAAACCAATTAGGCCACTTCATTTACAACAAAAGGGAGGAAGGTTGGCAAGAAGCAGACAGAATGCTAGAATCCCTTGGCCTACAGACCAGTTTCCTTTGGAAACCATACGACCCCAATCATTTCATAAGCCTAAGAAGGGTCAAATATAGGCTGTCCGGTTATGACCATGTAAGGTTGCCTCACATAGAAAAATATGCAAATCAAATAAAGTGGAGGAGAGGAACCTTAGAGGAGGCAGTCACACAAGAAGAATTAAATCAAAGAGCAGTTAGAAATCTCCGAAAGTTGGCTGACTTAGAGCTTTGTGCACAGGTATTTGCTCTTCCAGGCACTCAAGTGGGAGCAACTGCCTCTTCCTCCACAGCACATCAACAAGCAGCCAAAGTGACTGATCAATCCTCTAGCAAAGGCAAAGAGAAAGAGATGGAGCCAGAGCAGCCACCTCATGAAGAGGTACAGCAGCAGGAAGTACAGCAACAGCAACAGGAGGGGCAGCAAGAAAAGGAACAGCCAGTGCAACAAGAGCAGTCATCACAGGCCCCAATATCCACCGGGCAGCAAGCTCAGGACACTCTGCCTCCTAGGCAGGAGACAACAGTGGAGGCCTCAGTCCTCCAAACCCCACAAAAAGAAGACATAAGTAGAAAGAGGGACAGAGAAACTCCCCTCACAACATCAACAACTCAAGGGGAGAAAAGACACAGAATGAATCCCCTTTCAGAGGAAGAAATGCCAATAGGACAATCTTTGGGCATGGGCCCACCTAGTATGGAGGCATCTGCAAGTTCCTTCCAGCAGGAACAAGAGAGGACAGTGGGAGGAGAAGTTAGCTCCTCAAGCCAGCAAAGAGGAGGTGAACTGGGTATCAAGCAGCAGTTCATTGACATAAAGAAGAGGAATGAGCCCATAAGGATACAACTATATAATCATTTGTTAAAAATGGCTCCTACTAACCAGCAAAGACTAATGTCTGCCTATGATGTCCAAGAGGGCAAGATGATCATGAGCCATTTTACGCCAGCCGTGATGCAGCCACAGTCAGCTGCAGATTACATTAGGACCAACCTTGAGGTCCTTGCCAAGGACATCCACCCGATGGATCAGATCGAATTACATAAGCAAACGGGTGAGATGGTCTATGCTAGCTTGGCAGATAAGACATTGGTGAACTACAGGCTAGAAAATAGCCTAAATAATACAACTGCCCAACTTGAGTTGGAAAGAGCATCCTCTCAAGCAAAAGACAACAGAATCAAGGCCCTAGAGGACATCATAATAGAGCTTGGGCACGATCCCAAGGACATCAAGGCAGTGCAAGCATTATTGAAATTAAGAGATGCAGATATGGCAGCACTAAGGAAAATGGTGAAAGTCCCAGCAACCATTCACCCACAAACTGGAGAAGTTGCCCAGCTGAGACATGACCAAGATGCAGCAGCTATGCTAGTGTCCTTATACAAACAGCTGATCCAAACACAAGAGAAATTAGGAGAATCAGAGGCTGCACAGGCTGCACTGCAGGCAGCATTACAACAAAAAGAAGGAGGCCAAACTTCTCAGCCCCCTCCAGAAATAATCAATTTGGAGGAACCTCCTCAAACTACTGCTCCTCCCCCTGAAAAGACAGAACAAACAGCACCATCTACATCAGCACCAGCGCCAACAACAGAGCAGGCTCCAAGCCTGGATATGCAGAAGCTAAGGAGTGAAATCCAAGCCCTGGAGGCCCAAATGACAGAACTAAAGGAGGCCAGGGAGAATTTAGTCAAGTTGAATGAAAAATATGATAAATCAAAGCAGACTGTAGCAGAAAAAGGGAGAGAGATAAAGGCTCTCAAGGAGAGGATAAAGGAGCTGGAGAAGGAGCTCACACTTGATAAAGTGGTGGCTGAGCTCAAGACAGTCCTATGGGCCAACATTGGCCAATCCATCACTGACCAATGGCAATACATTGAGACTATTCATGAGCAGATGGAGCTCATAGGCAAGGCACATAGAGAAATCCAAAGAGCAAGGGCATCTCTAGGCAATATGCCTGAGGTTGCCAACAGAATGATCAATGTGCTTAATAACAGAACAAGTACTCAGCTGACAGCTATGGGAATTTCCAACAGGACTGAGACCATTTTGCTGATTAAGAGAGTCCTAACACTAAGAAGCCTGGTACAAACACTAGAGAGAAGAAGCCAGGATATGCAGACAGAGGTTAATAAGTTTATGGACAAATTTGTAGCATTACAAAACAGAGGTCTTCCTGGCTTACTGAACAGCGCAGGGAAACTACTCTCACATGAGCATTATGCCAAGAGGGTCAATACATTTGCTACTAATCAGATCACTGAAAGGCCCAGTACCTCAGAAGAAACAGGACCAGCAACAGGACAAAGTCTCTACAACAGGGTAGAGAACTTATTCTTTATAATGAATGAGATCAAACACTTGTTTGAAGTGCCTCCAAATTTCTACAAATACACAGAGGCAGATGAGACTCTAGAGGCAATTCTAAGACATCAATTGCCCACACAGGAAGTCTGGACTAAATTGATACAATTAATATTGTAAAACCAGAGCCTGTTATCATGTTTTTTCATTGAAATATATAAGTTGTCATGCACAGGAAAATTTTGATAAAATCAGCATGCATGGAGAAGAATGGGCTGAGCCAACTCAGCAAAACTATTCGGCCACCAAAGCAGCACTGACAGTCACAGGTGACAAGGCCGAAAAGCTACAGCACGACAGCCATAAAGACACATCATCCAGCATTAAAGAAGAACGTTCAACCGACTCAGTGGCCTCCAAAGGTCAAAAAGTCTTCTGACAGAATTAAAGAGCATTTATGTTGTATTCAAAGCTGTAATAACTTCTTATCTGTTGTTCTGTACAAGTTGGTGAACATATTTATTTCTCAGATGACTCAACGCTTCAGATATTTTGTATGACCGTTTGTATATATTCCCCCTCGCATAAGTTTGCCGGGGTTGTTGTTGATTTCTCTTCTAGAGTTCTGATGCTGTAAATTTTCAGAGAGTTAATACAAAGCTGATGGAATTTCCAAAGCTCTGCGTTGTTTGAGGCATTGTGGTGTTTAGCTGAATGTTACAGGATTCCTGCGTACTTCATGGCACAATAAGTTTTCCTTAAAAACTCTTCGTTATGTGTTTTGTTATCTTTTCATATCTCGTTCCTGTTTCTCTGTTTTACAGTTAATGGCAAAGAAAAAGAATAGTTCTAGGATTTAATCACAGATTACCCTGAACTCAATCTATGCTATTATAAATGTTTTTCTTCAGTTATAGTAATAAAGGTGTAATTCTTAATTGCTGCACCTTCACACTATATCTTTCACAGTGATTATTGTTTCAGGAATTCAAGTTTGCTCCTGTGCAATATATCTCTCTCTCACACCCCAGCTTAGTGGAAAATTCTTAATTGCTTTTCACTGGTTAAACGCACTTCATCATTTCAATATCAAGTTTGTTTCATGAAGTATTTAAATGGCCCTGTAGTTTTCAGCAACCCAACTCAATATTTCAAACAACCTGTAGCCACAGACTCCATTGCCCAATGGATTAACACTATCTGAAGACTTTCACCTTAGGTACAGAAAGATATCCCTCAACCAAAACACAAAACCAAACCCTGAAATCATAACTAGCCTAAAATTTTCACAAAACAGAGACAAACCTTAAAGAGAGAGCCCTCTCTGATTACAGTTTGGCTAGAAGCTGTAATCCAAAGATTGGTTAGTGGTTACCCCGGCCATATTCCCTTGGGAGTCAAAGGGAACAACCTGGGTGTTAACAGATTAGTATATCATAAAAAAATACTAACACAAATTTTCTAAGGAAGGGTTTGATAATGGAATTCATCAAACCTTGAAATGTAGAAGGTGCATTGGTAAGGCCAAAAGGCATGACCAAAAATTCATAATGACCCTCATGAGTTCTAAATGTTGTTTTTGGAATGTCTTCAATCTTCATTCTGATTTGATGGTATCCTGAACGAAGATCCAATTTGGTGAAGTAAATTGGTCCATGCAATTCATCCAATAATCCATCAATGATAGGAATGGGAAATTTATCTTTAATAGTGAGATTGTTGAGCTCCCTATAATTTGGACACATGCACCATGATCCATCCTTCTTGTGCACCAATACTACTGGAGCAGAGAAAGAACTTTGACTAGGTTAAATTATACCAGCCTCTAGAATTTTTGCAATGATACATTCAATTTCACTCTTTTGGGCATAGGGATATCTGTGCGGCCTGATGTTTGGAGGAACACTTCCTGGAATCAAATGAATAGCATGATCATGATCACGAATAGGTGGGAGGCCTTTGGGAGTCTCAGATATCTTGGAATGATTGTCCAATATTTTTCGGAGATCTGGAGAAATTGATGATTTCTATGGGAACCTCTAGCAAACATAATTGTGAAATTACGCCTCGTTTTTCCTTCTTTAGAAGCTTTGTCATACTGATAGAGATAATTATATTTCCCGGTTTCCTTGCAGTACCCCTTAATTCAACTTCCTTTCCTTCTGCACAAAATTTCATGAAAAGTTCTTGAAAATTAAAAGCTACTGTACCCAAGGATTATAGCCATTGGACTCCTAGTACAACATCAACACCACGCATTGGAATGGAAAGCATTGGGTTATTCAATACATATCTAACCATGGCTAGCTTGATATTATGGCACTATCCAGAGCAATTTATGGTTCCTCCACTTGCAACCATCACTTGACACTCTGGTGCTGGATATAGGAATAAATTCAATTCCTTGGCTATCTTACAATGAATAAAATTATGGGTACTTCCCGAATCAATCAACACTATTACCTTTTTCTTCTTGATATGTCCTTCTATCTTGATTGTTTGAGGAGTGGTAATTCTGGTCAATGCATTACAAGATATGGTCGGATTCATTTCTTCTTTATCTAGGGTTTGTTCCTGGAGTATATCCTCTTCCTTTGAAATTTCTTGTTCCTTTTCTTCCTCCTCTTCACAATCTATGTAGAATAATTTCTTCTCAACACACTTATGACCTTTAATGTATTTTCTATCACAACTGTAACAAAGCCCTTTTGCTCTTTTTTCTTCCTATTATTGTGGTGTCAACATTGTAGGTTGTGGAAGGCTAGGGGCAACAATACTTCCATCTTTATAATTGAGTGGTAGGCTTCCTGGATGTCGTAATTTTTCTTTCCACTTTTCTTTCTAACCTGAATGCCTTCTCCAATGAATCAGGTTCCCAAAGGCAAACCTCATGTTGGATATTATCCTTTAAAGTCCCTATGAACACATCAATCCTATGCTCCTCTAGAATATCTTTTACCCTTATGTTCAATTTTTGGAAGTCCTCAATATGCTCCATCATTGAACCCTTTTGTTTGAGATTTATCAATTGGCTAAAAAAAGTGTTGCTTTTTGTATCCTCATAATGTGCTATCATTTCTTCCGTAAAAATTGCCCAAGTGAAAATTTGTTTACGAGAGAAAAGCCATTGATACCATACAAACTAATTTGGTTCCCAAATATAAAGCTGCAATATGTACCTTTTGTGTGTTTTTCACATTATGGAGATTGAAAAATTGCTCCAACATTAACATTTCTTTTGTTCTCATCATGAGTTTCCTTTACTACCCTTTCACCATTAGTAACCATTTCTTGTAGCAACTTATTCAAATTTATCTTCAATTATTCCATCTTAGCTTCCATGCCATTCATCTTAGCATCCATGCCATCCATCTTAACTTCCATGCCATTCATATTAGTTTCTACGCCATTCATCTTGGTTTCAGTTACCTTTTGTGAGAGTGAAATTTGTTGTACTTGGTCTTGTAATTTTGATATATCATGTTGCATTTCTTCCTCTTCTTCACGAGTCATGCTAGATATTTCAAGTTTCTTACTAGGTGTTTCCATTTTCTTTATTCGGGGAATCAATTAATGCTAATAATTCTTTAGTATTCCCTTTGAATTCCTTCAAACTATTTTTTCAAATCAATCTTATGCAAAATTTTAAAAAAACTACACACCTTTTTTTCACTTTGTAAATGCTCGATATTGAATATGTTGTGTCTCTATTACTACGGATTTCAAATATCAAAAATTGCATCCTATAGTAGCCCTTTGTGTCCTCTTTCTAACCCGACAAGTCTATTCGAGTTTGGATTCTCCAAGGAGGAGTTATGCCAAATCTCCCACGGTAACCTGATCATAGACTAGTTTAGTATAGTGAACTTGTACGAAGTTCCACATGTCACAGTTTCGACCTTAATACCCAGAACTAATGTACATAAAACTACAGGCCGTCCTCTTTCTGAAACTTCTTAGTAAATTTAAATCTGATGTGCAGAAAAAAAAGTTATGATAATTTTCCCCAGATCACTTGTTTGGAATGTAATTCGAGAGTCTGCAAAAATCCTAACTTCCTCAGATCATATCTCCGAAAATATAGTGATAAAAGCTCTAAAATTTGGACCTAAAGTTTAGAATGATTTTAGCTAAAATGGGTTTTTGTTTTAAATTCGGAAGCATCATAGCAAAAAGTTTATAGAAAAAATTCCACGATGACCTGTTTGGAGCAGCGAAGCCCTAGAATCCAAAGCTTGGATACCAAATGTTAGGAAACCAACTCACAAAATGATAGAAAAGATAGATCAATGCCTTTGAATTTAGACTCTTCAAGGGGGAAACCTTCTTTACATTACACAAATGAACAATTCATGGATGATACAAATGACTAAGCCTCCCTTCTATATATAGGAGTCTAAGGGGTCACAATATAATCAAGGCGACCTAACAGTAATAACATAAGGGCACAAAAATAACAATAGGGGTTTCTATGGGGCACACTAATAACAATATGGGGACAACAGGGGGCACAATAATAACAATAAGGGATACAATGATAATAGTAATGGGGGAATCACTAGTATTATAGGGACCTAACAATTGCAAAACAAACTGTAAAATCATACATGTAACCCATTATGTATAATTATTCCCTGTTGGCTTTGTGGGCCCTAACCCAGGTTCAGTGTTAGTCAGCCAAACAAATACCTACACTACTGGTTGTTTCGGCATCAGCCCACAGAGCGTGGACCAAAGTCTGACCTGAAGCAGTATGGGGGGATTTAGGAACCAAGTTTCCACACCCTAAGATGGTTGTGATGTCGGTTTATACCCCTTTCTCTTGTCTTCGCGCAGGTCATCAAGCCTTAGGGCTTATCGATCTACCCTTTGTCCCACCCTTCAGTACCTCTGCGAAGGTCTACAATTGACTTTCATGCAACCCTAACCAACAGTTCAGGTACTTTAGCATTGCTATGACGATGTGCTATATAGGTTCCCAAGTTATCTCAACTGTTTTACTTATTCTACCAATCAATTATAGTTACCGTCACATAAACTGATAAACTTACTTGCATTCAATTAACAAATATAATCACATACATTCGTGCATCAAATAAACATTGTAAAATAAACCCAGATCGTAATGTAATCAGATGCATTAACAGAGACTAAATACACAGTAATTGCAGAATACTTATCTTTATTGATATCTTCCAGTTTAATACAGAGTCTATCCACTATGTGCACACAGCTGCAGGGGTCCGCACACACTAGCTCTGGACTTCTACCCTAGGCCTTTGTGCACTCAGCTGTAGAACCTCTACCTACGCTAAGACCTGAAAACACTTGGACTTCTCCACTCTACTTCGCTAGTTACTCTTTGCTCCTTTTCTGTTTTAACTACTTAGAGCTTACTTAGCTCCTTTTTATGCAATTCCATGGTCCGGAGACCATGGGTACGTCTTTACAGCGGACTTGACACTACAAAATAAGGGTGAACAACCCTTTATGACTCTTGACACCATCGCACTCTGTGACCACAAAATGTGGAGACTTTACAGCTTTATTACAAAAATGTTCCAAAACATGGGCTTTTATACCCAAAACTACTCTTGGGGGAACCCGTTCCCAACAGGACCCCAACATAAACATGGTGACTTGCCCTCGAGTCACTCTACAGGCACGGAGATCTTAACGTGAAGACCTCCCAGCTCGAACTGTATGATTTCCACCTCGGCGATGCACTGTGTGGCTGCCTTCTTCACTTCTTCAACCAATTGTTCTTTCGTTGGTCCTGAACTGTCATCCTGAAGCTTCTGCTGAGTCACCTGCAAACTAGCAAGATTGCCTTCAATGGAGGCCGTGATCAAATAGGCCTCATCCAACCAAAGCTTCAAGTGCGCCTTCAACACTAACTCTTTGTGCTGAGCTGCATCTACTTGTTCCTTCAGTGTTTTGGCCTCCTACAACTTCGCAAGTCTCTGTGTGAAGGTGACATTGTGTGTTGTTCCTTTCACCTCATCGTAGCACTATTGTAGTTCTCGTGCCTCTGTCTTTAGCCTCTGTACATTAGGAGCTTCTTGCAGACTGGTCAGTACCTTGAACAATTGTTCAAACAGCCTTGTGCAGTCTTCTAGTGCACTATCTACTGCCGATATCGCCTCTATGACAGTGGTTGCGCATTTCTCCTTTATTTCCAGCAGAGTTGAAGGTTGGACCTTCAACTGAAACTCTAAAATTTGGAGGTTCAGCTCAAGCTGAACCTTAGCCAACTTTGTGTGAGCGTCATGCATGCTTGTAGCCAGTTTGTGGACATGTTCATCTGCCTCTACATCCTCAAGAATGGCCAATTCGGGGACCATTCGGTAGGCTTACTTCACGGCCTTAATCATGCGTTGATTTGTGTTAGTAAGTTTCACCATGGAAGTGATGACGGTGTCGCGTTGAAGGGCCATCTACACATTATTTATCTTTTGCTCACTGATCACTTGCAAAACTTGCTATTCGTAGGCCCTCAGCTCCATGATCACTCCATCCTGCAATAGGTGGAACGCCTCACCATGAAGTCATGCCAATTGAAGTGCTACTCCCTTGAGGGCACTGACAGTGGGCCTGTCAGCTTTGATCTCTATGGTCAGTGCTACCTCCGCCAACATTATCGCTCAGGAGTCCTTCGCGTGCAGCATCGTGGTGGCTTTTAAAGTACAGATGGCGAGGCTGGTGGACGTCGCAGGGGTCTGTGATGCATGGATCTTCAGCTCATGCAGAATTGTTTGGATGCCCCACAATACTTATTGTTGCTGCTGCTCAAACTACTGTAGTACCTCCACGGTGACATCCCGCACTATATCTCCAATTTCATTCAAATCTCCCTCTATTAGGGTGATTGGGTCCTACAACATCTTACTGGCCTTGGATTTATTTCGCAGCCCAACTTTTTCTTGCCCCCTTGGACGCTTGATATGGTACAACGCTGTCTGTGGGTCCGCTCGGTGCTACTCTATCTGCTCATCTGTTTCTTCCTTTGTTTCGGGTGAGGGCGACTTCATACCTATGTCAGAGCCACTCTCTGCTCTACCTGTTTGCTCTTCCACCTACTGTGTGGCATCGCGTTTTGCCTAGGCCTTGTCAGCAGCCTCCTTCCTCCTCTTCTCGGCCAGCTGCACCATCTTGAGCTTGACCTCCTCCTTTTTGCGCTGGGTGGAAGACTTTCTCGATCTCACCACTGAGTCTAAGGCAATGCGCCACTCTGTCGACCAACGATCAAGAACTACATCGATTGCATCATCAGTTGCCAAGTAATGCAATTCATGCCACTTCTACTCAGGGTCCTTTCGTGCCTTGACCGATACGCGCTGAAAGTGTACCTTGAACTCTGCATACTCCTGTAGTTTGGCAAACACAGTAGGAGACAATTACGGCTTGTGGCTGATAGCCATGCGTATATTCATTTCCATCAAGATCCAAAAGATATTTCTATCCTTGATGTGCTCATCATCCTTCTAGTAGGTCTGGCATGACTGAGGGGAATTGACTATCTTTAGGGAACTCCTAGGCTACCAGCACAATGGACAACAAGAGCCACGCATAGTGGAAGCTCTTGTTGAGTTCCTATACCTCACAGTAGTTCATGAGGAACTCACCACAGAGATAGCCCACCTAAGTAAACTAAACTCCTTCTATGCATTGGGCCATTGGAGCAATGATAGGTGCCGAAACTTCATCTGCACGACACTTCCGCATCACTTTTCTTGCCAAAATCTGCATGGCCAACTTGACCGCAAGATCACAGATACTGGAGATGGCATAGCCTCGTGGCTTCTTTACGAGCTTGAATTTCTCCTTCATGGGCTCCGTGAGGGTATGCTCGCCACCTTTTCCACCAAACATCATGGCCATATTTTCCCCTATATATGGCAGCCGTGTGATCCTATGGATCAACCTGTCGGTTATGGGTATTGGCTCCTCTAGCCATAGACACCCATCATGCACCAAGCATAGCAACTTCTTGATTACCAATAATGTAATAGGTGTGTGATTGTAGTGTGGAACCCATAGCAAGTTGAGTAGACCTGCCTTGTCTACACCCTTGAGCCACTTCTGTGGTTCCAACGCAGTCATCCCGGTGGTTGTATGAACAATGCGATGCATTAGTTGTTCTGTCGTTAAGTGAGGGAAGTTCTCAGTGTCGGCTAAGTCCTAGTCTTCCAATTTCAATAGTGGAACACGCCCCAAGCACGGTCCTTCAAAGACAATCTCGTCAGGAAGTAGAGGTATGTGCAAGGTGACCTTGCTTTCATCAATGTATTTGGGCAACTTAGTAATAGGTTCAGAACCCTCAACTTCAACATCCTCCACTTCCACCCCCATATCCTCGTCATCCATCAGGATGTCCTCAATCACTTTCTTCTCTGGTTCCAAGTTAATAGTTTTTCCCTTTTCCTATGTGGTGGGCTTGTCCTTCTCTAGGTTTCTTCTAAGTGACGTGCACACTGATGTCACAGTTTGCTTCCCTTTCTTTTCCTTTGCACTCTCCTTGTCTGGGGTAGGCTTCGGTTTAGGCATCCGTGGTGACTTGGGAACTTCAGCTAGTACCTATGCAACCTCCAGAGAAACTCCCTCTACATGCATAACAACTTCCAGTACAACCCCTTCTGTTGTCATTGCTTCGACGTCCATAGCTTCTGATCTTGGGATAATGTCACGGATGAAATTGTGGTCGGACTCTGGAAATCGATCAAATGCTGGGTAGTCAAGCAGCTCTTCGAAGAATGCACGGTTCTTACACGTCTGAAATATCACCAGCTCAATGCTCAAAATGCCAAGGGTTTTTCGTTGGGCAGCCACATGTAATTTATAGGCCATTTTGAATTCAAATCCATCTGTTGCCCCCAAATTCAGTTCATTAATGCTAGATTGGCGACAAATTTTCAAGGATCTTACCCATAAATTTTGTCTTAAATGCTGCCCCCGCTCCATTTGGCTATGTTCTCATCATCAAATCATGAACAGTGACTTTAACGGTCACTTTCTGGTTGACCTACGCAGTTTGTCCCTGGGTAGCACAGATCTCCCCGCGTTGTTGCGAACCCTATGACATCTCCTTGTTCCGTGAAATCCCCCAATCGCGTAGTCTCGCACCTCGGGCAGTGTAGTTTATAGTCCCATGCCTCCTTTTAGTTGCCTGGAGTACTAAGACTATGCTACATTCATATAGTCACCTAGACAGATCACCGGTGTATGGCTTCAATCGGCTGCCATTCACATTTCCCGGGAAGGGACCTCCATTCAATTTAACTAACTGAACTGCTCCACCATCGGTAATCTCTTTAATGACATAGGGCCCTAGCGAGTGCATCCTGAATTTCCTTGGAAATTGATCAAACTTGCTATCATATAACAAAACTAGATCATTTACCTTAAAGGTGCACAGTTTAATGTGGTGATCATGCCAGGCTTTTTTGCACTGCTTTTGGACCTGTTGGTGAAATCCTGCCAGAAACATTTCTTCCTCAAGTTTAGCAAGTTGCGCGAGCCTCTCTCTAGGGCTCCACGATCCGTCATACCCATGAGTGCCACTATGCATAGACTAGGCACAATGTATTCCATTGGCATCACTGCTTCAACACCATATATAAGCCTAAAGGGTGTCTATCCAGTCAACTTTTTGCACGTTGTGTGATAAGCCCATAGTATTGTGGGTATGCGCAGGTCCCAATCATTTCACTAAGCATTGAAAAACTTTGTCAACACATTCTCCAGTACCTTATTGAATGCTTCCACCATCCCATTAGCATGTGGGTGATAACACATTCTTTTCTAGAGATAGACATGAAAATCCTCCATTAGCACACTGATCGTTTCATTCAGAAAGTGCGTACTGTGATCACTCATCAAAATCTTTGGACACCCAAATCATGTTAGTACATACTCAAAGAGAAACTTCGCAGTGGTTGTGCCCATGCAATCCTTCATAGGTTGTGCCTCCATTCATCAAGTCAAATACTCAGTCGCAGTGAATATGTACCGCGCACTAGTCTTATTTCCTTGAGGCTGAATGGGTCCCACAAAATCTATTTCCAATTTCTAGAAAGGTTGTAACATCATATGTGGGTTTAGAGGCATCTCATCTCTCTGCGATGGCCTGCTAGTCCTTTGTCACATGTCGCACGCCCTGCAGTAGGCTTTTGAATCCTGATGGAGGGTTGGCCCCCACAACCCTGCGCATAGAATCTTCTGCGTGGTCGCCCTTCTTGCATAATGACTTCCCACGGTACCCTCATGAGCATCCGTGAGGATACTAATTCATTCAAACTCCGGTACATATCGTTGAAATACTTCACCAGACCCCATTTTGTACAGATGTCCGACAATGACATAAAAGTCTGCTGCGCACACCACTAACTCCTTTTTCTGATGAGTGATGTAGACTTCTAGGGTAGTTCCTATCATTAGGAAGTGTATGATGTCTTCAAAGTGACCATCTGTGACGTGCTCTACAAAGAATTGTGTGTCAGGCAATCCTTCCTCCAAATTAGTGGGCTCTTCTCCCATTTCGATGCATGACAGATGGTCTGGTCCTGCATTCAGTCATCTAGGCTTCACAATAACCTCAAAATCATATTCCTAGAACAATAACAACCACCTGCAAATTCCCCTACCAACACAGAGTTATTGTCCAGGTATTTCAATGCACAATGATCTGTATACATCTTAAAATGTCCACCTATCAAATAGTGTCTAAACTTCTAGAGCACATATACCATGGCTATTCCTTCACGCTCAGTGGTGGAATAGTTCTTCTCAACCTTAAATAACCTCCTACTTGCGAATGCTATAGGATGGTCCAATTCTCTTCCGCCAGCCTATGTTAGTACTGCTCCTATTGTTATACATGACACCTCTACATGTACATGAAACTCCTTCTTCCAATATGGGAAGACTAAAATCGGCATGGTGACCATTTTTCCTTTCAGGACATCCAAGTTTTTTTGATAGTTCTCATTCCAATAGAACGTGACATCCTTTTTCAACAACTTCTCCATAGGCATGGTGATTTGGGCATATCCCTTGATAAACTTCCTATAGTACCCAGTATGTCCCAAGGTTGCACGCAGCTATTTCACACTCCTTGGCACCTCCAGGTTAATTATCACTTCGATCTTTGTGGGATCCACCATCAATCCCTGTCTGCATACCACATGACCCAGAAGAGTCCCAAAAGGGACACAAAACAAACATTTCTTCAGATTGAGCGAAATCTGGTATCTTTGACAAGTATCTAGCATTAAGCGCAAACTTGCCACATGGTGGTTTACCAACCCAAACACAGTCCAGTCATCAAAGTACACCTCCAGAAACTTATGAATGAAGTCTTTGAATGCAGCAATGACTACGTGCGAAAAAATTGCAGGTGCATTCTTTAATCCGAAAGGAATTACAGTGTACTGAAAACATCCCCATTCAGTCGCGAAGGTCGTCTTGCTTCTATCTTCAGGTGTGATTTTGATGTGATGGTACCCAGAGAACCCATCAGTCAAGGAGTACACTTCATGGCCACCTACATTATCAAATACCTCGTCAGCGAATGGAGTCAGGAAAGGATTATGCACACACAAGCATCATTCAACTTCTTGAGATCTATGCATATCCTTATTTCATCCGTATGTTTCTTTTCCTGTACCACCATTGGGATCACCCAATCAGATTCTTCTACGGGCTCAATGATGCCTACCGCAAGCATATTATCTAACTCTAAGTGGACCTTCTCCTTATACTTCGGATTGAGATGGCAAGGTCTTTGCTTAACCGGCTTCACGTCGAGCTTTAATGTGATCTTCATAATGCCCAGGTATCTTATTATCCCCTTTAACTCTGTAAACTTGATAGGGAACAAATCCTGGTTTTTGCGGAGCAATTAGGCAACCTTATCTACCATTGCGTGATCCCAGTAATCTCTAATCTTCGTGAATTTGGGCTCCGCCTCTGTACCAATATTTATCTATTTAGTTTTCAGTGGCGTGGTTATATTGTGATTCTCGATCAGCGATCCCTCGACCCTGCAATGACCCTCAGTTACAGGGACATTAATCATTTGGGGGTCCTCGTCTTCCTCTTCAGCAGTCACATTGTAGCATTCCAATTGTTGGGTGCGAGATCCCCCAAGGGAAGTTTTGGGGCTTAGAGCCCAGATTTTGGTCAATTTTGTAATTCCAATCTAAAGACTCCGCGTTTTGTGGGTGCAGAGCGCGTAGTTTGTTAAAGAGTCATAAGGTTGGCCCCCCTTATTTTGGTATAGTAATGTCAGTTGTAGAAGATCTACCCATGGTCTGCGGACCATGGGATTGTATAAATAGAGCAAGGCTCTAAGTAGCTAAGCTAATCTAATCTAAGATGAAGAACATATGATGTATGCGAGATAGATATAAAGTGTAAAGTCTATTTTTGGGTTTTAGAGTAGGAAGAGGCTCTACAACTGAGTGTGTAGAGGCCTAGTAGTATGCAATTGAGTGTGCAGAGGCCTAGTAGTCTGCAGTTGAGTGCGTAGGGCAAGTCGGGTCTGTAAACAGTTGGAAGTATTAATAAAGATAAGTTTCTACCATTTCTGTGTATTTATTTCCTGTTTATGCATCTATTATCTTGGGTATAAATTTCACTTCTAATGCTTATATGATGCGCGAATGTGTATAATTGTATTGATTAAGTGAACGCAAGTAGGAAGATCTATTTACACGAAGATAATTAAGACCTGTCACTAAGATAAGTAAGATACTTAGTCTAGTTTGGGAAATAGCACAGTTCGCTGCCGTAGCAGTGTGAAAGGACTTAAGCCCCTGGTTAGGGCTGCGCGAAAGTCGATTATAACAAATCGCGAAGGTATTGAAGGGTAGAATAGTGCACGAAGTAACTTGCGTGAAGGAAGGTCTAGTTGGACTAAACCGACATCACATTTTATCTCAAGGGTGTGGAAACTTGGTTCCAGCATCCCCCCATACTTCTTCGGGTGAGACTTCAATCCCGCTCCACGGGCTGATGCTGAAAGGGCCAGTAGTGTAGCCATTTTTTTGGCTAAATAACTCCGAACTTGGGTCAGGCCCCCATAAGCCAACAAATGGTTCCGTTGCTAGGACTGAAATCTGCATAAGAGATGTGTGATGTCGTATCATTGGAATCCAACTAAGAAAAAAAATGAAGGCTAGTTGGACAGAAGAATTCACGAGTTTGCGGCACAGGAGAACAGAAACCCGTGGCTATAAAAATAAGAGTTGTTAGATAGCTACCTATACATAGAGATCCATGAAATCATTTTCATGTCCTTCCCTACTGAGCTATACGAGTGGACTGCAAAGCTAGCAGATAGCCAAGGAAGGTGGAAACTTGATGGTCCTATTATGTGCACCCCAGAGCTAGTGGGAAGGTTGGAAGTGTCAGAGGACAAGATCGTGCATGCCATTGATCATTGGCTCGATCAGATTATAGGAGGATATTTTACTAAGTTTTTGGTCGACACCTCAGTCAGCTATAACGAGGTAGAGCGACGCTTTCTCAAAGGACCGCGAGGTAAGTATGTAAAGTCTTTGAATACTTGGATTAAAATGCTATTGTGCAAAAAGTGGGTTATGTAATTACCTTGATGTTCGGGGCTACGTGAAGTGGAAAGGCTTACAGGAACGAAGGAAATAAGGGTCCAGAAAATAGCCCCTTGATTCCACTCCATGAGGGGACAAGGAAGAGCTCGCGAAGGTCTCTCCGTAAAGTGATATTCAGCTGATAAGAAAAAGAATTCCACAAATACCACCTCCACCCACACCACCACTGGCTTCACCACCATGACCTCCATCTTCACTCATACCAACTCCACCACCACCATGATTCAATATGGCCAGCACCTTGAAGTTGCCTGTGTTTAAAGGTTTGGGAAATGAGGACCCATCAATTCTGGTTTGTTGTAAGGGTGATATGGGAAGTGCAAGGCGTTACAGATGATCATATCAAGAGAGTGATACTGGTTAGCGTCCTACAGGATCGTGCGCTGATCTGGTATATTAAGCATTCCAACGATAACCTGAATGTGAGGGTTGCGGATATTCAAACAATGCTAAATAGAGAATTTAGCAGGCCTAAGTTTGAAGTGTAGCCGATCATTGAATTTAAACAGATTATGATGCTACCAAGAAAGACTCCTTGGGAGCTAGATCAGAGGCTGAAATGTACAATTCATGAAGCCAATATGAATCTGATGGATGGAAAACATCGTGAGTGGATTGTAGCTTCGCTACTACCACATTTAAGGCGTGTGCTATCACAATAGAAGATAACAACTCAGGAAGAGGCTTTGGCAATTTCCATGAGGCTTCATGAGACCCCAATGTAGGATACTAACTTATGAGTTCAGCAGATCCACGTGTAGTTGAAGAATTTGTGCCTTGAGATGCAGAGTCTAAAACAGGACAGGACGATTCGGCCAGAAGTGTGTGAAGAAGTATGGTGTGTAAAATGCAAGGGTTAGGGTCATGACAAAGGCCAGTGCCCAGTTTTTACGAATTACCTCGCAGGAGGAGGATTGATGCCTTTAAGGCCAGAAGCTGAAGCAGGACCTAGTGTGACACCTGCTTTGTATTGTGCGATCTGTCAAATAGTTAGAAAACATGCCACGAATAATTGTCACTTATTACAGAAGTATACACAAACTTCGCAAGAGTTGTTCTGCAAATTTCGTAGGTCGGTGGGACATGACGAGCGCGCTTGAAGAAGTTATGAGTTGATGATGGATAGAATGCCCACCTACAGAGTTTAGGCTAAAACACAGCCCCTTGACCAAAATGCAGGAATGGCATGAACAAGATTTCAGGGGTGCAGATGAGCCCGAGGCGAAGGAGGACCTAGTAGAGGTCGCAGACAGTTGATTTGATACAATTGTGGAGGGCTAGGACACTATGCCCGTGATTGCATGAATCCAACGTGCTCGTCATGCAAATAATGCATGCTGTTTGATCATGAGACAGAAGATTGTCCTACGCTGATAGCTAGGATACATGACAAAGGAGTGCTACCACCTCCCCTAACTTAGAACCTATAGATGATGAGGTCTGAGCTACGCGAGGAAGATCTGAACGTAAACATTGTGCTCCGAAGTGGAATCGCGACAGGAGATGACAAAGGAAAATAGCCAGAAGATAGTACGTGGGTTCGTAAAGCCCCAACGAAAGAAGCTGCGTTTGATTTGGAGCACACTCAGGAAACTTTCATGGAAGCTAAGAAGAGCTTCACTGATGCCTCCACTTCAGGAAGCAAAGATAAACCAGAGCCGAAAATGGACCCATCCATGCTAACAACTTTCCTTGAAACATGTATGAAGTTACTACGCGATAGTAAGGCTATGAAAGGGTTGAAGGAACTCATCAACAGATGTGTTGGGACCATGCCGGGAGAACCACACATAGTCCAGAAGATTGGAAAACATAAAACAAGGACGAGATGAGAAATGAGACTAACTGCAGATATCAGAGAATATGAAATGGATCATGTCATTCTGGATTTGGGATTAGATGCAAATGTTCTGCCAAAATAGACATGGGAGCGAATGAAGAGACCTGAGTTGCAATGGTCTCCAATTAAGCTAAGGATGGCGAACCAGAAGAAAATAATACCCATGGGGCGCCTGTAGGGAATAACTATGGATATTGAGGGAGTGAGCACGCTGACATATTTAAAAGTGATAGAGATTGTTGACGACAACAATCCATACCCCGCACTCTTAGGAGTTGACTAGGCTACTGACATGAATGTGGTAATTAATCTGAAGAAGTGGAAAATGATCTTTGAGAAGAATTCTCTATGTGTAATTGTACCCCTGGACCCTCCTGAAGGATCGCGCTTTATGGAACCGGTTCGCGACTATGAGAGCAATGATGATTTGGATTGTGTCTATAAGATAACAACATGAGACCAAGACTAGGTGAATCCCACCACAGATGGACAAATTACATGGGAGTGGGAGAGCTCCTGCACTTCAAATTCTGACAAAGAAATAGAGCACTGGCAGAATCAATTACACGAGGTAACTACGCTGAGTTGCAATATGATGATCAGGTCCTTGCACTGCGTGTCGATAGAAATAAGAGATCTTCCTACTCATGATGGTCTAAAGGAAGTAGATACCTTCTTGGATGCATTTGAAAGAGAGGTGCTAGAAAAGCAACGCTTCCAAGCCTTGGACTGGGTACTACGCGCTATGCCTATGAGATGGTGGGGTATGCACAAAGGAAGATTTGATGATTGGCATGAATGTAGGAAAATGATGCGAGTATGATTTGGGAAGCCTAAGGTGTGATTGATAGACCAGTATGATGGACAAGATGATCTGCATGTGCATCTAACCAAGTGGATGCAGGATTATGGAGAAAAACTCCAACCTCCGCAGAGGCACATGTAGTCCGTGCTAAAATACCTGGACAATAAGCATGTGTTGGGGGCGACCTTGCAAATGGCTCTTAATGATGGCAAGACATTATAGGAAGAGAAACCATGCAAAATATTCTCCGTGCAGAGGCATTCAACAAAGTACTGAAGATCGCACTGGCCAAGGTATGTAATTCACAACGAAGTGATTGGGACTTGCACATACCTGCAGTGTTATGGGCTTATCGGATGACATGTAAGAAACTGATGGGATAGACACCTTTTAGGCTTGTCTATGGAGTGGAAGCCATAATTCCTATGGAATATATCGTACCTAGTCTACGCATAGCAGCGCTCACAGGTCTGACGGATCGCAGAGCCCTGGAGGAGAGGCTTGTGCAGCTGGATGATCTCGAAGAAGAGATATTTTTGGCTAGATTCAACCAATAGGTATAGAAGCAGGGCGAAAAGTCATGGCATGACTGACACATCAAGATGCACAAATTCAAGGTAAATGATCTGGTTTTGTTTTATGATAGTAAGTTTGATAAATTCCTAGGGAAATTTAGAATGCACTGCTTAGGGATGTATATTATTAAGGAGATTACAGATGGTGGCATAGTATAGTTGGTGAAGTTGAGTGGCGATCCCTTCCCAAGAAAAGTGAATGGTATTCGATTGAAGCCATACACAGGTGGCCCGACCACCTGACGAGTCGACCGGAGCACAGTCTCAGCGCTCGAGGCAGCTGAAAGGAGGCACGTGACTATAAAGTACTCTACCCACGAACTGCATAATGTCAGGATTGCACGAACTAGAGAATTGTCACAAGGTCGACGATAACGCAAGGACAGATGTGCTACTACACGGATTGGCCAAAAAGTGACCGTTAAAGTCACTATTCACAATGTGATGCTTGAAGACCAAATGGAGTGAGTGACAGGAATTTAAAGAAAACCTTATGGGCTAGATTCTTGAAAATCTGCTGCCAATCTAGCATTAATGGACCAAATGTGGGGGGAATGGTCGAATTCAAATTCAAAAGGTGCTATAAATTACAAATGGTTGTCCAGCAAACAACACTTGTCAATTTGCTAACTGAGTTGTTGTGCACTATGATATTCATGAACCGAGACTTGTTCGATATTTTGAAGGTGAATTCATTGCTTGAACAATTACCAAAGACACTGAGAGAACTTTGGAATCACACTATGGAAGCACTTGAAGAATTCATGGATACCGGAGCATTGACAACTGAGGAAGCCGTGTAGACAATTACAGAAGTGGAAGCCCCAGAGAGCACTGGGATAGTCGTTGAGATCCCTAAATCACTGCGCATGCCGAGACCTAAGAAGGATAAGTAGGCAATGATACCAGTGCATGTCTCACCTAGAAATCCACTCAGGGCCAAGCTCACAGTGGAAGAAAAGGGGAAGGCTATTAATTTGGAGGCCGATGAGGAGGAAGAGTTTGAAGAGATCCTGGTGGAGGAGGAGGATGTAGAGATGGAAGTCAAAACCCAGGGTGCGGGCCCTCTCACCAGATTGCCTGCATATGTTCCTCCACGGAAGGGAAAAGTAAAGGTGCACAAGGATAGAGATGAGAGCAAGAGCTCTCTACAAACTCTGCTTCTCCGAGATGATATTGTGTTTGAAGGAGCACACTTGGGATGGGTTCCCATGGTGAAATTTGAATTTTGGGACCTCGCAGACCACAAGAAGTTCCCACATCTCGTCACCGCGTAGCTAATGTGCTAGAAGAAAGACGTGCCCACTGGAATAATAGAGTTGTAGCCATGCAAATGGCTTAGAGGTGTTGAGAAAATAGGGTTGATAAACCTGCTCTGGGTGCCGCATTACCATCGCACCCCAGTGACCATTTTCATCATCAGGTAGCTACTCTGCTTGGTGCATGATGGGTGCTTGTGGCTGGAGGAGCCCATCCCCATCACAGACCATTTGATTCATAGGATTACACGGCTCCCTTGTGCAGGGGAGGAGCCAACAAACATTTCAGAAGGAAAAAGTGATGATTTGGAAATCGCAGAGGCCATGAAAAAGAAGTTTAAGTTGGAAAAGAAGAAGCGAGAGTACATTATTTCCAACATCACCAACCCTGCTGTCAAGGTGGAAACACAGATATTGGTAGGAAAAGTGATGCAGAAGTGTTGCGCGGATGAGGTGCCCACGCCAGTGGTTGCACTAGCAGCGCAATGTGTAGAAGGGGTTCAGTTTAACTAGGCAAACTATCTATGCGGGGAGTTCCTTGAGAACTGCTACGAGGCACAAGAGCAGGGAAAAAAATTGCATTATGCTTGGCTCCTATTGTCGATAGTACTAGTGGCATGGGAGTTACCCAAAGATAGCCAGTTCTCATCAATCGTACAGGACTTTCTGGAGGTAGTGAAGTATGCTTCACTTGGGAAACCAGGGACGCACAGAGGATGAGGGAGAGCAATATCTTTTGGTTTCACATGGAGCTGAGCATCAACATGGGGATTAATCACAAGTTGCAGTTATTGCCCATAGTCTACAATAGTCTGCAGAGCTTCATGGAGTTCAAAGAAGACTTCCACCATGTCATCATTAAGGCGTGGAAGGACCCCATGAAGACATGGCATGAGTTACCCTACTTGGCGACCGGCGATGCCATCTTCACGGTCCTTGAGTCTTGGTCGTTGGAGTGGCATGCTCCAGTTGGCTCCACGGTGGAAGCAGAGAAGTCCTCCGTGCAATGGAAGAAGGAAAAGGTGAACTTGTAGATGGCGTAGCTGGCAGAAAAGTGCAGGAAGGAAGAAGCAGCAACTAAGGCCCAAGCGGCGCACGATGTTGCAAAGTTGGTTGAGGAGCAGTAGAAGAAAGTAGAAGAAGAGCGTGAAGGATAGAAGTAACCTTTGCTTGAGCTAGAGCCTGATACAGAAGAAGGTGGTGCGGAATTGCAGACAATGTCCACCTAGCTAAAATGTCAGCGCCCAAGAGAGCAGGTAGGGTCGCGCAAGAAGACAAAGGCCTAAAAAAATTCGTTAACCCAATCACCCTCACTGAGGGGGATCTACATGATACCAGTGAAACATTGTGGGATGTCACCATGGGGGCCCTCCATGTTGGGTGTGGAGCCTGATTATCTTTTGTATTCAAAGGTTTCAGCTGGATATATACCTTAGGAATACTATACACCCCTCCACGTGGGGGCGGGGGGGGGGGGGGGGCACTTGTCCACCCCGTGGGGGTTTGGGGGGGTAAATCCCCCCCGTCTGGGGGGCCCAGGGGCTAGCGGTCCCCCAGCCAGGGTTCGAGGGCAACGCCCCTGAAGCTAAAAATAGACGTAAAATTGCCTTGTAAAAGTCTAGTAATTTCTAGTCAATCTGAGCCATTCATTAGGCAGAAGATCTGACGGTAGAAGTTATGTTTAATTTAGGGTTTTCTTTCCCTAGAAGGAAACCCCTCACTATATATGAGGGAATTGTATTATGTCTATGGATATCTGTATTCTGAGTGAGGAAGAGAGACGATATTGAGAGTGAAGAGGGTGTTACAACGGATATGCTGTAGGTTGTATCTCTTCAGTTTGCTAGATAATATAATAAAAGAAGGACTGGTTGTTTCTCCATGGACGTAGCCCAAACTGGGTGAACCACGTATATTTGTGTCTCTCTTGTTTTATGCATTTTCTATGTTTATATTTCTGCAATATTTTATGTGTTCCATTGCTCTATAATATATCATTTTATAACAACACAAATATATCATTTTGTTCCATAGCAGTTTGAGGAGCAACACCAAATGGTATTAGGGGTTCTCCAGACGCAAATATAGGAGTTATAGGTGCGCACTCCACAAGTTGGCACAGTGTCAACCAGCCTCCAAGTCGGCACATCGACGTTCGAGGAAATGCTGTGCGCCAGGATGACCAACACAATAGTGCTTCCATATGGAGCACTCGTTACAGAAAATGAGGCTGACAGGCCTATGGTCAACAACTTGAAAGGGATCGTGTTAAACATGGATGTGCTCCCTCGAGAGATGCTCTATATTTTACAGGATGGAGTCACTGCAGAACTATGGGCCAGGGAGAGTCGCGCGATACAGGTAATGAGCAAGCAACACATCAACATTGAGCAGTTGAGTCTGTAGCGCAATGAGACCATTGAGAAGAACATATAGATAGTGCAAGTGGTGGAGGAAGCCTTCCATATGGTCTCGGAGTTGGCCATCCAAGCAGAGGAATCGGTGGAGGCACACGTTCGAAAGTTAGCAGCAAGGGTGCGCGATGCAAGAGATGAAATGGCCAGGGTTCAACTAGAGATGAACCTTCAGATAATAGAACTACAGCTGAAGGCATAGCCTTCAACTCTGTAGGAGGTTAAGGAACAACGCACCACCGTGATCACAATAGCAATGGCGGTGGTTAACAGTGCAGTGACAGATTACATGAAGCTGTTCAAGTAGTTGTTCGAGGTCCTCACCACCCTGCAGGAGGACCTGAACATAGAGTGCCTAGAGACAGAGGTGTGAAAGTTGCAATAGAAGTACGATGACATCAAAGGGACCACGCAGATGGTTGGCCTTATGTAGAGGCTTGCCAGGATGCAGCCGGCAAAGATGCTCAAGGAGCAGGTGGATGCTGCTCGGCATCAAGAAGCAATTTTGAAGGCGCGCCTATAACCGTGGATCGAAGAGGCTTATACCATTACAGCCTCTATTGAAGCAAATCTCACGTAACTTCGAGCAACTTAGGAAAGGATTCAAGGCAGCAGTTCAACGATAGAGGTCACTGAACAGTACATTGAGGAAGTTCAGTAGGCAACTGCTGAGTGTGCTACCGTACTTGCAGCGATCCAATCAAAGTTGGGAGGTCTTCGCACAAAGATCTCCACACCTATAGAGCGACTCAAGGGCGAGTCATGATGTTTGTGTTGGGGACCTGTTGGGCACGGGATCCCCCAATTGAAGTTTTGGGTCTTAGAGCCCAGATTTTGGTCAATTTTGTAATTCCAATGTAAATACTTTGCATTTTGTGGGTGAAGAGCACGTAGTTTGTTAAAGAGTCATAGGGTTGTCCACCCTTATTTTGTTTTTGTAATGTCAGCTGTAGAAGATCTACCCATGGTCCGTGGACCATGGCATTGTATAAATAGAGCGAGGCTATAAGTAGCTAAGCTAATCTAATATAAGATGAAGAATATATGATGTACGCGAGATAGATCTGAAGTGAAAAGTCTAGTTTTGGGTCGTAGAGTAGGAAGAGGCTCTGCAACTAAGTGTGCAGAGGCCTAGTAGTCCGCAACTAAGCGCGTGGACCCCTATAGCTGAGTGTGCAGGGCGAGTCGAGTCTATAAACAATTGGAAGTATTAATAAAGAGAAGTTTCTACGATTTTTGTGTATTTATTTCCTATTTATGCATCTGTTATATTGGGTATAAATTTCACTTCTAATGCTTATATGATGCGCGAATGTGTATAATTGTATTGATTAAGTGAACGCAAGTAGGAAGATCTGTTTATGCGAAGATAATTAAGACCTGTCACTAAGATAAATAAGATACTTAGTCTAGTTTGGGAAATAGCATAGTTCATTGCCATAGCAGCGCGAAAGGACTTAAGCCCCTGGTTAGGGCTGCGTGAAAGTCAATTATAACAAATCACGAAGGTACTAAAGGGTAGAACAGTGTGTGAAGTGACCTGCATGAAGGCATGTCTAGTTGGACTAAACCAACATCACAAACATCTTAAGGGTGCGGAAACTTGGTTCCATCATCTACCCATTTTTCTTTAGGTGAGACTTCAGTCCGCGCTTCACGAGCTAATGCCAAAAGGGCTAGTAGTGTAGGTGCTTCTTTGGCTAAGTAACTCCAAACCAGGGTCAGGCCTCCATAAGCCAAAACTAGTGCGTGGCTTAGCTGAGTAGTCCAATCGAGTTGAATCATATCCAAAGGATCCTACGGTATCCTAAAGATCGATGCTTTAACTTCTTGTAGCTCTTTGTCAATACAATTAAACCCGTCTTTGAAGCTAAACATCATTATGAACCCTTCGTGCAAAATATCCCATTCTGTTGTGCCATGGCAAAGCTCTATCTCCAGGTACCAGTTCATCGGGATGACATCCACGGTGTGACAGAACAAGTGCACCCATTCAGGTTGGGGCTTTGCTCCATCGACCTTAGCCCATTTGGCCAAGTGTGCACACAGATCATCCCTCCTGTCATACTTGTCTGTCACTCATACCTTCAGCTTCCCAAAGCGTGTTCTCATCATCCTCCTATACTCGCGCCAATAATCAAAACTACTATTGTGTGTATCCCATCATCTTGCGGGCGTAGCGTGCAGTACCCAGTCCAAAGCCTAGAAGCACCACTTCTCTAGTACTTCCCTTTCAAATGCATGGAAAAACACATCCACATCATTCAAGACATCATAAGTGGGCAGATTTCCTACCTCTGACGACACACAATGCAGTGACCGGGTCATCATGTTACAGCTTAGCGTAGTTACTTCATGTAGTCGATTCTACTAGTGCTCTAATTCTTCATCTGAGTCTGAGGTGAAAGAACTTTTGCAATCCCATGTAAGTAGTCCATCCATTGTAGGATTCACCCAATCTCGGTCTCGTGTTGTTATCTTATATATGAAGTCCAAATCGTCATTGCTTTCGTAATCGTGGACTGCTTTAGTATAGCGCGATCCTTCTGCAAGATCTAGGGGTACTATTACGTGAAGTGACTTATTTTCAAATATCATCTTTCGCTTCTTTAGGTTGATTACCCTATTCATGTTACTACCCCAATCAATGCCATGGAGCATAGGGTAGGGGTTTTTGTCATCAAAAATTTCTATTACTTCAAAATCAACCCATGCGCTCGTGCCTTCAACATCTATAGTTACTCCCTGCAACTATCCCATGGGGATGATATTCTGTTGATTTTCCATCCTTAACTAAATCGAAGACCACTTCAACATGGGTCTCCCCATCTGCTCCCAAGTCTGCTTTGGCAAAATGTTTGCATCTGACCCCAGCTCTAGAATAACTTGATCCATTTCATATTCTCCTATCTACGCGATGAGTCTCATCTCATGTCCTATCCTTGCCTTATGCTTACCAATCTTCTGTACCATGCGAGTTCACTCGGAGTGTTTCTGGCACATATATTTATAAGTTCCTATAACCCCTTCATAGCTTTGCTGTCACGCAACAACTTCATGCAGGTCTCTAGAAAGGTCGTAAGCATAAAAGGGTACATCTCCTGAGCAAGTTTATCCCAGCTTCCTGAGGTAGAGGCCTCAGCGAAGCTCTTCTTTGCTTTCATGAATGTTTCGCATGCGCGCTCCAAATCAAATTCAACCTCCTTCTCTGGAGCTTTGTGAACCCATGTGTTGTCTTCAAGTTGTTTCCCCTTATCTTTGCCTGTTTCCATTCCACTTTGGAGCATTATATTCACATTCGAATCTTCTTCACGAGGCTCAACTCTCATCATCTGTAGGTTTTGAGTCAGTTGCGGAGGTAGCACCCCTTTGTTTCGTATCCTTGTTATCACTGTAGGATAGTCCTCAGTCTCATGATCAAACTGAGTGCAATATTGGCACGACGGATGCGTTGGGTTAGTGCATTTGCGGGCATAGTTTCCTGGTCCTCCACAATTATAACAGATAAGTTGTCCCCGACCTCTACTAGGTCCTCCTCCGCCTCAGCCTCATTCGCACCCCTGAAAGCCTATCCGCACCATCCCAATGCCTTGGTCAGGAGGCCGCGTTTCTTCGTGAACTCTATAGGTAGGTGTTCTATCCATCATCAATTCATAACTTCGACAATTGCACTCATCATGCCCTACCGACCTATAGAAGTTGTAGAACAATTGTTGTCATATTTGTACAAACGTCTGCAGCAAATGACAATTATCAGTTGCATTTTTCCTTGCTACCTAACATATAGCGCACCACATTGTACGACCCACGCTCGACCCTGCTTGGGCTTCCGGCGACAAAGGCATTGGTCCTCCTCCTATAATATAGTTCACAAAGACCAGGCAGTGGTCTTTGTCATGCCCCTAACCTTTACATTTTAGGCACCATAGCTCTTCGTGTGCCTCTGGCCAAACTGTTCTGTTCTGCTTCAGACTTTGCATTTCAAGGCGAAGATTTTGCAGTTGCGCATGGATCTGCTGAACACTTAGATTTAGATCTTGCATCTATGTTTCATCCAATATTATTGCAAGCTCCAAGACCTTTTCCTGAGTCGTAATATTCTGTTGTGACAATGCAACACTTAGGTGAGGCAGGAGTGAACCCATGAACCATTCGCGGTGTTTCCCATCTGTTAAATTCATATTAGCTTCATAGATTTTACACTTCAATCTCTGATCCAACTCCCAAGGGGTCTCACCTGGTTTCATCGCGATTTCCTTGAATCCCACAATCGACTGTGCCTCGGACTTAAGCCTACTGAACTCTTTATTCAACGCGGTCTAGATCTCTGCCAACACAACGTTTGGGTTATCATTAGAGTACTTGATGTACCAAGTTAGCGTGTGATCCTGCAAAGCACTAACCAATGACGCCTTCTTCATGTGATCATCTGTGATGCCCTAAGCTTCCCATACATCTTTTACAACAAGCCAGAACTAGCCCGGGTCCTTATTTCCCAAGCCCTTAAACAATGGCAACTTCACTGAATTCGCCATGTTGAACTATGGTGGAGGTGGTGGTGGTGTGGGCGAAGTCATAGCTGATAGTGGTGAAGGTGGAGGTGGTGTAGGTGGAGGTGGTAGTCACGGGAACCCTTGTTTTATCAACTAAACTGCACTTCATAGAGAAGCCTGCGTTACTCCCTCTTCGTCACTCAAAGGCGGTGAAATCAGTGGGCTATATTAAGGACCCTTTCTTCCTTCATTCCTGCAATTCTTTCCATTGCACGTAGCTCTGAACATCAAGGTAGCGGCATAACTCGCTTTTCACACAATAACATATTAAACCAAGTATTTAAATACTTCAAGTACTTACCTCACAGAGCTTTGAAAAAGCGTCGCTTCAGCTCATTGTAACTGACTGAGGTATCGACTGCGAATTCAGTCACAAACCCTCCTATGATATGATTGAGACAATGATCGACATCACAAATGATCTTATCCGCAGAGGCTTCTAGCCTCTATACTAATTCTGAGGTCGAGACAATAGGACTGTCAAGCCTCCACTTGCCTTGGCTATCTGCTAGCTTCACAATCCACTTGTATAACTCAACTGGAAAGGAACATAAAAAGATCACATGGATTTTTTTATACACTTACCTGTCTAACCATTGTTCCTTCATCAGTCGCGGATTTCTGTTCTCCTACGTCGCGAATTTGTGGATCTTCATATCTAATCAGCCTTTGATCTCTTTCTTAGTTGGATTCCAGTGATATGACATCACACATCTCTCATGCAGATTCTAGTCCCGACAACAGAACCATTTGTTGGCTTTGTGGGCCCTGACTCAGGTTCAACGTTAATCAGCCAAACAAATCCCTACACTACTAGCCCTTTCATCATCAACTCGCGGAGTGTGGACCGAAGTCTCACCTGAAGCAGTATGGGGGGATGTTGTAACCAAGTTTCCGCACCCTAACATGGTCGTCATGTTGTTTTATACCCCCCGCTCATGTCTTCATGCAGGTTGATAATCCTTAGGGCTTATCGATCTACCCTCTATCGCACCCTTCAGTACCTTTGCGAAGGTGTACAATTGACCTTCGCGTAGCCCTAACTAGCAGTTCAAGTACTTTTGTGTTGCTATGATGATGTATTATATAGGTTCCCAAGTTATCTCAATTGTTTTACCTATTCTACCAATCCATTACAGTTACCATCGCATAAACTGATAATCATACTTGCGTTCAATTAACAGATATAATCACGTAAATTCGTGCATCAAATAAACATTGTAAAATAGACCCAAATCACAATATAATCAGATGCATTAACATAGGCTAAATAAACAGTGTAGGTTTTAACCCTGTATAGAAATTACCTGCATACGAATTCTAAAACACAGAAAATAAACAATGCAAGAGTATAACACATAAAACACATATATACAGAGATTTTCCCCTAGATCCTAAAATCGGGAATACCAACTTGATTTTTCATTATGTTCCTTTCAAAGTTAGAATACATATTTATACATGCCGAAGCATCCAATACCATGGACCGAAAACCATCGCATCCAAAACCAGGACCAAAAACCATTGCGTCCAAAGACATGTGTGAAAATCATGCACAAAACCATAGGTGGGTCCGCCCAACCTAACATAGGGTCAAAAACCAAAATTTTCCAGGGCGCTGCCCCAGACCCTATAAAGTGGGGTTATGGGTACCACTCAAACCCCCTGTGACCTCCCCCCCTCTAATCCCCAGTTAACTATGTGGGCTAGTCATGGAAAGAATATAACACAACCCAACATTCTCCCACTTTTTGTTTTCTTTCCACAGGGGGCCACAAGAGAGCTTAGTCATTTATCCAGCCCTACAATGCCCATTGTTTCTCTACACCAAGAGAACTTCTCAGAGCTCATAGATTTTTTCAATGCATCTGCAGTATTCTTCAAAGTGTCTACCTTTACCAACAACACCTTTTTGTCTTCTATCATATCCCTCACAAAGTGATAATGAACATCAGTGTGCTTTGTCTTTGAATGATATGCAAGGTTCTTTGCCAAGAAAATTTCACTTTGGCTGTCATAGTCTATCCTTATAGCTTCCTGTACTAACCCCATACTTGAACTCAATCTCTGCAACCAAATTGCTTCCTTGCTTGCATGAGTGGTTGCCATGTATTCTGTCTCTGTAGTTGATAGTTCCACTACAGATTGTTTCTTACTCATCCAACTGACTGCACCTCCAAATAGGTTAAACACATACCCACTTGTAGATCTTCTCTGATCCAGATCTCCAGCCCAGTCTACATCAACAAAGCCATGAATATCCAACACTCTGTCCAATCCTAGCCTTCCTTGGTAGCACAAACCATAATCACTAGTGCCACGCAAATACCTGAAAACCCGCTTCACTGCCGTCCAATGCTCCCTTCCTGGTTTTGACATAAACCTGCTCAATACTCCCACTGCATGTGCAATGTTTGGTCTAGTATAGACCATTGCATACATCAGGCTACCGACTGCACTTGCATATGGAACACGGGACATGTCCTCTTCCTCTTCTTGTGTCTTGGGACACTGTTCAACAGATAACATCACACCTACAGGAATAGAAACCTTCATCGGTTTATTATCCTGCATATTAAACCTCTGCAGTGTTGTCTCGACATACTTCCTCTGGTTTAACCAGAGCTTCCTCTTTTCCCAATCTCTTTTAATTTCCATGCCCAAAATATAGTTTGCAGCACCAAGATCTTTCACGTCGAATTTGGAGGACAATGGGGTCCTCAAATCCTGGATAATTTCTTTGTCATTTCCAACCAGCAACATATCATCCACATACAAGACCAAATAAATAACACAGTCACCAATTAATTTAAAATACACACAGTGATCTGCTTTGCTTTTGGTGAAGCCAAGTCCCCGTATAAATGTATCAAATTTATGATACCACATCCTTGGTGATTGTTTTAACCCATACAGAGACTTCTTTAACTTACATACCAGTTCTTTCTTACCCTTCACCACAAAGCCTTCAGGTTGTTTCATGTATATTTCCTCTTCCAGATCCCCGTGAAGAAATGTTGCCTTTACATCCATCTATTCCACCTCAAAATCAAAAGCAGCAGCAACAGATAAAAGTAATCTAATAGAAGTTACCTTGGCAACAGGAGAAAAAAATATCACCAAAATCAATTTTCGGCACCTGGGAATAACCTTTTGCTACCAAACGAGCTTTGTATTTCTCCACTTTTCCTTCTGCATTTGTCTTCTTTTTGAACACCCATTTGTTGCCAATGGGTTTCCTTCTAGACGGCAACTCCACCAGATCCCAAGCCTCATTTTTGTGCAAAGATGCCATTTCATAAGCCATGGCCTCTTTCCAGAGTTTTCCATCCTCTGAATCCACTGCTTCCTTCATAGTTCTGGGATCATCATCAGTAACAGACAAAGCAAAATTTGAATAGAAAGCAGAAGGACTATACCTTTCTGGCTGCCTTCTTTCTCGAACTGATCTTCTCACAATTGGAGTTTGTGACTCTTCATCTTCTAATTCCTCCTCTGTTGTAGAGTCTGATTCTTCCTCCTTTAGCTCAAACTTTATCTTCTTAGGTTCCTTTGGTTGGACTTCATGTTTAATAACATCTTTCACCTCTCTGAACACCACATCTTGGCTGTACACAACCTTCCTTGTTACTGGGTTCCAAAGCTTATAACCCTTTAAACCATCCTTATACCCAATAAAGATGCACTTTTCAGATTTACTATCCAACTTGTTTCTTTTCTCCTTTGTAACATGTACATATGCATCACATCCAAATACCCTTAGATGTGAAAGAGAGGGTTTCTTACCAGTCCATAACTCTTGTGGAGTCTTATCCTCCAACGCTAATGAAAGTGACCTGTTGACTAGCTAACATGTAGTGTCCTTCACCTTTGCCCGGAATTCCTGTCCTAACCCGGCACCACTGAGCATGCTTCTTTCCCTTTCCATCAACATCTTGTTCATTATTTCTACAACTCCAATTTTCTAAGGTGTATATGGAGTAGTCTTCTGTCGTGATATACCACACTTTTTACAAAATTCTTCAAATTCCTTGTTCTAAAACTCTCCACCATTATCTGTCCTAAGCACCTTTATCTTCTTCCCTATCTGGTTTTTCACCAGAGCCTTAAATTCTTTAAACCTGTCAAAGACTTCATATTTCTTCTTAAGGAAATATATCCATGTATTCCTTGAGAAGTCATCTATAAATGATACATAGTACACAAACTTACCCAGTGATGGAACCTTTACAGGTCCAAACACATCACTGTGCACAAGCTCTAATATATGTTTCACCCTCTTACCACCAGAGGGTAAACTCACCCGATTCTGCTTCCCATATACACAATTTTCACAGAAATCAAAATCCAGAGAGCTATTACTCATACCTTCTACCATACCTTTACCATGAAGCATTCGAAAGCCCTTCTCTCCAATATGTCCAAGAATTTGATGCCACAACATGGTCTTCTCTCCAGAGACCACTAGATTTTTTGCTCCACTTTCAGGAACCATAGAACTATTGCACCCATCAATAACAGTGCTACCTTGCAGCTTGTACAGAGTTCCAATCCGAACTCCCCTCATCAATACTAGTGCTCCCTGGACCATTTTGCAGGTATCCTTCTCGAACACTGTTTTTACACTTGCATCATCCAGCTTGCTTACAGAAATTAGATTTCTGGCTAATGCAGGAATATGTAGAACACCTGGAAGCGTTCTAACCCTTCCACCTTGCAACTTCAATGTTACTTTTCCGCGACCAATGATTCTAGCCTTCCTGTCATCCCCCAAGAAGACATCACCACCATCATATTTCTCATACTCGCAGAACCACTCTCTATGGGGAGTGAAGTGAAAGGATGCACCTGAGTCAATCAACCATGCCTCATGATCTACATGTGTACTTGAAGAAGCCAAGTACACATCCCCACCTTCATCTGAGGTGGTTTTCACCTCTGTAGAAGGAGCCTCATCAGATCCCTTTCCTTTGTCAGGAGCTTTATATTTACAGTCCCTTTTAAAGTGGCCTTCCTTTCTGCATTTCCAACACACCACCTTTACAGGTTTTCCTGGAGATTTAGATCTCCCTCTAGATTTAGATCTCCCACTCGATGAATTATTTTTATTTCTGTTCTAGGACCATCCTCGTACAGATAAGGAATCACCATTCTGGCTCTCCATATTTTTCTGTCTCATCTCCTTCGTTAGCAAGGCTGAGACGATTTCATCAAACTGCAAGGCAGTTGCATTGCTACCTATTGCAATAACCAGAGTATCCCATGAATTTGGTAGAGAACACAACAAACTAATGCACTTATCTTCATCTGAAAGTTTAATATCAACAGATGCTAACTGACTTACCACAATATTAAATGCATTCAGATGCTCTGTCACCGAGTCTCCATCTTTCATCCTCAGGTTATACAACTTTTTCCGTAGGAACAGTTTATTCACCAGAGACTTAGATTGGTACAAAGTCCTTAACTTTTCCCACAAAGCCTTCACCATATCTTCCCTTGATACATTCAACAATACTGAATCTGAGACACAAAATCATATTGTGTTCTTTGCCTTCCGATCCAACTTCTTCCGTTCTTCATCGGACACTCCCGTTGGTTTAGTACCTGGATCTACTACAATCCACTGATCTTTATCCACCAACAGATCCTCCATCTTGAGTTTCCACAACTCAAAACTCCAACCATTAAATTTCTCAATCTCTATCTTTCCACTGCTCGCTATCTTCTTTCACCACCAGAATCGATCTCGCAGATCTCCTACTGAACAGGGTCTTCCACAGGCCCGAGCGAAACCCCTCAGCAACAAAGGCATCCCCTTGCAGCCAAAACAACTTTGATACCAAATGTAGGTTTTAACCCTGTATAGAAAATACCTGCATACGAATTCTAAAACACAGAAAATAAACAATGTGAGAGTATAACACATAAAACACATATACATAAAGATTTTCCCCTTAATCCTAAAACCAAGAATACCATCTTGATTTTTCATTATGTTCCTTTCAATGTTAAAATACATATTTATACATGCCGAAGCATCCAATACCATGGACCGAAAACTATCGCGTCCAAAACCATGGACCAAAAACCATCACGTCCAAAGACATGTGCAAAAATCATGCACAAAACCATAGGTGGGTCCGCCCAACCTAACATAGGGTCCAAAACCAAAATTTTCAAGGGCGCTGCCCTGGACCCCATAAAGTGGGGTTACGGGTACCACTCAAACCCCTTGTGACCTCCCCCCCCTCTAACCCCCGGTTAACTACGTGGGCTAGTCATGGAAAGAATATAACACAAGCCAACAAACAGTAATTGTAGAATACTTCTCTTTATTGATATATTCCAATTTAATATAGACTCTATCCACCCTGTGCACACAACTACAGGGGTTCGCTCACTTAGCTGCGGACTTCTACACTAGGCCTTTGCACACTCAGCTACAGAGCCTCTACCTACGCTAAGACCTCAAAACAATTGGACTTCTCCACTTTACTTTGCTACTTACTCTTCGCTCCTTTTCTATTCTAAATACTCAGAGCTTACTTACTTAGCTCCTTTTTATACAATCCCATGGTCTGTGGGCCATGGGTAGGTGTTTATAGCCAACTTGACGCTTTACAAAATAAGGGCGGAAAATGCTTTATGACTCTTGACACAATCACACTCCGTGACTACAAAATGCGGAGAATTTACAACTTTATTACAAAATTGTCCCAAAACATGGGATTTTATCCCCAAAACTTCTCTTGGGGGAACCCATTCCCACTTAAGCCACTTGATCCAACCCTTCCTTGCTTGATCCTTTCTTTCCTTTTCTTACCTTTTCTTTCCTTTGATTTCTTGATCTCCTTATCATATTAGGTATCTTTTCCTCTCTGAAACCAATTCTGAAACTGAAATGACAAAATACTAAATAATAAAAGCTATGAATTGGTCTTCAAAAGCCTTTTTATTATTGATGCCTCTAATTTCTTCATTTTCCTTCAATTTCCTTCTCACATGCAACCTATGACCTTTCACCTCCCTTTTCTCCTAATTTCCTTTATTTTCATAAAATAAATGCTAATACTTTCTTTTTTTCTTTTCAAATCCTTTTCCATTGCCTTTTCCTGTTGGGTGTAGAGCCTGATTATCTTCTGTATTCAAAAGTATCGCCGCATTGGACCCCAGTTTATAATGGGCTGGAAAATCTGCCCGTAAAATATATGCTGCAGGGGGGTCCTCGGGGGGGCGACTGCGACCTTTGGGAGCCACCCCTGGGGGGAATTGGGGGCAGTGCCCCCGAAGCTAAAAATAGATGTAAAATTTCCTTGTAAAATGTTGTAATTTCGTAGTCAATCTGGGCCGTTCATTAGGCGGAGATATGACGGTAGAAGTTATGTTTAATTTAGGGTTTTTTTCCCTAGAAGGAAACCCCTCGCTATATATGAGGGAATTATATTGTGTCTATGTATATCTGTATTCTAAGTGAGGAAGAGAGAGGAGATTGAAAGAGAAGAGGGAATTACAGGGGATATATTGTAGGTTATATCTCTTCAATTTGCTGGATAATATAAAAGGAAGGACTGTCTGTTTCTCTATGGACATAGCTGTTACAGGGAAAAGTGTCTATGCAGAACTGCTAATCCCACTAAGGTGTGATAGCTACCTTAGAAACAAACAAAGTAAAGCTACTTTCGTTTTTCCTTTATGAAATATAGATGAGAGAAGAACAAAGGAGACCAACCTCTGTCTTGCGCTTAGCTCCTAGTTCGATTCCTCTCTCTTTCGATAGTCCTTTGCTACTCGCTTCCTTGTACGCCCAGCTTCACAGAGTACCTGTAGGATCAAAGTAGCATAACACTATACAAGAACATGGATCTATAATCATAAACAATCTAGGATCAGATGTAAATTGACCATACAAATGCATAAAACATAAATAACACAAGAGTATGGAGGAAAACTTGAATAGCTTTTATTGATAATCAAGAAAGAGCCAAGGGAGTTACAACCAGTTGTTCTGACCCAGCATCATCCTCTCAGCAAGTAAGCCCTTCTTCACCTCATACAAAGCTTAGATCACCCAACACTATGATGTTGCCTCAAGAAACCAATAGCAATTCCTTCCAAGATGCAAAATTCCAGCCTCTGGATCTCTGGGATGAGGGATCCATATATAGATATCTGTAAGGGAGATGAGTCAGCTTGTGATTTGATTAGTGTCTTCCCTCTGATAGTTCTTGCTTCCACTTGGATATTGATGATCTCTTACTCATCCTTGGTCGAATTCAGAGAGGCAAGTGTCACAGGAGAAGCTTCTGGAAGATTCCATGCCTCTCCACCTCGCGGATAGACACTGCCATTTGTCACTTCTCGCCCATTGCACCCCATAGAAGGGCTTTCTAAAATGCAACGCACCCACACAGTGTACTTAGGTGAGATGCAACGCACTTTGCCTATGGAGCAGCTGAAATGATCCTGTTTTGACCAGTTCTGAGCAGTTTTTCATGGAGAACTTCTGGGAGAAGCTGTAATCAGTTGACCTTGTTCCTTTAGGGGTTAGAACAACACTTTTAGGGACTTAGGAGCCCTTGGTTTATGGACATTTTATGCTTTGGGTTGCAGTGCCCAAAAATGTCTATAACAATAGCCTAAACTGGGTGAACCACGTATATCTGTGTCTCTCTTATTTTATTCATTTTTTGTGTTTATATTTCTGCAATATTTTATGTGTTCCATTTCTCTGTAATAAATAATTTTCTAAAATTGCCAATTTCCATTTAACCATAATACACAACAAGTGATGTCCACTAGGATACTTGGCACAACATTCAACTTGGAATATGTGTCGCATGACCTTGGTCTTATGTTTCCTTTATTAACTTTATTACACGAATTCTTAACCTGGGGTTGTTACAGAACCCTCCCCCTTCATGGAACACCATCCTCGGTGTTCTATGAGACCTATGAGCAAAAAAACCATTGAAACAAAAACATGCTTCCCATGGAGCTTTATAACCCAGATCATTGCAGTATTTACAATTACCATCCTTCTCAAAAGAGAAAAAATCATGACAAATATGATAACATGACAATCGTACCTCTTATTGGAGCTTTATAACAAATATCATCGTTGTATTTACAATATCAATTGTACATAAATATGTACATATACCAAAAATTCATTTGCCTCCACCAGCAAATAGTGAAGGATGCATAGACCGCATCTAATCAACCATCTCCCATGTAACTTCATCGGTCCTAATGTGCTTCCACTTCACATTAACTTGCTCGATTGCTCTATTTTAGAGCATGAGTTGTTTCTGCTGCAATATTCACTAAGGTTTTGACCGGAATTCTCCTTCTGGCTCCACTTGCAATACAAACCAATCAATAACATGATAAACACCCTTTACATATCTTTTAAGGAATGAAACATGGAAAACATCATGGAATTTCACTTTCGGAGGCAATGAAAGTCTGTAGGCCACTGGTCCAATCCTCTCAAGGATCTTGAAAGGCCTGCAATACGGAGGTGCCAAATTGGCACATGATCCAATCCTTAGGGAGCTCTTCTTGGGCTTGATGTGCAAGTACACATGCTCCCCAACATGAAACTCCTTAAATTCCCTATGATTGTCTACATAATTCTTTTGTCTGTCCTATGCTACCTTTATTTTATTTTTTTATAACCTGCATCTCTTGTTCCATTTATGCCAACATGTATGGTCCAATAAGTACCTTGTTCACTGGATCACTCCAGATGATGGGAGTATTACAAATCCTCCCATAGAGTGCCTTAAACAGACTCATCCTCAATGACTCCTGGTAACCATTGTTGTAAGCAATCTCAGTGAGTGGAAGATACTCCTACTTTCGTTGTTGATGCATAACATACATCTTCATCATATCCTATAGTATCTTGTTGGCCCTCTTTGTATATCCATTTATCTACGGATGATAATTTGTACTAAAGGCCACCTCTATACCCAAACCTGCAAATAACTCCTTCCAAAATATGGAAGTGAACTTGGCATCTTTATCCGACACAATCTTATTTAGAACACCACGAAACCTCTTTATCTCACTGATGAAGACCCATGCCACCTCACTAGATGAATAACTGTTCGTCACTAGAATTGAGTGAGCTAAATTTCTCAACTTGTTAACCACAACCATGATGGAATCATGCAGCTTCAATTCCCACAACAAACCTGTAATTAAGTCCATGGAAATTATCTCCCATTTCCATTTTGGAATCAGAATAGGGTGTAACAAACTAGGTGGGTGCTTACACTTAACTTTAACTTACTCATAGTCTAAGAATCTAGCAACAAACTCTACCACTTCCTTCTTTAGATTCAATAAATAGTAGAAATTCTTCATAGTTGTCAATGTCTTCTGATATCTTGAGTGACCTGAATATGGTTTGACATGAAACTCCCTCAAGATAAGCTTCTTGAGCTCACTGTCATCTGACACATATATCATCTCCCTGAATTTGACCAAGCCATATGCTGTGAGACAATAGTCCACATCCTAATAACCTATACCCTATTGTAACCTATGCCTAAGTTGTCGATACTTATCACCCTGTTGTCCCTCCTGTAAGATCTGATCCTGTAATTTTCTGCCATAAGAACTCATAGCTGCAACATTATTTACCCGCACTATCCTACTGAGATCATATACAACCCTGTTTTCATTTCCTTTAATGTATTTGATCTCAAATTCAAACTAACTAAGCATGGCCAACCATCTAGCTCACCTGGCATTCATTTATAGTTGGTCAAACAAGTACCTCATCCCACTATGATCACTTATAAACACAAATCTCCTACCAAGAAGATAGTGTCTCCACATCTTCAATGGATGAATGATCGTTTCCACCTCAAGGTCACAAGTCACATATTTTTTCATATGTTCATTCAATTTCCTTGACTCATAGCACACCACACGTCGCTCCTACATTAGGACTCCACCAATGTAAGCATCTATGCACACCACAAACTCTTTATAGGGATTTGTAATCTTTAACACTGGATCATTTGTCAACAACTCCTTCAATTGCTCAAAAATTGTTGCACATTCTTCTATCCATTCAAATTTGTTCCCTTTCCTTCGCAATGATGTAACAGGATATGCAATCCATGAGAAGTTCTTGATGAACCTCATGTAGTAACCTGTTAGCCCCATGAATGATCTGACCTCATCCACATTTCTAGGAGTTTCCCACTCTGTTAGGATATTCCGACACATAGGAAATAGTTAAGTACAACTTGGTCTAGTTTAGAGTTAGGTAAAGTGTGTTTCTTTACCGTTGTACATTTTGTAACTTACAATCCGACGGTCACGATATGTAGTGATCCGACGGTTCACTCTCTCCTCGGTATTACCGACACTTGATCCGTGGCTTGACACCCGATTGGTCCATGAGTTCTATTTAAAGCGCATGGAGGGTCATTGTTCGGGTAATCCGTGCATGAGAGAAGCTTATGTAAATTTTCATTCTTTGATTAATAAATTGCCTGTAGTACCCACGTTGGGACAGGTCGTGGACTGTTTCCCTCTTTGAGGGTTTTAACCACGTCAAAATACTGGTGTATTGATCTGTGATCTGGTTGTGAGCGGTGTCCTTTTGGTGTTCTTTCTGAGGAACTTACCCTGTAAATTCCTACATGGTATCAGAGCTATTTGAGGGCCGCGTCCGTTGGTGATCCAAATCTGAAGCCGGTAGAACTGCATGCGGCTGTCGTTTCCTAGATCTGTTGTTTCTGACTGCTTTCGGGCCGAGAGGACTGCTCTGTTGCGTTCGGAGCATCTGTTCCAGTGAGGAACCCCTTTCGTTTCACGCGAAAAGGTTTCCGGTAGCCCTAGCTGCGTCATTTTTCAGATCGGGAGGTATACAGTGTTTTTGCAGTTTACTGTTATTTTCTCTCTGCTTATTTCGGTTTCGGTTTATTTAGCCCTTTTTTTTTAACCGGATCTATACCTTTCATTTCTGCGTATGCTCTTTGCCCTGCGACTCTGTGCGATCTGGGCAAATCAGAAACAGAAAGGAAGGATTTTTCTCATGCGTATGCTCTTTTCCCTGCACCTTAGTGTGATCTCGGAAAATCAGAAACATTGAGAAAAATATTTAGTTTTTCGGCTAAAGCTAACTTTGAGCCGCAAGGTTCATTTTTTTAAAATATCTAGTTTTTTGGCTAAATCTAACTTCGAGCCGCAAGGTTCGTTTTTCTTTGCATATTCGTGTTGGGTTTTGTGTTTTGTGTTTTGTAGGGAAAAAGAGCTTTCTCAAGGCAAGCACGCAAACAAAGCCCCCCCCCCCCCCCCCTCTCTCTCTCTCTCTCTCTCTCTCAAATTTTTTGTATAGATCAATTGGTTCAAAGCTATTTTAAGAGAGTAGAGGTCTTGGGTTCAAGTCTCCATTTTGTGGGGGCGGATTTTTTTCATTCCCGCACATTCGCGCACTTTGCCGGCAACTTCAACAATTTTTTTTCAAAAAGCCATAACTTCTTCATCCGGAAGCCTTTTTCAGAGCCGTTTTTTTTAAAACAGCCTAATTTTTCGAGATCTATCCATTGGAACACTTACTTTCAGCATCTTCAGCTTCAATTTTTTTAAAAAATGGAAAGTCCATGCCAAGTCATTCTTGACAGCACTAACTACTTCCAATGGATAGCCTACATGGAAGATTTACTTAGAAGTAAAGGTCTCTACAGAATAGCCACAGACCAAGAGAAGAAACCAAAAGATGAAGACAAGGCTGCAAAATGGGAAAATAGACAAGATCAAGCACGTGGTTTGATAGGGATGTCTATTTCTCCTGATCTAAGATTCCATATTGCAGAACTTGAGACTCCTCATGAAGCATTGGAAAAAATCACTAAAGTTTTTGGGATTAAAAATGAAATTAGAGCCCATCAACTTGAAAATGAGTTGCTTACTTTGGATCCTAATAATTTTTCTTGCATTGAAGATTTCTTGTCCAAATTCAAGACCCTTAGATATCTCTTGGAAGGTGTTAAGGTTAAGAAAGAAGATAGTAACCTTATTTATTCCATCCTTACTAAGTTGGGACCAGCCTACTCTGTATTTGTTTCCACTTTCCATTCTACAAGGGAAGCGTTCATTTGTCAAGGAAAAGACTACAAGGCCCCTTCCTTTGACTCCTTTTGTGATTCCTTAATAAGAGAACAAGAAAAACTCTTACACCTTGGTCTTCTTAATCTTGGAAACTCTTCCAAGAAAGCGTTAGCCGCCCAGCAGCAACCAAATTCAAAGAATCCTAAGAAGTCATATCCTAAAAAGAATGGTCCTAAACCAAACAAGGGTCCCAAGCAAACTCAGCCTCAAAATGAAAGATCATTTCAGCAAAATGATAAGACCAATAAAAACAAATGGAAGAAGACTGATAGACATTGTAACTTTTGTAATCGAGATGGCCACTTAGAATCTAAATGCTTTAAGAAGATGGAAGCCTTGGAAGCCGCAATGAAGAAACATAACATCCATGTGGAGCATACTTCAACTTCAACTTCCGGAATGGCACTTTCTGCATATCGTTGTCAATCATCTCAGTCTGGTTATGCATTAAATGTCTCTTCTTCTTCTCCTTCTCATGAGTGGCTCATTGATTCTGGAGCCTCTTATCACATGGCCAAAAACCAAGCCATGTTTTCTTCTTTAAATGATTGTAACACCAAAAATATATATGTTGGTGATGATAGATCTCTTAATGTTGTAGGGACTGGAACTGTTCATCTAGACAATGGTCAGTTTAATGATGTATTATGTGTTCCAACCTTATCCTGCAACCTTCTATCTGTATATCAGATAACTCATTCAGGTGAAGGTAAAATTGTTGAATTTTCACCTCATGATGTTGTAATCAAGGATCTAAGAGATCCTAAACAGATTCTAGCTACTGGTATTGCCGATGATTCCACAAGGTTGTATAAGTTTCACAACTTTGGGTCATCAAATCTTCCCTCAGTATTTGTTGCTCATAATGATGAAGTGAGCAAACTTTGGCATGAGCGATTTGGTCACTTAAACTATCGCTCCCTTCAGCATCTATGTAAAGAAAATATGGTGACAGGTCTTCCTATGGTATCTTGCAGAGATGGTGTTTGTTCCGGATGTGTACTCGGAAAACATCATCGGGACAGTTTTGAAAAACGTGCCTCTTGGCACGCCTCAGCCCCTTTACAGCTTGTGCACAGTGATTTATGTGGTCCACTTCCTGTTGCTTCATTTTCTGGCTGCAAGTATTTCTTAACTTTCATTGATGATTTCTCCAGACGCACTTGGGTATACTTCTTAAAACTCAAGAGCGAAGTATTTAACACATTTTTGGCCTTCAAAGCCTTTGTTGAAAAACAATCTGGACATCAAATTCTTAAGCTAAGAACTGATAATGGTGGAGAATATGTTAAAAACACATTCATCAACTTTTGCACCGAAAATGGAATTCAAATGCAACATACTGTTCCATACACTCCACAACAAAATGGTGTAGCTGAAAGGAAAAATCGCACCTTAAAGGAAATGGCTAATTGTATGCTGCAATCTAAAGGACTCAGTCTTAGTTTTTGGGCCGAAGCAATTAATTGTGCAAATTATATAATCAATCGCACTCCTACTAAGGTTCTAAAGAATATCACTCCAGAAGAAGCTTGGAGTTCCATTAAACCAGATGTAAGTCACTTTTGTGTTTTTGGAAGTGAAGCATGGGCCCATATTCCAGATGAAAAGCATAAAGCTTTAGAACCTAAGAGTGAGAAATGTACTTTTGTTGGATATTCTGAAGATGTAAAAGGTTATAGACTTATTCCATTTAAGTCCAAAAATGTTATCATTAGAAGAGATGTAAAATTTGATGAAAATAAATCGGCCTGCGAGCCTAGTCCGGCGGATGTGCCACCTCTTCCTATCTCTTCTACTTTTGAAAACATTTCTTCTTCAGATGATGAAAGTGAGGATGATAATCCTCCCCCACCTTCTCAGGATCCTCAACTTCCAAGATGGGTCCGTGCTACTCGGGATGCAGCAGGTGATCTTGCCGGTGATCCTACAGATCAGCGACGTACACGTTCTCAGTTTGAAAGAGCCTCTTCTTTACTGGCTCAAGCTCCAGTAAATCATGATCCTGACACTTTTGCAGAAGCTTCAGGCCATCCACATTGGGAAGCAGCTATGAATGAAGAATATCATTCATTGTTGACAAATGATACATGGGATCTTGTTCCTCTACCAAAGGGACGCAAACTTGTTAGATGTAAATGGGTTTACAGAACCAAGTATGGACCAGATGGGAAAGTTGATAAACATAAAGCTCGTCTTGTTGCTAAGGGTTTTTCACAGGTTGAAGGCATTGACTACACTGAAACCTTCTCCCCTGTTGCCAAAATGAACTCTATCCGCCTTGTTCTTTCCCTTGCTGCCTCTTTAAAATGGGAAGTCCATCAGATGGATGTTAAATCTGCCTTCTTGCATGGGGACTTGCATGAAGAAATCTATATGGAACAACCCATTGGCTTCATCCAAACAGACTCCAGCCTTGTATGTCGACTTAAGAAATCTCTCTATGGTCTCAAGCAAGCTCCTCGGGCTTGGTATGCCAAAATGGATAGCTTTCTTTTAGAATCTGGCTTTTCTCGGTGTTATTCTGACAATACTGTCTACACAAAGAAAGTGGGCAACTCTCTTATCATCCTTGTTCTTTATGTTGATGATCTTATTCTTACTGGTAGTGATCCCAACCTTATCAACCATGTGAAGTCCAGCCTTAAAAAGAAATTTGAAATGACAGACTTAGGACACTTACACTATTTTCTCGGTCTTCAAGTCTTGCAATCCAAGGAGGGTATTTCCCTTTCCCAGTCCAAGTATGCTTGTGATATTCTTCGTCATTTTCACATGGAAGACTGTAAGCCAGCCCCTTCTCCCTTTCAGTCTGGAGTCAAACTTTCAGTCTCTTGTACTTCTCCTGAAGTTGATGCTACCTTATACCGTCAACTTGTAGGAAAACTCTTGTATTTAACCCATACTCGTCCTGATCTTTCCTTTGTTGTTGGCCTTGTTGCTCGTTTTATGCAAAACCCCCGTGAAAGTCATTGGAAAGCAGCCAAAAGAATACTTCGTTATGTTCGAGGTACAGTACAGTTTGGGATTCATTACAGTGCCAAAGCAGCTCCTCTATTAGTTGGTTTCACTGATTCTGATTGGGCTGGTGACCCTGATGATCGGAAGTCTACTGCCGGTTATGTCTTCACTCTTGGTTCAGGACCTATTACATGGGCTTGTAAGAAACAGGCTGCCATTTCTCTTTCGTCAGCAGAAGCAGAGTATCGTGGTGCCGTGGAAGCTAGTAAGGAAGCCTTGTGGCTTCGTCAGATCCTATCAGAGTTTGGCTTTGAGCAGCAGCATCCAACCACACTTTGGTGTGATAATCAAAGTGCCATTCAGCTATGCAAAGATCCAGTCCAGCATCAGCGCAGCAAACACATTGAACTACACATGCACTTCATCAGAAAGCTCATTCATGACCATGTTCTTGAAGTGCAATATTGTTCAACAGATGATCAGGTTGCAGACATCTTCACAAAGGCTCTCACAGAGGCGAAGTTCACTAAACTTCGATATATGCTTGGAGTTCAGGAAGTTGTCACTAAGGGGGGATAGGCTCTAGTGCCTCCTTCCTTCTCCTATTGTGTCATATTTGTAAATCCTTCAATCCTATCCCAAGTTGTTCTTAAGGGGGGATGTTAGGATATTCCGACACATAGGAAATAGTTAAGTACAACTTGGTCTAGTTTAGAGTTAGGTATAGAGTTAGGTAAAGTGTGTTTCTTTACCGTTGTACATTTTGTAACTTACAATCCGACGGTCACGATATGTAGTGATCCGACGGTTCACTCTCTCCTCGATATTACCGACACTTGATCCGTGGCTTGACACCCGATTGGTCCATGAGTTCTATTTAAAGCGCATGGAGGGTCATTGTTCGGGTAATCCGTGCATGAGAGAAGCTTATGTAAATTTTCATTCTTTGATTAATAAATTGCCTGTAGTACCCACGTTGGGACAGGCCGTGGACTGTTTCCCTCTTTGAGGGTTTTAACCACGTCAAAATACTGGTGTATTGATCTGTGATCTGGTTGTGAGCGGTGTCCTTTTGGTGTTCTTTCTGAGGAACTTACCCTGTAAATTCCTACACACTCCATGATAGCCCTTACCTTTTCCAAGTCCACTGCTATTCCTTCCTTGGAAAAAACATGTCCCTAGTAATATACCTTTGTCTGAAAGAAGTTTCATTTACCAAGCTTAGCATACAATTTATGTTCTCTTAGAAATCTCAATATTCTTTCTGGTTGTTCAACGCACTCTTCCTCATTATTAGACTATATCAATATATCATCAATTAATACAACCACAAAATTGTCCAATAAGGATGCAACACAATATTTATCAAACACATGAAAGTAGTCGGAGCATTGGTCAAACCGAAAGGAGCTACAACAAACTCATAATGCCCATACTTGGTCCAGAAAATAGTCTTGTAAATTTCATCTTCTTTGATGTGTACTTGATGATATCTTGATCTCAAACCAATCTTCGAGAACACCGTCACTCCCTTCAATTAGTCAAACAAGTAATTGATCCTTAGAAATGGATACATGTTCTTTATGGTCACCTTGTTCAGCTTCCTGTAATCAATGGACAATCTAAGAGTACCATCCTTATTCTTCATGAACAACACTGGTGCACCCCAAGGTGATAGACTTGGCCTAACGTATCCCTTGTCAAGCATTTCCTTCAGCTACAAGTTCAATTCCACTAACTTTGGAGTGCACATCCTATATGGTGCCTTTAATGCTGGTACTACCACTAGTACCAACTCAATAGAAAAGTCCACTTCCCTGTGAGGAGGAAACTATGAAACCTCTATTGGAAACACATCCTAAAACTGCTTCAATATAAGGCACCTCTTGAATTTTTTTGCATCCTCAGCATCCTTACCCTTATCATTGGAAATATGGATTGAAAATAGTATAGACTACTTCCTACAACTGTGCTTAGCTGGCATAGTTATAATCATCCACAATGATGTAGGTTTCTTCTTCCCATGGAATATTCATTTTTCCCCATTATCATCGAGGCACTCAATAGTCTTGTCATAACAATATAATTTGGTCCTGTGGAGGTACAACCAATCCATACCCAAAAGTATACCATATGACCCCAATGGAAGCACATTTAGATGGGTTGGTGTAGGCATACCATTCAACTCAAATGCATAAGCTCTTACCCAATGATGAACTCTCTTCTTAGTAACTGTAGCCAACTACACTAGCCAAGACTCAACATGCACTTCTTTTCTCAAACCATACTTATCCACCAGGTTAGGATTAAAATAACTATAATTATATCCAGGGTCAATCAAAATAGAAACAACTTGACCACAAAGTTTACCATCCATCTCAATAATGAATGTTTGATAATCTTCCTTCTTGTTTTATACAACTACATAAATCCGAGGAATGTTATGGCCAACATCCCCAACTATCTATGCCTCCTGAGCACTATAGATTTGAGGCTTACTACCCTAGTATAATTGACAATCCTTCTTGCATTGATCTTTGCCACATATCCAACACTGCAATGGTCCCCTACCATCACCTCTATTTTGCTTCTCTCCAAGCTGTGATCGGTGTACTTTCTCAACTGCATTGAACATCTTGTAAGGAACAACATTTTATTTCTTGCCTGCATCCTAGTGTATTTCCCGCTTCGGTGGCCACTTCCCTTCAAGTCATGCTTAGGCTCATATTTACGCTTTGACTACTCATAATAATGCTTCAGTGTCCTAATGTCTTCCTCTGGCAACCATGGCTTATCAAATTCAATCTGGTCTCTATATGCTGCTGGAAACCCATTGATGAACCTTTGAATCTTCTCTTGTGCATCCTTGAGGTAAGGCAAATACCTAAAAAGCTCTAGTAACCTTCTAGTATACTCATCATCTATCATGGAACCCATCTGCAGCTCATAGAAATCCATAGCTTTTTCATCATAATACCTCTTAGAAAGGTACTCCTTCTTAAAGAGTCTTTCGAACTCATCCCAAATCAACTCTTCTTCTCGAATTCCCTTGATATTCTTCACATCTTACCACCAAATATTTTCTTTCCCTTTTAGACTAAATGTATCTATCTTGGCTTTCATGTTCTCGGAATATTTATGAAATCTAAAGAATTTCTTCATTCCAAGAAACCATGCCTCTACATCTTCTGACTTCTTCATCTCTCCATCAAATGTAGGTGGTGTTGTCCCTTAAGAAACCAATTTCCTGGCTGTGTAGAAATTATGCTTAAGACATTAATGTTTATAGTTATTGTCACTTGTTTGTCACTTAATTGTATGTTGTATTCTCAAATGAAGGACCTGAAAGACTTGGTTTTTAACCCTTAATACTTAGGTGACATGAAAATATCAGAATTCCATTTGATTTCTTAATATAAATGATGAATGAAGAAATATTGAAGAAGTCAGTGAAAATATGTTGTTTTACACGGAATCTACTATCTATGACACTTGGAGAAGTTAAAGATAATATATTGTCTTACATAGAAACTACTATCTGTAACTTAGAAGAATTGCAAAGGTAGGAACTTCAAGTATAGGAGTGCTCTTTTAAGGGATTTTAACTTCATTTGCATAAGAAAATAAAGACCTATAGCTTCATTACCATACTTAAAGGAAGAAAACATATGATGACACATAACAGAGAAGTCACAAAATCATACCCAACAATGTGTGGAAAACTTCTAATTCTTTCATTAATCAATTGTTTTATCAAGAATACAGTGGCCTAGTCTCCAGGTTCTCCAAAGTTCAAACCGTTTCTCTGTAAATTTTCCTCTTTTTATGCATTATGAGACAGTTGGTAATCGCCAGAACTGTCAAACTGATTAACTATCTACTAATCAACTAAAGTAAAAATCACAACAGAATATTACATTAGAGGGTAAAAGACAACTCATTCTCAAGAAAATAAAATAACAAGAAGTAACAGAATTTAGAATGGTTGTTCACTGTTTAGATTGATGAAGTTTCTCTATAGATGTTCTGATAATATTTAAACTATTTTAACACAACAAACTGCATTTTGACAAAACTCCGTGCATGTACTTGGGCCCACGTATGTATTAGGAGTGTTCCGATTAGTGGAAAGACAAAGAAACCCGACCAATTACCATTGCCTTTGGAATTTTAGTCGTTCGTCTCTAACTTTGGTTATTTTTCTAAAACAACGAAATCGGTTGATTTACACAAAATATGGAAAATCACGGAACTGAAAAGGATTTAGACTCTGGTTCATTAACTTATCACATCTGCCTAAGCTATGCATGATCACCATCCGATCACCCAGTCAATGGACGGTCCAATCCTTCGGAATTCAACGAAACTTTAAACCAATTGAAAAAAACCTTATTATGTCCATTTTTTAGCAACCCTTTGACTCCCACATAGACCCGATAAGAAATAAAACTGTGAGTTAAAGATTTATCGGGTCCAATTTTAAAAATAAAACCTAATTAATTTTCGACGCAATATCCATTAGATCTCATCCCTTTCGATGGACAACTGCGATTGATCTAGACTTTAATGGATTAAACTGCATTTCATACACCATCATGTCTAATATCTGCACTAAACTTCATTCTAGTTACCCACGCGATTACCGTCGGATCTGTTGCGTTGCAAGAAAACTGCTCAGATCTTCTCACAGGTTTCTCACATTCAAAAGTCGTCAATAAAATAAAATAAGTTATTTCTTTCAAAATTCCGCTTTTCCCCTTATTTCGCTACAACATAATATTTGATTTTTTCTTTCATTTTTGTAATAAAACTAAAAATAAAATTAAAAGGACAATGGATGCTACAATAGGCGGCTTGACTTTCTTGAATTCCTCAAGAAAGTACTCACTCTTCCTATAAGGATGATGGTAGTGATGATGTCTCCTAGACTAGGAACTAGAATGATACCCATGCATACTAATCTTCCTAGCAAATGTATCCAATGATCTTCCACCTCTAACTATTTTCCCTCTATCCAACCTGGATCCTAACTGAGATCTACTACCATAAGCTCCATTAGTCTTCTCTTCATTCTCTTGACTAATCCTCAACTATTCTTGTTTCTACAAGTCTGAAAAACTCTGAAGGATGACTGCATTGACCTTTTCTTGCTTTTCCTGAGCCCTTCCAAGTCTTTCCAGAGCCTCAACCAACCTATCAATATCTACCTTGCAACTCATGATCTCTACCATAAAACTCCTCAATGTATCCACTATATCAAGAGAGTACTCATCTGCTTTCTACCCAACTGATCTGTAGGGAGAGTCACATGAATTGTAGTCTACCATTTTTCTCATCATTTATGATTCTCTTCTTCCTGTCAGTATACCATGTTAGATAAACCAAATAGATACCATAACCAAAATCATACCTCAATGACATTCAGGGGAGACTTATCTCATCTACAAAATTAGTCCTCATTAGCATGATACATGTATATTCATAATCATATCAATAGATCAACATCATGCATACATGACAACCATAGCCATGACAATGCATGCATAACCACATGCATATAGCCATTAAGTCCAAGTATTTGAACCATGCCTTATACCACTCTGTAACACACCTCCTCTCATATCTACCCACTTTCACTAGCTTTCCCAGGTTAAACATGAGCTAAGGGGCTACTATGACATTACTCAACCTCATAGATGAGCTTAAGGAAATTCAGCTGACATAAAAAGACCTTACTGACTTCCCTCAGGTGCTACAAGACCCCTGGCAACAAACCAACCATTCCAAGTGTTCAACCCCATATTTAACTTCCTTTTCCAATGATCTAGACCCCTAGTCACTCCCATGGAAAGGCCTCCAAGTGAATGTAACCCTCCAATAGTTCCCATAGACCTACTTCCCAACAACTGCAGTCTGTTTCAGACGATTTTGTGCCAACGACCACACGATTTAACCCACTTTTTTCAGGGCTAGCATTTAGACCTCTACCTATAACTTAATGAAAATTCAAAAAATGATAAATAAAACATAGATAAGGCATCTAACACAAAACTTAATCAAGCACTTTTCCTAACCTAGTATAACCATTACAGTCATTCTATCAAACACATGGTGAAATGCAACCTACAGGCCATGAATGCATATCTAGACATAGTGATCTGAAAGTTATCTGAGGATTACCAAGAAGGACTAATTCCCTCTCACAATAGCTGCCATAATACCAATTAGGTCATGGATTTAGTAACCATTCATATATCAACCAAACATGACAAGAGCCATAAGTTGAATATTTCATAAAACCATGCTTATAACCATCATATAACCAGATAATTAATAATGATAAAACAATAATTATAGCCACATGATAACAAGTAGATTTACTCATACATACAAGAAGAACTTAGCTCTGATTAACCATATGCAAAATCCAACTAAGTTAGGGACTTCCATGTACCACCCGACCATAAATTAGGTTGAACCAAATCCTTCTTTCAGTGAATCACAATCATTCCATATTCCAAGCATGAAAGTTGGATCTCATGGGACAAATTAATCCATAAAACACCAAGGGAATTTAGAGGTTAAAACACCTGCACCCTCAGAATACCGTGATCTCACCTAAATTGGTCCTGAAATCACAAAACCAAACCGAGCTTGGATGCCTCATAATTCCTTCACTATCCCTTGAGGAATTTTCTTATATCCACCCACCTGTTGAGGGATTTCCAGAGAAAACTATCTCCACACCCAACCCTTGGGATTTTCCTATGACCACCTCACCCAGATCCAAAACCTTTTGGTAATCCAAAGCTCAATCAAGAATGAATCCCATCACACCATGGCTATCTGGAAATGGAAAGGCAAGGCTAAAACCACTATTGAAACCAGAAAAAAACCATGCCAATGACAACAATTAAACAAAATACACACATGCATATACCATGGATGCCAAAAATAACTAGGAAATAATACCTGCAACTTGTTACCTGCAATAATTCCTACTTAAGTCGCTTGATCCAACCTTTACATGCTTGATCCTTGCTTTAATTTTCTTTTCTTTGCTTGCTTTCTCTCCTTCTCCTCTTGGTGCTCTTCTCCTCTCTACAAACAATTTTGAAAATGAACTGACAAAAGGCTAACCAACAAAAATTGTGAATTGATCCTTAGAACCCTTTTTATTATTGATGCCTCTAATTTCTTTATTTTCCTTAATTTTCCTTGAATTTCCTCCTCGCTTGCAACTTATTACCTTTCACCTCGATTTTCTCCCAATTTCCATTATTTTCATAATATAAATGCCAATAATGTCATTTTTTCCTTTCAAAGCCTTTTCCATTTCCTTTTCCAATTCCCCTTTAGTTATAATAAACAAGTGATTCCCACTAGGATACTTTGTCCAACATTCATCTTGGAATATGTGTCCCATGACCTTGGTCTTATTTTGCCTCTATTAACTTTATTACATGAACTCTTAACCCAGGTCTATTACAAGAGAGAGAGAATATAGGAGAGCTCCAAACTAAAATTGACAAAAAGCCAAAACCAACAAAAGCCATCAACTGATCCTCATAAGCCTTTTTATCATTGAGGCCTCTATTTTCTTAATTTTCCTTCAATTTTCCTCACATGAAAATTTATGACCTTTCACCTTCCTTTTCTCCTATTTTCCTTTATTTTCATACATGAATGTCAATTAATGCCTCTTTGCCTTTGCCATTTCCTTTTCCAATTTCCATATCCATCAATTAATCACAAGTGATCCCCATCACTATGTTTTTCCCAACATTCAGCTTGGAATACGTGTCTCATGACCTTGGTTATTATTTTTCCTTTATTAACTTTATTACATGGATTTTTAATTGGGGTTGTTATATTTTTCGAGTTATACCTACTCTTCCAACTCTCCATTAATAAATGTTGATTTTACATCCATTTGATACACTCTAAAGTTCTTATAAGATGCAAATGCTAGAAACATTCTTATTTCCTCAAATCTAGCTATAGGAGCAAAGGTTTCTTTAAAATCTATAAATTCAACTTGGGAATAGTAGAAATAAGGTGATATAATTGCAACAACTCAAGAAATTTAATCTAAATCAAGAGACACAATTCTAATCTACTACTTTGTGGAAATTAATTCACAATTTATAACAAAATCCACAAACATGCATCAATCACATACACAAGTACACAAATTTATCTAGGGGAAAACAACTCATAAAAACCCCTTACGCCTTCTTGCATTAATTAGATGAATAGAGAATGTATAACAATTGCTTTCATGATCTGAGTTCAAACTGCAAGTGAATAATTGTTTTCCTTGCTCAATGAAAATATTTGACCTAGACTTAGTCAATTTCCACCTCCACCTGAGCTCCTATTTCCTTGCGCAAATCCCGAGGAAATTGGCCCCCGTTCTTTAGGAATTTCCTCCAAATTGATTGCGTAATTCCCAAGGATTGATCACTGATTGCATGCAACACATGTACACTCAAAACTAGTATACAACTCATGTTACACTGCCTTGGAATCTCCACCACAACTAAGAAATTCGATTTCCTTGCATTCATGAGCTATTTTTGATTAATTGATTTAAGTTATACTATTTTCCTACTACATAACATACCTCAAACTAGTTCTATTAACTATTAGAACTAGTTTAACCGTGTACAACTAGAATTAATTAGACTAGATTGCTACAAATTAGAAATCAACACATGTAAACTGAACTCCAATCCAACTAACTTGAATTTACTGAGCTAACTAAGTGGCAAGAGCCATGTCACCTTAGTTAATATCCTCCAAGTTGTCCACTGATGTGTAAATTCCAAATTTTCTCAATTTTACCAAGGTGAAGTCAAATTGATTTCTTGATACACTTCTCAACATTGCCTCTTAAAAAGAAATGAATTTTCAACTGCCCCTATCTTGCACTTGTGGAATTCGAACTTCCTTGTTGAAAAGACTTTTTAAATATGTCATCATCTTGTTCCTATGATGACATGTATTGTAGCAACATTATCCTCCTCTACACACAATCCCATAAATGTTGATACTAGATATCTATATGCTTAGATCTATCATGAAATACCAGATTCTTAGAGAGCTTGATGCAACTCTGAATATCACAATAGATCACAGGTGGATCCATCTACTAACCAAACAGGCCCACATGTTGCTTGAATTGCAGCCATGTATTCAACTTTGTTGAGATGAGCACCACAGACCTCTACTTCTTGTTGCACTAGGAAATTTTTGCGGACCCAACACTGAAAATTACACCTAATGTACTCTTTCGGTTGGATGGACTGCCTACCCAATATGCATTTGTGAAGCCACACAAGTTCAATCCATTTGTTTGTTTGTACCATAATCCATATTGGCTAGTGCCTCTGAGGTACTATAAAAACATGCTTAGCTACCTTCCAATACAATTTGGTTAGCCTAACCATAACTTGGCTCAGTTGGTTGACTGCATAGCAAATATTTGGTCATGTGTTCACAAGATACGTTAGTGAACCACTATCTTTTGGTAAATGGTAGCATCAACCTATTCACATGAAGTGCAATTTTCCTTCTATAACAACCCTGGTTAAAAATCGATGTAAAAAATATAAAACCAAGGTCATGGGACACATATTGCAAGTTGAACATTGGGAAAAACATCCTAGTAGGTGTTCATTTCGGTTATTATGGTTAAAGGAAATTGGAAAAGGCAAAGTCAAATGCCTTGGAAAGACATGAGGCATTAATTGGCTTTTTATTTATGAAAATAATGGAAATTAAGAGAAAAGGAAGGTGAAAGGTGATATGTTACATGTGAGGAGGAAATAAAAGAAAATAATGCAAAATTGAAGAAAATAGAGGCCTCATTGATAAAAAGGCTTCAAGGATCAATTCAAAACCTTTTGTCAGTTCATTTTTGGAGCTCTCCCTCTATTCTCTCTGTCTCTCTCACTCCTAGACACTTTAAGTATTCTTGGAGAACTCTACCATTGGATTAAGAAATTTCAAAGTAAAGGAAGGACCAAGAAGGCAAATGAAAGTAAAGATCAAGCAAGGAAAAGAAGGATCAAGCAACTACAGTGGGATTATTTGTAGGTATCGATTTTCATGTGTGATTTCATTTCTAGTCTTGGAATGCATGTGTGTTCTTGGTTCTCTTGTTGTCATTTGTATGTGTTTTTCTAGGTTTGACAATGTTCTTCAACATTTCCTTGCCATTACTAGATAGCCATGGTGTGATGGGGTTCTCATGTTTTAATTGACCTGAATTATCAGATGGATTCGAAACTAAGTGAGGTGGTGGTCTCTTTTATCACTCCGTAATTTCCCTAGGTTGAGGAGAGAAACCCAGAGGCAACCAATAAACCACTTGTAAAGTTGGGATCTAGCCTTTCCAACTTTAGAGAGGGATTTCTCTATTTGATTTAGATTTCTATTTTTTAAGATATTAGGCTAGTTATGAAAATTTGAGGTGGGGTTTTTCAAAATTTTGGTTGAAAAATGTAGGAAAAGTCCATTGGGCATGGATTCATAAACCTTTGGGCAATCAATCACAAAATGACAGAGCAGTTGTAATGGGCTAGGATAGGTAAAATTTTGGATCTTATAGGGTGTCTGTGGAGTGAAAGGATGAATATGATTTAAGTTCAATTAAATATATAACATACTAAGATGAATTCTGTGCTTAACATCAGAATTAAAACATTGATATTGTTTACAAGCTAGAGCAAAGTACACTTAAGAAAAATCAGCCCTTAATATTCTTGCAACAGTAAACAAGGAAAACATATGGAAAAATTAGAAAAGAAATAATTTTTTTATAAGAAAGTACATCACCAATTGTTTGACATAGGAATCCTGGAATAAAACTCTTTGTATTTCTGTAAATTGATCACTTTCAGTACAATACACATCTTACATCAATGCACAACTCCTTTATTCATACAAGTTCCAACCTTTTCCAAGTCTTATAACAAAGTATTTATGGATTTGCTACTGAACTAACTTCGGATTCCAAAAGGAATTTATTACAAACTAAAATTTAACAAAATTACATATATTTCTGAAGTAGGAACTAGAAAAATAGCAATTCTGGACAAATTCGGTTGTTTGTTGAAAATTTGAAGGAAATTTGTTATTGATTGTGGCTATTTTCCATCTCATCCTTTATGTTTTTGTGCCAAAATTGTAGGTCTTTTGTTTATGCTTTCTCGACCAATTCTAGTAATTGGTCCCACCGTTCTTCATCTAGGATAGAAAAATTCACCATGTTTCTAAACCTTTCATCTACCTCAGTGTAAGTTTGAAACATTGGATTATTAAAAAATAAATCATGAATTTCATGTTGTATGTTTAAATCAAACTAAAGGCCCTCTATAAAGGCTTCTCCACTGATAGCTCCCTTTGCTTTTGCAAACTAAGATGCATATGAAACTATGTTGCATAATTGTTCTTGGTAATTTTCTAATGGAATCAATTTTCCATTAGATTTTCTGGGAGTGGGAAGTCCTTTTACCTGTAATAAAGAAAAAATTCTATTGAATTGTCTTTGTTCTGTCATGAAAATTGAGCTCTTCAAGTTCTTCTCTGGTTTTGGAGTTTAGCATCTTGGTGATCCTTTGTGCTTCTTCTGGCCTATGCTCAATATCAGTTTTAGTTTTATCCATTGCTTCTTCGACTCTCTAGACTAATTCTTACTTTCCAAAAATGATTTGGATGGAAGGCCACAAGTTTCTAACATTGGCATTAATATTGTGCCAAATGTTGTGTTTTTCCTCTGCCAACATTTGAATAATAATAGATTGGTCTTCATACTTATGAATCTGTTGAATAAGTTTGAAGCTCTTTTGTACTCCTTCCAAGTATGCATTGTCTGCGTTTATCTTGTTTTATTCCATCTTGGTGAGTGTTGCTGACAATTTCTCCACCTCTTTATTTGTCAATGATAATTCCCCCAAAGATTGAGCTAGATTTTCTGAGGAATCTGAAACTGATACTTGTGTTGTAAGTTGGGTTACAATCCTTGTTGTTGATGTTCTCCCTGTTGATGTTCCTACTACTAATGTTCCTGTTGATGTCCCTATTGTTGATGTTCCTATGGATGTCTCTGTTGATTTCCTTGATGTTTCCCATTGCTCTATTTATTTTAGAAGTGCCTCCATGTCTTGCTCCATTTTCTGTATTTGAGCATTTTGTTCCACTACTAATGTAAACATCTTATCTTTATCCATCTCCAACTAGTGAATTATTTAGCATAAGGGTGTTATGTAGTTCAGAGTTTGAGTTTTTTCTTGAGAGCTTGAATGTTCACATTCTTTCTTTTGATCGTCTCCTCTCCTTCCTTGACATCACTAGGATCATATCCTAGTCTGATAACTAATTCTTCCAATGTTTTGATTCTGGTGTCTTTGGCCATAGAGGGCATCTTCTCAATCTTAAGTTGTGAGTGCATATTTTTCAATGAAACCCGTAATTTTGAAGTATTCATGGCAGAGTCGGTTAGAGTTTAATAAATCATCTCACTTTCCTGCTTATGAAAATCAATTTGATCGATTACATGAACTTATTTAGTATCCATTGAAAAAATGGAGGCCTTATAATCTCCAGCACTTCTAGGGGATGACACTTCGGGTTCCAAAAAGGCCATTTGAAGTTTCCCCTCCTCTGAGTCAAAAGAAGACAACAACCTGTGTTGAGTGGTGGCAGTTTGTTTCCAAAATTATGAGTATGTAGAAGCTTTGAGAGCTTCATGTTTTAATTTAATCTCTCTATACCTTTGAATATACTTGGCTATGGTGGAAGTCGAGAAGTAGAAGATATAGAAGACTCAGTTGTCTCTTCTACATAAGGGAGAGAGGTGGTAGGAGAGCCTATCAAAATCAATGTAGTATGCTCCTATGCATCCCTTTCTTCTAAAGATTCTTCTTGAATGGTGATCACCTGAGGAGTAGCTTTGTTATTAGTTTTGGTTTTAATTTGTGGATTCTTCTTCCTTCTCTTGAACACAAGAAAATATACAACTTTTGTTTCTAAGTTTGTGGGAGACATGCTCTCCCTTGGCCTTTTAATTTCTTTGTTGTTAGAGATAGGATTTTGTAATGAAGACTAGCTAGCCAGCTGCTCTTATGCTCCCTTTAATGTGTTTTCTGTCCATTCTTCTTGGTTAACATACTATTCTATCTCTATCCTTGGTGTATGAGGATATGGAGTACTCTTTTGTTCAACTCTCATCCTAGAAATTACTCCCAAGGGGTCATAAGACCATGTAAAACTAGGTTTGAACTTCATCTGCTTTAAAACTACTTCCACCTCCTTTGCAGCTGCTCTGGTGTTTACAATGTAAGGGCCTACTTGTGCTTTTAGCTTGAACTTTGATTTCTTCTTGTTGGACAAAAAATGTAGCTCATCCATATTTAGCATCTTTCTGGCATACTCCAAAGCAAAAATCGTCACTGACACAAAGACTGGTAATTTATAAGGAGATATCTCACATCCATAAATTCTGATCTCTGTATAATTTTGGTATAAATACTAGTCTCCAACCTTTGACTATTCTGAGAGGTGTAAGACTTTCTTGATTTATGGAGATATCCTTGGTATAATATCACTGCATAATAAACACAAAGAGGTGTGAAGGAACTGGTGCAAAAAATTTGTATAAGTGTTCTCCTATGAATTTCTTCTGACTAGAGAAGTCTAATGGATAACTAACAATGGGTTACCCTACTCTTCCATCTTCTGCAACTGAAACTTGAATCTGTTTGCCTAGTAAAATAACATGAGATACACTAACACTGACTGATATTTAAACATGCCCTTAGCTTTAAATTTCACAAATTGATCATGGATTGAATCAAATAAAAATTGGTTGTAATTAAACAAAACTGAAGTTTTCTACCCAAATGCGAACACTGATAGGCATCCTAAAAACACATCATCAACCCACTGGTCTGTATAATACCCTAGTAAGTGATTCACCATGGAAATTACTTTCTTTGACATTTCTCGGAAAATGGAGACATGGTATGGGGGATTTGTTTTGGGCAATTAAACACTTTCAAGGAGAAAGAATTCAAATATATTGGCTCTCTGGGGAAAAGTAAGTTTTTTATACAATTCCATTAATGAGTCAGTGGAAAATAGATGCAGGGAGTCTTAGGGATTTATTTTCAAATCTTGGCAAATATCGTCAAGAGAGATGGAAAAGAAAATTTCATCATTCTGAGAAATCACTTCTTTCTTGCTAGGAAGGAATTTGAAGTGACACCAAGTGGAAAAAATAGGGAACAAATGGGTTTGTGGGAAGATAAACTGAGGGAGAAAGGACTCCCAGACACTTAAATCATCATTGTGATACAAGTGTTTCTGTTTTCCCCAATTTTGGAGTTCGTATAGGTCAAACTCACAATCAGTCTTGAAAATTTTGTACTAGGTGTCAATCAGGGGAGTTTTATTAAGGTCTGGGATAGGGGGGATCATGGGGTCTTCCTCATTCATCTTTCCCTTTCCTTTCTGCGTTGAAATTTTCAATTAAATCTGAGCATGAAAGAATAGGGCTACCAAAGTGCTTAATTAGTCAAATTTTGCAAAGGGATCACTGACAGACAACGCTTGATAACTTTGATTGGCTTGAGCTTAACATGTACAGACTAAAAGAGCATGGAAGGAAAACAATTTGTAGGCTTCCAGGGTGGTTATATAATGGAATTGGTGGGGATCATAATGGGATTATTACTATTAATGGAGAAGGAGAAATTAATTCGGAAAATGGACGATTAGCAGGAGGAATTAATACACATCATTCGATTGGTTGGTGATTTGAACGTCCAATGCTTAAATTACATGGAGAGGGGATGAGGTGGAGGAATGACATGGAGGGTGGAGGCCACGTATGGAAAAGGTAAGGAGTCGATGATTTTCGGGTGGGGGGGTTAGGTGCGGTAAATAGTTTTGGGAGGGAAGCCCTTGAAAACATTGAGGAGATGAAACATCACTTTTGTGATATTTTCAATAAATAACTTTTTGGGACCCCCCCACCTCTGTTAAACATCAATAATGCTGGGGGGGGTCCAAAATCGTTCTCCCACTGTTGATCTGAGCGGGATTCATCATCGTTGTTGCTTGGCATGCGAACGTTATTCATAAAGCGACAAAATGTCATGTAAAGTGCTAAATGAAAATATAAACTATAGTTTTATGAACAATAGCAATTAAATCAAACTTTATTGTAAATTGAAAGTGACATTTTGACTGTAATGCTATAGGGGTTTTAATTTTTAATTTTTTAATTTCTTTTATTTTATACATACATATTTTTTCATCCCCCTTATATTTTCTTTTTCTTTTTTTGTCTTTTTCTTTTTCCTTTCATTTATTTTGAGCTAAACAAACTTAAAATGAAAAATAAATTTTTACAATATCTCAATGGGATGAAAAGTTTATTAAAAATACAAGACTCCTATATTTATAGGACCCTAACATTGGCTCCAATGGGGATGACATCCTCCCTGTGAGATGTCAAGAACACCATAGATCAGTAGCCTTCTCCATTGGGAAATTATTTCATCATCAAAACTCAAACTAACTTTGTAAACTGAAAATCATAGACATAGCATCAATTCATTTGAAACTTAGGGCCTTCACTTTGGACTTCAATTCCCGTTGACAACCACCCACACTTGCAGTGTTTGATACAGTAAAATGATATGTACAATGATGTGTTTGTTACCGGCTGACCTTAGGTGAAATAGTTCTTCAGAAATCTACCATTAACAGGTCCTCCTGATAATGTTTCTTCAGTCAAATCCTCCAACAAAAATGCATGAGTTCCATGGACAACAGCAATCCTGTAAGGGCCTTTCCATAAACTGTCAAGCCTCCCATGCTTTCCTTTCTCTTCATTTCTGGTATCCCACATCAAAACAATGTCATTCAACTGAAAATCATCTTCTTTGACCCTCCTATCATGAATTATTTTAATTTTACCTTGAATCACCTATGTATTGTTGTGAACTTTTGCTCTAGTTTTCTACAAATGTATCAATTGATTGATCCTTCTTTGGGCATCATTTGGTTCTTATTCCTCTTCCTACAACAATTTTAGTACTGAAATTCCTAGGGAAATAGGAAAAACTGCAGCTATTCCATAAACCAATTGGAAAGGTGATATTACAATTGACTTCTTTGTTCTTTTCCTATTATCCCATAGAGAATTTATCAATTTCTTGTGCAAGGATTTCTTCTTTTCTTGTAGTAGTTTCTTTATGATATTTACCAATGAATTGTTAGAAGATTTTGCTAATCCATTTCCCTGAGGATAATAGGCAGCAGAATGTCCTAATACTATATGATATTTGTTACAAAAATAAATCATCCTTTTTTATTTCAAAGTAGCAACATTAACTATAATAATTTTGTGGGGACAACAAACCCTGGAGAGAATATGACCTTCAATGAATTGTATGATTATAGAATATGTAGCTTATCTAGTTCGAACTGCTTCTATCCATTTGGTGAAGTAGCTTGTTGTTGTCAAGATCCACTTGTTCTGAGCTGAAGAACTTGGATGAATTTCTCCTATAAAATATAAAACCCAATGTTGGAAAGGAACATCCACTAATATAGGTTTGAGTGGTAGAGGTAAGATTTTTCTCTTGCCTTCAAAAATATGACATTGATGACAAGTTGAAACCTTTTTATGAATGTCAGCGAACAAGGTAGGCCAGTAAAAACCAACTATCAAGATTTTGTTTGCTATGGCTTTCTAGTAAAGATGTCCTCCACAGTCACCTTGATGAAATTCTTCCATGATCTTATGTACTTCATCCTTCAATAAAAAATTTAAGAAAATACCTCCAGCATCCTTCCAATACAATGTTTGATCTAAAATGTAGAACTTTACAACTTTCAGTTTGATAAATCTAGCCTTGGTTTTTGTCAAACCAGGAGGAGCTTGTAAATTCTACAAAACATACACAATCTCTACATACCACGAAGAAGGAAGAAAATTTTCTGATACTTGTTGAGTCACCAAATATTCTTGTTCATCAAGAGAAGCTACAAAATTTATGTCTAGTGCATGAAAGTTTGAATCAACCATCAATTTGGCTAATCCTTGACCTTTTATAAGTTTTGTAGGCTTTATTTCAATGTCATACTCCAAAATAAATGTTATCCATTTACCTCTTTTTCCATATGGATCAGCCTAGGTGAGGATATATTTTATCATTGCACTTGGAACAAAAGAAATTATGTGAGAATGTAATACATACACTCTAAAATATTTCAAGTCCTTTACTAAAGAAAAAGCTTGTTTTTCCATGATATTATACTTTAAGGAGGCATCTCTTAATGCTCTACTGAAAAATGCTATAGGTTGTTCATGTCCCTCCTTGTTTTTCTATAATAAGAATGTTGCAATAGTATGTTCTGAAGAAAAGGAAAAAATAATGAAATATTTAGTGTAATATGGGCTAATCAAAACAGGAGCACAGGTCAAGGCTATCTTCACATCACTGAATGATCTTTTGGCTTAAACATTCCATTTTATCTCATTGTCTTTCTTCAACATGTTTGTAATAGCTCTTAAAATCTCAACTAAATTTGGGATAAAACTTCTTAGAAAATTTTTTATACCAATAAAACACTGCACTTATTTTTTGTTCCTAGGTGGATCAATATTCATAATAGCTTCAATTCTACTTGGATCAATTCAGATACCATCTTTTGAAATTATGTGACCAAGTAGTTTACCTTCTTCTAAACCAAATAGAGACTTCTTGGGGTTCAAGGAAATACCATATTTCCTGCATTTCTCAAAAACTATTCTTAAATGAAACAGATGATCCTCATTAGTTTTGGAGAACATAGTGATGTCATCTAGATATATTTCAATAAATCTATCTTTCTCATTTGCAAGAGAAATATCCATTTCTCTCTGGAAAGTGGCTTCTTCATTCTTAATGCCAAAGGGAATTTTCACATACATGAACATTCCCTATGGGGTTGTGAAAGTTGTTTTGTGATGATCATCTGAATGCACAAGAATTTGGTTGTAGCCTAAAAAACCATAAGCAAAGAAATTCTGCTAGAACCAACTACCTTCTATAAAATATGATCCATTTTTGTTAAAGGGTAGTTATCGTTGAGGAAAAATTTGTTTACGTTTTTAAAATCCACACATAATCTTATTTCCCATGTCTTTTTCCTTGTTGGCACCATATTTGATAGCCATTTTGAAAACCTCAAAGGTATAATGATTTTGGCATCAAATGTTTTTCTAAACTCTTTTTCTATTAAGGGTAACAGAACTAGATTCACCCTCAATTTTTTTTTGAAAGGTTTATGGTCCTCTTTGATGGGAATGATATGCTGAATAATGTTGGTATCATATGCCTTTAGATCTTTACATCCTCGTGCAAACACATCAGAATACTCTTTCAATAAATCATTATACCTCTATTTTTCTTCAAGAGGTAAATATTTTGAAAACTTTACAATATTTGGATTATCCTCAGTAGCTATATTATAGTCTTCAACTTTGGCTCCTACATGTTCTATCTTTGTCTTTTTAGCCACATCATTAAAATAAAAGAATTCTTATTGTGGCACTAAACCCCTTAGTAACAAATTATCTTTCAGCTGTAGAATCTCAATTTCTTTTGGTTCCCCACTGATATGGTTCAACACTATTTCAATTATATCCTTATTTGCACTGTTATCTATATTTATATGTACATTCTCAACTTCTTCCTTTAACTGTAAAAAAATTTCTACTTGTTTATCACTGCCAAACACTTGCCAATATGTAATATTATTAGGGAGAGGTGGTCTATGCTTCACCTCGATCTCATATTTTTTATTGGGATGGAATGGAATCTTATAGGTAATGGCTGAGGTAGCCAATGCATCATCTAATACATTTTGACTCCTAGGAATTATAGATAACGGATACTCTAGAAAACACTGTTGAAAATCTAAGACAACATTCATGTAGGCCCTTAACCTAGGATGTTTAGTTGAGTACTCACCTTTAATCCAATTAATGATGAGTTTTGAATCACCATGTATAGAAATCCTTTTAGCTCCTGACCTCTTCAAAAAGCCACAATCCTAAAATAAGTGCTTCATTCTCAGCTATATTGTTGGTGCATTAAAAATCAAGCTTATATGAATATCCCTTTGCTATACATGTTTTTGAGTTTAAGACCCAAATGCTTGCCCTTGCTCCTTCCTTACTAACTGCCCCATCAAAATCCATATTCCACGTGGCTTCATCCTCTTTATTTTTTGTTTCAGTATTTGATTTCACATCCTCTGTTTTGCTTAATTTATTTTCCGTGTCTCACACTTCTTCTTCTACACATATATCATTGTATAGAATGAAAGAATCCATGTCTGAATGCACAAAACAAAGGGGGTAGTTATTTGGTTTGTCTTGGATACCTACCATATATTTCATTAATGCCTCCATTTAAAATATCCTCTGTTCACCAAAGATAGCTTTAATCAATGCTTTTACTTGGAAATAAGTGGTTTTTTTGTCCTCTGATTTTATTTGATATTTTTGGCAACCATTTCTTGCATTATGATTCATAACTTTTAGTCTTTGTTTCTTTTTAATGCTAGATGATTTCCACAACTCTGAACTATATCCAGAAAATGTAGCATGGACAACTGCGAGTGTAAATGAAGTTTACTTCTCACATTTGAGAAATTGGATGTGTTATGAATTGCAGTGTCAAATTTGCGGAGACCTGATAAAGAGGTGATGAATCGATGACCTTCAACTTCAGATTGTATGAGAAGGGATGCTCATAATGAACTTTGTGTTGATGTTAGTTGCCATTGGCACTGGTAAGACAAATGATTATTTTATTTTGAGGTAGCTCCCTTATTTATATGATAACAGACTATCTATGATGCCTCCTGTTAATATGTTGTCTTGATGCAAATGGGAAAAGTTATGTGCTTGTATTAACTTGCAGACATCGACAGACTTGTGGTGGGGAGTACATAAAGATAGCTGAACCACCAGGGTATCAAAACAAAGGAAAGCATGCTAAAAGCACTGGCAGGTAAATAATAGCTTTTGTTGTCTAGATTCATCTAATATTAATTGAAAGAATGCCAAGTCTTTTTTTTTAACCTAAGTTGCATGAAACTTGGAATTGGGTATGGGTTGCTGAAACGAGAATGTTGTGAATGTGTGACCCCAAACAGGTTGTGTACACAGATACATATATTACAAGAAAATAAGAATGATACACATCAATAACAATCAGGCAATAGCAAACACCGAAAGGAGGAGATACAATCATTTGTCTTTTGGTGGGGATCAGGTTAGTAGCCTTGGAAGCAGAATTGACAGAAATGACAAGAGAAATTCAGACTCTGTGCAGGTTCTTTAGGTCTAGTGATGTTGGTCTTGGGTATTTAGCAGTTTAGCGTAGTAGAGAAGCAAAACAAGCTAGGAGAGATGGCATTGGCATTGTCTCTCACACAGATAACAATGGAGGGTCTTTTTGCAACATAAAGAATCTAGATAATGGAAATAAGTTTGTGGTGAATGAGGTAGGCGAAGATGGCATGTGAAACAAGCTCTCAAAGACACAGAAACTGGCAAGAAGCTAACCATGGAGGAGTTTGAGAGAGCTGTTGGGAATTCTCCTATTGTCCAGGAAATCATGCGGTGGGAAAGTGTGGAACGAGCAGAGGAGAAAGAGGATCCTGACTCAAATGGAAGGGCTTAGTTTCAAGTCCAAAAAGAAAGGGGGTTGGTTAAAAACTATCAAGGTTATTTTCCACACAATTTGGGGGACCAAATATAAGAAGAGAAGTGATGAGAGGGGCACTTCTTTCGAAAAGGGGGGAAGGAGATCTAGTTTTGCTACAGATGATAGTCAGAATATTCTCCTGTATATTCCACAACAGATGAAAGTGCGTCAATATGGAAATTCTTGCAAGGAATTAACAGTACTTTACATGCATCAAGAAATCCAAGCTCATCATGGTTGTATTTGGACGATGAAGTTCAACGTGGATGGTCATTATGTTACTAGAGTTGGTCAAGACCCTGTTATTTATGTGTGGACACTAGAAGGTGATAGAATCAGACCGCAAATTTGCTGCATCTGCCAATAAACCAGATGATAGTGCCTCCAATGCCCTATTTTACAATCAATGGTTCACCAGAATTGGTTTCCTTGAATATTGAAAACCTCGTAGATAAAATGAAAAGAGGAAAGGCCACCTCTGTTAGAAAGAGATCGATAATGGACTGTGCTTTGCTGCTGGAAAGTGTATTCTTGCTTTCGGAAAAACCAGTTTGTTCTTTTGAAGGTCATTTGGATGATGTCTTGGACCTTTCATCGCCCCATAGTCATGTTATGATGTCCCAGAAAAATAGAAAATTGTATGAAGCCATGCAGGAACTGTGTGTATTCTCATCTTCTTATGTAAATAGCATTATGATATTAGATCAGCCATAGAAATGTGGCGAGTTTGTGTTTGTTAGAAGAGATTTTTAACTAATTCCAAATCAAAGATGGTCCTTTCATGGCTTATCATAATATGCCTATGGACATCTTAGCTGTTTCTGAAATTAGCTATGATGTTGGCTGTTGTCTGTGCCCTGAGGAAGCTTCCACCAGGACACTGCTGAAAAATGACAAAGAACTTCCCCATTAGGCCAAAAAACTGTTTAAAATGGTTGAGTTCCATTGCCACCTTGTCCGTCCAGTGCATGGTATTGTATTTTCTAGGACAAGTTGGTCATGACAACTATTTTATTAGTTAAACCTAAGTGTTTCATTTAATGAATGTCCAAAACAAACAGGACATGAATGAGAAATCCATATAGGGTAAATATAATGTATTGAATATATAGATGAGGGAGAAACTTGGCTTGGTGGAGAGCAATTTTCTTGCGAAAAGTAAGGGTTAGTTTTGTAACTTGTTTCCATGGATCTTTTCACCTTCAACAGATACAACAACCTACATCAGATCCAACTGTCATAGCTCCTGTGTGTGGCAGAGGTGTTTGTAGTGACAACACAGCTCTGGTCAAGGATCAAGAGAGGTGCAACAGTCTTATAGAGTGTGATCAATCATAGGAGTATATACACTAACCTTAGGAGCAGTGTTATCCTTAGCATAGTGGCTATTTTAGTGTGCTGTTCCAGAGTTAGTTGTGTTCTTTTGTTAAGCTTTAGTCAACTGTTGTTCTAGATTTGGATTAGGCACTAACCTTAGGAACAGTATTATCTTTAGCGTAGTAGATACCTTAGTGTGATCCCTTAATTCAGTTAATGACTACCATGCAACTGAGGTTCATACCGAAGTTGTGACAGCACACAACCTTAGGATGGGTTTGTTGGAGGTTCTAGAAGCCAAGTGGTTGTGACTTCTGGAAATGCCCAATATCCTAAGGCTGAAAACCCATCCTTGCATACTAATACCACCCTGCTCATGAGACATAGCACCACCTACAACAAAATTCCAAGGCACTTCTACTGAAATTGTGACCTATGGCAGGATTTATGAATCTTTTCTCCAGTTGGAGGTCAGTTGGACCGTGTACATTCAGTTGAATGAAATAGAATTAAGGCACGTTGCGTAGTCTTTTTTTTCCCATCTCTTGGACTAACGTGTGAACTACTGAATCATCTAGTACAAATTTTCCTCCAGAAGTTGTGAAATTAAGCTCGCCACATCTTCTTTTGCTGAAGTATTGGCTTGAAAGGTGTGAACCCAACCACTACTCTTTATCAAGTTATTACTTATTGGTGGTGGTGTTGTTGTTAGAGTGCACATGGTAAATTACCAAGTGTTCATTAAAAGGTGTCAAAATATATTCAGAGTTGAGTTTCAAAGGTCTATGCAATCTTCAAAATGCATGAAAAATTGAGAAATATCATGGAAAAGTTGGGGATATCAATTCAATATATATTTGTCTAGGCTTAAAGTGTCCAGATTGCCTTCTCACTGTGACTTGATAGACATCAATAGTAACATTATACCCAGATTTAGGTTTTTGTTTATTATATGCTAAGTGGCCATTGTCATGAAGGTCAGGAGTTTTCAAAGTGCCATCCACTTCTTCTTCTTTAAGTTTGAAAGCTTCAAGTGAGATGCGCCCCAGATAATAGATGATCTTTTTAAAACATCTGTCTTGTTCACAACTTTGATTGTGAACAAGACTGTAATACTGTCATCAACATATCATCACGACTACTGGACTTGTAATGATATCATGCATTATGTTGAACTGAAAAGGGAACAAAAATGATGTTGAGTTGCATTTGCTGAGATGTCATAGAAGGGGCAGTGTCATACATAGAAGGACTGATGCTGCATATGGCTAAAAATATTTACAGGGTTCTATCCTTGATAGCTGTAGGTCTATATACTTTCAGGAATACCATTCTTACTTGAGAGTTACATAATTGAAACTTTTCAATAGAAGGTGGATTGATTCTTGAATCAGATGCTTCCAGATGCTTTCATTTCTTGATGCCCATAGCTGCTATAAGATAGGAAATCTCCATAAGATGGCTCATCTGATATTGGGCTGATTATGTCAATGGACAGAAACATATATATCATCATCATTTGTCCCAGTAGTATGTACAGATGTAATAATCCCCCTCTTTTTTTGTTTATTTGAGCTGTTGCCTGAGACTGAAGGACAAAGTGATGAGACCTTACTAATGATTCAAATATCATAATTTTGGTCACTGTCAAGTAGCACAATCCTCCATATTCTGCATATGAACTTCTGTAAGTGAATCATCACTGCTCAAGATATATTCCAATGATCATTCCTATACATCTCTATCTCTCATAATTGTCAATTTATATAATCTCCACTAAATAACAACTTTTTCGTGAATCAAGCATCTAACATATTTTTAAGCTCAACAACATCAATTATGCTACTAGGATGGAGTAGCACAAAACTAAGATACTGTCAAGAAGATAAATGTGTTTTCATAAGGTGTTGTTATATAAAGTTTGCAAGCCTTTACTGCTAGACTGATCAACTTGCTTCAACAACACTGAATTCACGATGTCATAACCACACTAGTGAAAAGACCAAGGCTTCTCTATGCTACTGTTGTTGTCTTATGAATTGGATTCTGTATTCAATCTGCCCGTCACTATAGCTGCCTTCAGGAGATCTCTCAAGACTGCTACAAGATTCCATCATACATAGCTCTTGTGCCTCAGGTCTGTGGATTACCGATGTTCTGCTTTATGTCCTTTGGTTCTCTGTTCAGATTAAAATCATAATGGACATTATTCTTAAAGAGCTATAAGACTGTCATCCTTGAGGAGGGATGAGGACATATATGTATGAATTTTATGAATCCTTAAAAATGTCTTCTCTGATGCTCAAGTGCTAATAATAAAAAACTGATGGAGTGTTTCTTCGACATAGTTGTAAAATAGATGTAGCATTATTTCTTTTGCTAAACCATATGATCTTTCAGAAGTTGATCATTGAAGTAGAGCTCCCTTACAAATTTGTTTTGATATCAGCTCAAGAATTTATGTTGGAGTTATGCATCCTTTCTCTGAGACATATCTTTATGCCAATTAAAGATCTAGTGTTGTCTCTATTGGATTTCTTATTTTCAATTTTTAGATTAGACCATAGAGAGTAAGCTTCATGATCTATGCAGGGTTGTGATGGTGTTTGATATACCAGGGAATCCAAGCTCACTGTCACAGGGATCCTAGCTTTCTACAAATCTTCAATATGTCACAGGACTCAATGTAAATATGAAAAGACTGATCATAGGAATATTCCCATCAACATAATTCATGCTTCGACCATGGCACAATCAGTGGATTAGTGGACCAAGAAACTCGTCCCTTGATCAATGCATGACCAAGTAATTTGATTATTATGTCTGCATTACAAAACCATGTATTTTTATTCTTTTGGCTTCGGTGCATGTAGGAGTTCCTTCTACAACTCAAGATTTCTTTAATCGAGATTCTCAGAAAAGAACTTCAATTGTTCTTGAACAGAGGCCACTAACCAAATGAATAAACATAGAAAAAAATATCACTTCAGACTAGAAATACTCCAAATTGTTTGGTGTATAGAGGCCAAGTGGTTTTGTACAACACAAATGCCTAGCACTTCGACCTTTCTTATGAAGCTCCAGACCGCAGATCTGATCCTTAGTGGGTCGCAGATCTGAACTGCAAAGAGACACAAATATGCATGTGAAAAGTTATAACCGCCATAAAAAAAACCTTACTCAACAGATATGGTCAGTAGGAGTTAAATACTGAGTGGTGCCTCACTGTCACTGCAAAAATTTAGTGAAACCCCTAGAAGCAAAACACATGTGACAGATAAGAGCCCATCCAATATAAAAATATTTTGGACAATCCTCGCAGAAAACATATTTGTCACTTCCTCCTGGAAACCCTAATTTTTCCTAGTGGTTACTTGATTGGCCACCAAACCTGACCATCAAATCTCGCTTTCTTTAGAATATTTGGATCATAAATAGAAACACCACAGGAAGCATATTCGTTACTGGATTTCCATGGAATGTTTACCTTAGCACAAAATGACTGTGAATCTGTAAAACCCTTCGTTGTATAATCACAGTGGCCTCAGTTTGTCGTAGATCACTTCAGAATGGGCAAGCTCTGTCATAGAATTACTCCAGGCACCAAATAATAAGATGACTCATAGTATCTTCACCGAAATTTGGTACCACGAGATCTTGATCTGGATAGAATATCTCCAAGAACTCGTATGCGCCATATCTCAGTGAGATGATTGCCTCTAATGACTTAGACAAGAATTAGATCTGCAACTTGAAAGAAAAAGTTCAAACTCTTGCTTGGGCTTGTCCATACTGTAGATTTTAACCCTGTACAAAATTACCTGCATACGAATTCTAAAACACAGAAAATAAACAATGCGAGAGCATAACACATAAAACACATATACACAGAGTTTTTCCCCTGAATCCCAAAATAGGGACTACCAGCTTGATTTTTCATTATGTTCCTTTCAATGTTACAATACATATTTATACATGCCAAAGCATCCAATACCATGGACCGAAAAACCATCGCATCCAATACCATGGACCGAAAACCATCACGTCCAAAAAACATGTTCGAAAATCATGCACAAAACCATAGGTGGGTCTGCCCAACCTAACAGAGGGTCCAAAACCAAAATTTTCCGGGGCTCTACCCCGGACCCCATAAAGTGGGGTTACGAGTGCCCCTAAAACCCCTTGTGACCTCCCCCCCCCCCCTCTAACCCCCAATTAACTATGTGGGCTAGTCGTGGAAAGAATATAACACAACCCAACATTCTCCCACTTGTTGTTTTCTTTCCACAGGGGGCAGAAGAGAGCTTAGTCATTTATCCAGCCCTGCAATGCCCATTGTTTCTCTACACCAAGAGAACTTCTCAGAGCTCATAGATTTTGTCAATGCATCTGCAGTATTCTTCAAAGTGTCTACCTTTACCAGCAACACCTTTTTTTCTTCTATCATATCCCTCACAAAGTGATACTGAACATCAATGTGCTTTGTCTTTGAATGATATGCAGGGTTCTTTGCCAAGAAAATTGCACTTTGGCTGTCACAGTCTATCCTTATAGCTTCCTGTACTAACCCCATACTTGAACACAATCTCTACAACCAAACTGCTTCCTTGCTTGCATGAGTGGTTTCCATGTATTCTTCCTCTATAGTTTATAGTGCCACTATAGATTGTTTCTTACTCATCCAACTGACTGCACCTCCAAATAGGTTAAACACATACCCACTTGTAGATCTTCTCTGATCTATATCTCCATCCCAATTTGCATCAACAAAGCCACGAATATCCAACACTCTGTCCAATCCTAGTCTTCCTTGGTAGCACAAACCATAATCACTAGTGCCATGAAAATACCTGAAAACCCACTTCACTGATGTCCAATGCTCCTTTCCTGGTTTTGACATAAACCTACTCAATACTCTCACTGCATGTGCAATGTCTGGTCTAGTATAGACCATTGCATACATCAAGCTACCAACTGCACTTGCATATGGAACATGGGACATGTCCTCTTCCTCTTCTTGTGTCTTGGGACACTGTTCAGCAGATAACCTCACACCTACAAGAATAGGAACCTTCACTAGTTTACTATCCTGCATATTAAACCTCTGCAGTATTGTCTTGACATACTTCCTCTAGTTTAACCAGAGCTTCCTCTTTGCCCAATCTCTTTTAATTTCCATGCCAAAAATATAGTTTGCAACACCAAGATCTTTCATGTCGAATTTGGAGGACAATTGGGTCTTCAAATCCTGGATAATTTCTTTGTCATTTCCAACCAGCAACATATCATCCACATACAAGACCAGATAAATAACACGGTCACCAATTAATTTAAAATACACACAGTGATCTGCTTTGCTTCTGGTGAAGCCAAGTCCCCGTATAAATGTATCAAATTTCTGATACCACATCCTTGGTGACTGTTTTAACCCATATAGAGACTTCTTTAACTTGCATACTAGTTCTTTCTTACCCTTCACCGCAAAGCCTTCAGGTTGCTTCATGTAGATCTCCTCTTCCAAATCCCCGTGAAGAAATGTTGTCTTCACATCCATCTATTCTACCTCAAAATAAAAAGCAGCAGCAATAGATAAAAGTAATCTAATAGAAGTTATCTTGGCAACAGGAGAAAAAATATCACCAAAATCAATTCCCGGCACCTGGGAATAACCTTTTGCTACCAACCGAGCTTTGTATTTCTCCAGTTTTCCTTCTACATTTGTCTTCTTTTTGAACACCCATTTGCTACCAATGGGTTTCCTCCCAGCCAGCAACTCCACTAGATCCCAAGCCTCATTTTTGTGCAAAGATGCCATTTCATCAACCATGGCCTCTTTCCAGAGTTTTCCATCCTCTGAATCCACTGCTTCCTGCACAGTTCTGGGATCATCATAGTAACAGACAAAGCAAAATTTGAACAGAAAGCAGATGGACTATACCTCTCTAGCTGCCTTCTTTCTCAAACTGATCTTCTCACAGCCGGAGTTTGTGGCTCTTCATCTTCTGATTCCTCCTCTGCTGTAGAGTCTGATTCTTCCTCCTTTAGCTCAAACTCTATCTTCTCAAGTTCCTTTGGTTGGACTTCATGTTTAATAACATCTTTCACCTATCTGAACACCACATCTCGGTTGTACGCAACCTTCCTTGTTACTGGGTTCCAAAGTTTATAACCCTTTAAACCATCCTTATAACCAATAAAGATGCACTTTTCAAATTTACTATCCAACTTGGTTCGTTTCTCCTTTGGAACATGTACATATGCATCACATCCAAATACCCTTAGATGTGAAAGAGAGGGTTTCTTACCAGTCCATACCTCATGTGGAGTCTTATCCTCCAATGTTGATGAAGGTGACTTGTTGACCAGGTAACATGCAGTATCCACCGCGTCTGCCCAAAATTCCAGTCCGAACCCGGCACCACTGAGCATGCTTCTTGCCCTTTCCATCAATGTCTTGTTCATTCTTTCTGCAACTCCATTTTGCTGAGGTGTATATGGAGTAGTCTTCTGCTGTGCTATACCACACTTCTTATAGAGTTCTTCAAATTCTTTGTTGCAAAACTCCCCACCATTATCTGTCCTCAGAACCTTTATCTTCTTCTCTGTCTGATTTTCCACGAGAGCCTTAAATTCTTTAAACCTATCAAAGACTTCAGATTTCTTCTTAAGGAAATATATCCATGTATTCCTTGATAAGTCATCTATAAATGTTGCATAGTACACAGACTTATCCAGTGATGGAACCTTTACAGGTCCAAACACATCATTGTGCACAAGCTCTAATATATGTTTCGCCCTCTTACTACCAGAGGGGAAACTCACACGATTCTGCTTCCCATATACACAATTTTCATAGAAATCAAAATCCAGAGAGCTATTACTAATACCTTCTACCATACCTTTACCATGAAGTATTCGAAGGCCTTTCTCTCCAATATGACCAAGCCTTTGATGCCACAGCATGGTCTTCTCTCTAGAGACCACTAGATCTTCTGCTCCACTTTCAAGAACCACAGAACTATTGCACCCATCAATAACAGTGCTACCTTGCAGCTTGTACAGAGTTCCAATCCGAACTCCTCGCATCAATACCAATGCTCCCTAAACCATCTTGCAGGTTTCCTTCTCGAACACTGTTTTTACACTTGCATCATCAATCTTGCTTACAGAAATTAGATTTCTAGCCAATGCAGGAATATGTAGAACACCCAGAAGTGTTCTAACTCTTCCACCTTGCAACTTCAACTTTACCTTTCCGCGACCAATGATTTTAGCCTTCTTGTCATCCCCCAAGAAGACATCACCACCATCATATTTCTCATACTCGCAGAACCACTCTCTATGGGGAGTGAAGTGAAAGGATGCACCTGAGTCAATCAACCATGCCTCATGATCTACATGTGTACTTGAAGAAGCCAAGTACACATCCCCACCTTCATCTGAGGTGGTTTTTGCCTCTGTAGAAGGAGCCTCATCAGATCCCTTTCCTTTATCAAGAGCTTTAGATTTACAGTCCCTTTTGAAGTGGCCTTCTTTTCTGTATTTCCAGCACACCACCTTTATAGGTTTTCCTGGAGATTTAGATCTCCCTCTAGATTTAGATATCCCACTCGATGACTTATTTTTGTTTCTGTTCTAGGACTGTCCTCGTATAGACAAGGCATCACCATTCTAGCTCTCCATATTTTTCCGTCTCATCTCCTCCGTCAGCAAGGCTGAGACTATTTCATCAAACTGCAAGGCAGTTGCATTGCTACCTATTACAATAACCAGACTATCCCACGAATCTGGTACAGAACACAACAAACTAATGCATTTATCTTCATCTGAAATTTTAATATCAATAGATGCTAACTGACTTACCACAGTATTAAATGCATTTAGATGCTCTGTCACCAAGTCTCCATCTTTCATCCTCAGGCTATACAGCTTTTTCCGCAGGAACAGTTTATTCACCAGAGACTTAGATTGGTACAATGTCCCTAAGTTGTCCCACAAAGCCTTCACCATAGCTTCCCCTGATACATTCAGCATTACTGAATCTAAGACACACAATCGTATTGTGCTTTTTGCCTTCCAATCCAACTTCTTCCATTCTTCATCAGACACTTCCATTGGTTTAGTACTCGAATCTATCGTGATCCACTGGTATTTATTCACCAACAAATCCTCCATCTTGAGTTTCCACAACTCAAAACTCTGACCATTAAATTTCTTGATCTCTATCTTTCCACTGCTCGCCATCTTCTTTCACCACCATAATCAATCTCACAGATCTCCCACTGAACAGGGTCTACCACAGGCCCGAGCGAAACCCCTCAGCAACAAAGGCGTCCCCTTGAAGCCAAAATAGATCTGATACCAAATGTAGGTTTTAACCCCATACAGAAATTACCTGCATATGAATTCTAAAACACAGAAAATAAACAATGCGAGAGCATAACACATAAAACACATATACATAGAGCTTTTCCCCTAGATCCCAAAACCGGGACTACCAGCTTGATTTTTCATTATGTTCCTTTCAATGTTACAATACATATTTATACATGCCCAAGTATCCAATACCATGGACCGAAAAACCATCACATCCAATACCATGGACCGAAAACCATCGCGTCCAAAAAACATGTGCGAAAATCATGCACAAAACCATAGGTGGGTCCGCCCAACCTAACATAGGGTCCAAAACCAAAATTTTATGGGGCGCTACCCCAGACACCATAAAGTGGGGTTACAGGTGCCCCTCAAACCCCTTGTGACCTCCCCCCCCCTCTAACCCCTAGTTAACTATGTGGGTTAATCGTGGAAAGAATATAACACAACCCAACACTTACTAGCTCCGATACCATGTTAAATTTAGGACATGTTTTTTTTATTAGGATAGAATCTTCACAGTTCCATATTAGCCCATTTATTAATTCAACTATCATATTAACAATTTCTGAAGAGAGAACATAATAGATGATGAAGACAAGCCAAGACAAGAGAACACAATAATATGGCACAAGCCAGGGAAAAATCCCCCAAGATGGGGAAAACCCTTGATCAAATCTTCTTATTATTAATGTCAATTGTTTAGCAAAGAGAGAGAGTGTACAATAGAACAAAGTGAAACAAACTTGCCAATTTGAAATTCCAACCTTAGACAAGAAAGTGGCTCAATGTCTGCAACTCCAACACTATGTCAAGATAGGTTGCTCGTGATTTGGTTAGGGCTGCATATTATATGTTGTTGTCTCACTCAATTAACCCAACATACCTCCATTCCACTGCGGCTGACCTAGGCACATAAGGAGATTCCTTTCACTAGCACTTGGGGCTGACTTAGATCCAAGATAAGCTACTCTCGATCCTCTGGACTAGTATCTGTGACCCTTGCTGAGACAACAGATCAAGAGAGTGGTCTTAAAAGATAAGAGATTATTTCTTATGACAATCACAAACTGGACTAGAAATCATTACACAATTTAGCCTCATGTTCTGGTCATTGATTTTATCCTGTAATGATAAGATGGCCCATGCAATTTACACAGAATATTCCGTTCATTCCAACAACTGTCTCTCATGAGTATCTTGGCCTATGACAAGAAAGAAAGCCAAAAACAGAAACCCTTTTGACGTCCTTCTGAACTCGGCTGCCTCAGAATTGATTTTATACGTTTCATGATGTAAATGAAGATGGAGGACACCTCTATATATATGACATTTTTTCCTTATGAAGGTGAAACTGACCTTGACATTTGGAGACAAATTTGAATTTCAAGTTTTCAATTTTCTCGCTTTAATAAAGTCATGACTTGTAGGATTTCTTTTAAATAAATAAATATTTTCCCTTATCCAAATTTGGTGTTCTATAGGTCGATTTTGGTCCTCTCAAAAATAGGAATTCAATGCCACAATTATCTTCCTCAAAGGACTTGTCCAAAGTGGGATTTGGCTCTAGTTTCCAATTTTAACAAAGTCAGATGCCAAATTTGTTCCATTTTAATTGATACACATGACAGAAAGGGACATGTGACACATCTCCTCCACATGGGGTGTAGAGTGTACAACTCTATGCAATGAAGGGAGAATGGAAAAGTGCATTGTGATTTTGGTTTTGTAGCCTTAAATGCATATGCAATCACAACCCCTACAAACTTAACCTAATAGGGTATCAAACTGAATGCTTCAACCCTTGTAAAATTCAATTCAGATGATATAGAAGTTTGGAAGCATGCCATACTAATGTGGTGATCCATTTACTCTCCTAATAATTTTTATTTCTATTATTCTTTGAGTTTAGTATAGATCTGAGAGTTTGAAATTACTAGATTGCAAAGATTTCTTGGGGTTTTAGCTTTCTTTTCCTTTCATGTGTATTATATCTAAATTGTACTCACACACAATTGTGTTTAATTTCATTCTGCTTGTAGTTTTAAATGCACAAGGTGATTTACAGGAAATATGTAGGCCTCTTTTTCTCCATGTGTGTGGACATCACTGATAATGAACTAGCTTATTTGGAGAGAATTCATTTATTTGTTGAGATATTGGATATAATGATATTTCCCATCTGGCAGGTAAAATGGCTTATGACATTTGGATTAGTTTTCTTTTTTTCTAAAGAATTTATCTTTGTATTATGTTAAGTTATCATCTAATAAATTGAAATTTTGCAATAATGACGCTTGAAAATTTTGGCCATAAAGTGAATGCTTAGGCTAAATCTAAAACATTAAAAATTTCACCTAGATTCTTATCCTGATGAACTCCCCAACCAGCTTGAAGATTTTGCTTCCAGGATCTATTGATTTTGATATTCATTAGGCTGCTATTGAGGAATATAACAACATCATTGCCTCTACCACCATGTTTTGTATCAGTGCATCACGTTGGAGAACTGAATTGCATTACAATACTACATTAGAGATCTAGCTTGCTTTTTTGACATGGATATAGTCCTTTGTATCTATAACAAAGTCCTAGAGAACTACTATCAATTATTACTATTAGGGAATTAACATTGGAATCCATGACCACAAGCACTAAGCTTCTAGTCCTCAATCATCAATGTGCTATATTATTTCCACTTTTTTCATCATTACCCCTCATACTGCATGAGGATTGTATGTGTGATTTTTATTAAACATTACAAGGATTTGCAGGATGATAGCTTTATGAGAAGTGATTACTTGGAGATGGTAATTCCATTAGGTTTCTTCAGTATTTTGGATTGGATGAGATTATTTTATCCCTTTGGGATCAATGGTAATGGCTTATCCATTGGTTTTCTATTTAGGGTGGCATATCTATGGTTGATGGATTAGTATGCTATTGAATATTTGGTTATGGTGCTTAAATTTTCTTCATGTGACTATTCTTAGCATCATGATGTTGTTATTGGTATGTTGCTTATTATTTTAGAGAGTAATACACCTATGCTTGTGTATGATGGGTCTAATTCCCCAAGGGATTAGCTATGGTGGTGATGATAAATCATTGGTTGATTTATTAGGAGGGTACACTTCACATGTTCCCCTTCTCTTATGTTGTTAATCATCACTTGGAACTTGGTGAGACCTAGGTGGGGTGATATTTGATCAGTTTGTTTGTTGAGGTTCCTTATAACTTATTGATATATTTCCTATGGTCGTCACACATTGGCAAGGATCCGATCACATTTGAGGAAAGTATTTGACATGTTCCCCTTTTCTCTCTTGATTTATTATTGGGGTTGTATTGGCACATGTGAAAATAACATATTATTATTTTGGTGAAGGCAGACCCTTTTTATACCATGGTGGGCACATACTTTACAACTTGTACTATATCTTGCACATTATATGGTATAGTCCTACCCTTGTTTTGAGCTTCCCATACATATGGTTGGCCACACTCTTTATCCACGACACATTTGTTTACATAGAAACAATATCATATTCATTGGGGTTGTACATCACTATTTCATGGAGTCGTGGGTAAACATGCCTAGCCCATGAGTTATGAAGGATACACTATTTATCACATGGGATGTTCACCTTTTAATATTATGGCGCTGCCATTGTGATGTCATGGGTCCAAATGTTCACATATTGTCATAGTGGTGGATGCATATAGTATGCTATGGAGTTGTTTTTATTTCTTGGCACATGGATCCATCATGTGATAGTTGTTCATGTGAATGGAGCTATGTCTTTGAGTTGTGGCTTGACCTTTCCATTACTTAGCCCATGACCTTTAAGGAGGACGCGTGACACTTTAATTTAATGGAGTTGGATTTTTATTATGTTGACTCATTGAGCCTGCATAATGATTGATTAATCTGTCACATGTATTGGGTGTATCACATGAATCTGCCTTGATTGGATCCATTGTTTGGTTGGATTTTTGGGTCCTTCTTCACACTCAAGTGAGTAACTATATTATTTTAGCATTATTGGCTTGTCTAATGGATTTGGTTACATAAGAACATTTTTGAATTTGTTTTCCTTGGATATTTTATTAATTATTCTAGGAGAAATATGTGGATCTCAACAACTTACTGTTATTTCTAGTAAGGAAGTTGTTGAGGGAGTTATTTTATTGTATTCCTTGGAGAACTAATTGATCTAAGAAAATGGTTACTTATTTATGTTGAGATGTTCTTGAAAGTTAAATATTAAGTTTCTAAGGTGTTCTTATCTATGGTGATGTTTTATTTGCTTTGTTTATATAGGTCATCTGGTCACCTAGTGGCCACTATCACCCAACTAAAGAAAACTTGTTTGAGTTTCTTTCTTTTCCAAAAAAAATGGCATTGACATTGCTGATGTTGAGGTATATGTCGTATAAATCCTTTATAGTCTACTTTATTTTATATTTTAGTGTTCATTTTCTTTCATGCCTTATACTTTGAATTGTATCTTCTTTCATTTTCAGAAGAGGAACTCATTATTGATGGTTAAAAGCAAGAATTAAAGAAAGAGGAGAAAAACAACATTGGAGTGACGAATGTAGAAAAAGAGAGAGAAGAGAATTGGTCTAGTGACACCCTTAACGCCAATATCCTGCATGAGATCCAAACTAATGGTCAAGTCTTTAGAGTTGCTGAATTCACTTGCAATGCCTTGGAAACACAATGTTAATTTTTTGAAGTGATGAAACAATATTTCATGTGTAAATTGTAGTCCAACCAATATTGAGTTGGAAATTCATATTGTAATACTTGACATTTCATATAATATAATTTATGTGGTTGAAATTATTTATAGTTGTACTTGATATTATTTAGTATTGTCATTAACATATGTAACTTTGCGTTTTCATATTAGATGAACATGCACATTGTATGACATTTTTTTAATTTAGTCGCAAAATCATACTAATTAATTTATGTTGATTAATAATGAACACAAAATTAATCTAAAACTACTAAATTAGTACTTTATATTGATTAAAGATGAGAAAAAATCAAATGAATATGTCGTTTATAATGATTATTAATGCAAGTAAATGAAATGAATATAAACCACCAAATCAGTCGTTTATATAATGAATATGAAACTACAAAAAAAAGGATAAATGACTAAATCAGTGATTACAAATGACGACTAAATTTTGCATATATACGACTATTAATAGCCAATTTAAAGTATCTTATAACACGACTAAAATTTAGTCATATTTCTCTGGTCATTAATTGTTTTCAAATGATGATTAAAATTTGCATATATATGACTATTAGTAGCTAATTTATAGTATCTTATAACGCGACCAATATTTTGGTCATATTTCTTTGGTCATTAATTGGTTTTATCGGGTGATCATATAGTAGTATATTTTGTTGTGTATTTGGTCATTAATTGTGGCAATTAATGACTAAATCAATGACTAAATTAATGACCAAATTAATGACTAAATATAGCACTAGATGATCAATTTGAGACAACCAATTAATGACTACGTTAAAGACGACTAAAAGTTGGTCGCGTTATAAGATACTGTAAATTATCCACTATTGGTCACCCACTGAAAAATGGTCATTTATATGCAAATTTTAGTCATTTTTTTAGTAACTAATTAGCCATTTTGTACTAATGGTGGTATGCGATCTACAAATATATTTGCTTAACATGTGATAATAAAGATTAATCACGCATAAACAAAGATGATAGCGTATAAGATTATTTCTTTGACTAAATAGTTAGTCAAAGAAATTTATAAAATATATCGCATATATGATGAATTATATATATGAAAATTAACAATTTCAGCTAGGCATCATACAATAGTGCAATTAACACTTAACAGAAAGAATAAATCTCACAGGCAATTCATGAAAGTAAAGTGTTGTCACTAATCAAAAGAAAACAGAATCAATCATACAAGATAATAGTACCATATGTGCGAAGTTTTTCTCATTTAACTCATGACATGGATCAACTCCTTTCTTCAAATAAAATTATCTCCCAAGAACACAATAGTGCATCAACAAAGGAAAGTAGTCTGATATCTAAAAGAAACGATCATGTTCCATAATTTCACCAAATCATTCACAAACTTACAAAAGTGCATCCTTCGTAAATGTTTTTGATAAAATTCTACACCCTTCTCTAAATGCATGAGAAGGGTATAAATACTATTCTAACTAATGTACAAAAATAGATTATACAAAAATTTGAGGAGGTTTCAAACAACCTTCCTCCTAGATAGTTAACTAACTCTAAAAATAAATTGTGGCTTAATGAGCATAACTAAGATGATGATTTGTTGTCTGCCAGCTTGTCCTTCAAATCACATATATCGGCCATGGGTTTGCATTGAGGAGGTGCCCCAGAATGTGTCCTGAGCTGTCCTATGAAAATCGCATCGGTGAGAGGTGGTAGCATCCGTTGAGTTGAATGAAGTGAGCAGTTAAGGGTCAATATCTGGTTGTGTGGCTTCACAAGGTATTTCCAATACGACTCCCAGTTGGTCTTGGTCAATTTTGTGATTGCTTCCCTTTGAGTCTCTGTCTTTTCCTGCCAGTTTTTATGCAAAGCAACTAAATCAAGCATTTCTTTTAGATTGCCTTCCTTTATCAGTTTGGTGACAAATAGAGTGTGGTTCACTACCTTGATTATATTCTTCAACACCCCATCTACCCTTGCTACTGCTAGCTTAGCTTTCTTGATTCTCGCATCCCAATCCATGAAAAGAATGTCTTTATGTGTCTCCTCGATTTCAGGCAGATTGGCTTTCCTTTCGTCTTATATTTCCTGCCATTCAATGAACTCTGAGATTCTAGTGTTCATATCAGTAAACTCGGTTCTCTAGTCGATCACCTTATCTGTTAGCTGGTCGCTAGTGATCAGGTAAGGAGTAATGTGTGACATCTTTTTGCAAAATTTCTCTTGATGTTTCATCAGGAGGGAATTTAGTTCCAACGCCTCTTTAACGAACTCCTCAGTAGTGGGAACATCATTATATATTTCCATGGCTTGCTGCAATTCTTGGAGTTGCATATTTTTAGCCGATATATTGGCTTCGTGGCTTATTTTCAGGACCACCATGCTCTGTTGCAATTGGGCAAGCTGCTCAATTGCTTGCCTGTTCACACTTTCTTTCTTTGTTTCAAGTTGTTGCTTGAGCTGTGAAATCCTTTGTTTCTTTTCTCTCAACAAATTAGAGACTTCAATAGCTTTTTCCATGGTGGTTGTTGCATATGCTCCCTTGAACTGTGACAATCTAGTCAAGTTCTCACCTGGGTTGAAAGGAATCTCCCTCCAAACTATGTCCATTGGCTGTTTCCAGGTGGGAGTTTGGGTGTTTCTACCCTTCTCCTTTTCCTTTGTCTCCTTACTATAGCCATGTGGAGCAGGCTGTAAAACACATCAATTGGAGGGATTTCGGTAACTTTCAAGATGATCTCTGATGTGGGCAGAGCAGGGATAATCTCAGTTTGCTGGGATGTTGTCACCTACTCATCCATAGGCTTGGACTCTGTATTCTCCTAAATATGAAGAGGATTTTGACACTCCATTGTCTCTTGGGTATGTGTCGTTTTGGGAGTGTCTTGCAGTTTCTGATTAAATTGATCCCACTCCTACTCCAAGTTGCTGCCTTTGACCTCTGAACTGATTTCTTTAGGTGGGGTGCTCATAACCTGTTTCTTAGTTGACTTCCTGCTGGACTATATTGTATTATATCTGTCTTAGGCCTTCCATGTATCTAGTGTTTTATCAGTTTTTACCTGAGAATCTATGCGAGAACTAGGTCCTTCACTGTTAACAGTCACACTAGGTGTAAGCTTATCTTTGATATTCAACAAGTTCATTGGGTTTACTTCGAGCCTTTCATTTCTGAATTCCCAAAATATTTCAAAATTTTCAGGACTCGGGTTTGCTTTAGCCCATTCAATCTCTTGTTTGAATGATTGGGCCAACTACAACAGGTCTTCAAAATCGTTATCCTCATGGTTGTATGGCTTGAGCTTTACCACAGTAGTGATGTTATGTGCTACCTTGTCTGGATCAAATTTCCTTTTCGGCAATGTATGAAGCCTGAGGGCTTCCATGTTTACTGATTCCTTAATGGCATGATTAAAATTTTCTAAAGTAAAAGAACCACACTTGACAGGAAAATAGGGCCATAATAACTTCTTGTTTTCTTTGAGGATTTTAGTTAGGCCTTTTCCCACAGTCTGGTGGGCTATTTCCCTTGCTAACAATTTATCAAAAGCATACAAAGGAAGGACATGTGGGTCGACTGTGCTACCAAAAACCCTAATGTAGGTGAACCATTCTTCAACAAAATATTTTCCGACAGCAAGAAGGTCTGTTGCAACTTCTTGGGAAAACCTGGGGGCTTTATTATTTAAGATTATTTGATGCAGGGAAAAACCAACATAATGACATATTTTATAGAAATGAGGTATATAATGGGATTCCCATATTTGCTTATGACTAAGATGGATAGGGTAGGGGTCCTGTAAGGTCCATTTCCAACCCATGGTCAGAAATGTAGTGTAGAAACAGATGGCGTCCATAATGTAAGTACTAAAATAGAACGAGGTAAGGTTCTCTAGAGAGGAGGCTCTCTTTTGTCGATATTCGATAATGATGGTGGCTAGGTTATCAGATAGGATGGTGGCCCAATTCATGATGTGGGAATTAACATAGGCATCAACTAGAGGAATCCATTCTATGGAAAATTTAGAATTATTGGGAAACCCATATAGTCTACATAACATAGCAACTGCATAGTTTTAGGGGTTTTCCAAAGAGGCTATAGCATACATACCCGATTTTTCAAATTTGAATTTGTTTTCCAACACTCTCCAACCCTGAATTAGCTTGAAGGGGTATGGATTCTTCTTTGCGAAGCTGGCCATGTATGCCTTATCATATATATCATGAGCATCAGGTATATGGTACATTTTCTTCATGTCCTCTACTCTGAATGATCCCATGAGTTCCATTCTTGAATTCCTAAATTTCCTATCTTCAATGGTGAGGTTTTCGACCACCCACCTGATCATATCCATGTATGGGAGGATTTTAGCCCTTGCTCCTATGCTATGCAGGAAAGAACAAGCAGCATCCTTGAATTGAAGCCCCGAAGGTCTTGTTAAGTCAATTATTACTCTTGTGACAGTAATCTTGGGACGCTTGTCCTCAAGCCTATTGTATATGACCTCCCAAGTTGTTGCTCCTTCGTCAGAGCTGCAGACTGTATCATAGAATATGGGAGCCATCTCTATAAACTCGAATTCAACAATGCTCTGCTTTTTTTGTTTCTGCATCACCTTCCTCAATGACATGTCTTTTGTAGCTTTCCTGAAATGGACAAGATATATCAGCGCAGACAGTATCGGGCAATTAAGATTGAAAGCTTTTCTAAAATGACTTTGGATCATGAGAAGGGTTTAATGAGATATTCAATCTTAACTAACCATAACTTGAAAAATGATTAGCTCTCCTCGGGCCGCTAAATATTTATTAACCTGTCAATTCATTCGTTTTTGCATTTAAAACACAATTATTTCACACGCTTTCCACTCTTATTCGCACATCGCAATTTTTAAATGGATACAATATAACGTTGTCTTTTCTATAAGGCGAAATGCGATTGCGATTGTCACAATATTGCATTTTGCAAATCGTTAATGGGCATTCTAGTGGCATAGCTTAATTACTTGCAAAGTTTCCAAAGTGATATTTGCGAAATAAAAAGGTGCTTATGATCGAGATATCACAGAGGGAGGTTTGATCGTGCATTGCAAATTTTTAAAGGTGTGTTATGATAGTCACATGGAAAAGTCTGATTTTCGATTTGCAATGAGGATATCATCCTTGGGTTGTTGTGCAAGATTTTTCAAGGCAACTTCTTAGAGTTAGGTTTTATTATCCTAAGACTAAAAATTTAAAGAGGGTCCCCATTTATACCTCTAACCTTATCTATTGTTATTTATAAATGGGGGGTTGTTTCCTAGTACAACATAGTAGCAAGTGCAAAAACTGTAGGGCCGAACATCGTCATTTTCCTTGACAAAAGCATCTATTAGTACCCAAAAAAAAGTAATTTGAAACTTCAGATTCCTATCGTTCTAATAGGGATTTTCATCTATTCCCTCAACTTTATATTCGTTGTTGTTGCCTTAACACTCTTGGGCACCACCCCTCCTTGCAAATACAAGGCTTATTTTGATTTTCAAGTCCTAAAGATGCAGGAGAATCGTCTTTCGGAACTACATCACCGACATTTAGACCATTAATAGAACCTGTTTTGCCCTCCAAAGATAAGCCTTTATTCATCTTTGCATGCTGTTAGATTTTTCGATCACGTGGGCATACTCTTCATTCACATTTGCGAGTTCCCTTAACACTTGTGTGCACATTTCCTTGGCATATTTAAGCTCAGCGCATTTTTTATTATGCCTGTGACACCTACATTTTTTTTATTATTTTGTTGTGGGATTCATCCCACATGCATAGGGAAAACAATTGTTTGGTGTTTATGTATACCATTATATATGATATATCTCGTTGACTTGAGCACTATGTGCTCCTCCTTTTAAAACTTTGGCTTGTGGCTTGTCACATGCACATTGGGCCCCTCCTTGACTTGGTATTATGTGTTGGCTTGTAGTTTACCCTTGGTCCTGTGGGTGTTGGGCATGGAATCCCCCCAAGGCATGTTTTGGGGCTCAAAGCCCAAGTTTTGACCCAATATTGTATAAAGACTCCGCGAATTGTGGGCGCGGAGTGCGAAATGTATGATAGAGTCATAGGGTTGTCCACCCTAGTTTTGTATTGTAATGTCGGCCTACCCATGGTTCCTGGACCATGGGATTGTATAATAGAGCGAGGCTCTAAGTGAAAAAAAAGGAAGGAAGAAGAAAGCAAGAAGATAGAGTCTAAGTGACTAAGTATGTCTTGGGTCATAGGGTAGGAAAAGGCTCTGCAGCTGAGTGCATAGAGGCCTAGTAGTCTGCAGCTAAGTGCACAGACCCCTGCAGCTGAGTGCACAGGGCAGAGTTGAGTTTGTAACCAAAGACGAAACTAATAAAGAGAAGTATTATCATATTTTTGTACATTTGTTCTTGGGTTAATGCATGCTTGTTATAAATTGCAAATACACTATTGATTTACTACGTGCACATGTATGAATGATTTATATTATAGTTTAACAAATAGGCTAAGTTAATCAACTCACAGTGGAATACTAGTAAGGACTTGGGTAATAAGCATTCAGGCCCCGAGTAGGGCTGCACAAAGGCAGCATCGCAGGTTGCGAGGTATGGGAAAGTGCGCGTAGCGACATGCGCACAGGGTCGAACCGCGGACCTTTTGAATTCATTAGACATCTCTAGGGTGCAGAAACCTGGTTCTAGCACCCTCCCATACTACTTCAGGTGAGACCTCAATCTGCGCTCCGCAGACTGTTGCCGAAAGGGCCAGTAGTACCGGGATTTGTTTGGCTAAATTACCTTCGAGCTTGGGTCAGGCCCCAATAAGCCAACAAATGGTTCCATTGCCAGGACTGGGATCTGCATAAGAGATGTCTGATGTCGTGTCACTGGAATCCGACAAAGAAAGAAATTGAAGAGTGGCTGGACAAAAAGATTCACGAGTTCACGGCACAAGAAAACAAGAATCCATGAGTACCAAAGGAATAGTGGTTAGAGCGCTACTTATATACGGAAATTCATGAAATTTTCTTTGAATTCTTCCCCTCTGGGTTGTATGAGTGGATCGCGAAGCTAGCAAATAGTTAAGGAAGATGTAGGCTCGACAACCCTATTGTGTGGACTCCAGAGTTGGTGCACAGACTAGAAGCATTAGAAGATAAGATCAATCGTGTTCTAGACCATTGGCTCAATCGAATTATAGGAGGGTTTATCACTGAGTTCACGGTAGATACATCAGTCAGCCACAACGAGGTGGAACGATGCTTCCTCAAAAGACTGCGAGGTAAGTACATTAAATCTATGAACACTTGGATTAAAATGCTACAGTGTGAAAAGCGGGTTATGCAAATAAATTGACGTTTGGGGCTACGCAAAGTGGGAGGATCTATAGAAATGACGGTAGCAAATAATTAGAGACTAGTCCGTTGATTTAACCTCCATGGGAGAGTGAGGAGGAGCTCGCAAAAGTTTCACCAAGGAGTGCAATCAATCTGATAAGATAGTGAATTCCACGCATACCACCACCAGTCTCACCATATTCACTCCCATCTTCGCCCACACCACCTCTGCCACCACCACAGTTCAATATGGCGAACACAATAAAGTTTTCGGTATTCAAAGGAGTAGGGAATGAACATCCGGACCAATTTTGGTTCGTAGTAAATGTTGTATAGGAATTGCAAGAAGTCACGAATGATAATATCAAGAAGGCAACACTGGCTAGCACCTTGCAGGATCGCGCACTAACGTGGTACATTAAGCACTTCAATGACAATCCAAACGAAGGGATCACAGATATCCAAGTTGCGCTAAACAGGGAATTTAGCAAGCCAAAATCAGAGACCCAGTCGATTATTGGATTTAATGAAATCGCGATGCTTCCAGGCGAGACCCCCTGGGAGCTGGATCATAGACTGAAGTGTATGATTCGTGAAGCCAACATGACCTTGACAGATGGGAAACACTATGCATGGTTTGTAGCGTTGCTAACGTCACATTTAAGGAATGCGTTGTCACAATAGAAGCTGTCAACTCAGGTCGAAGCTTTCGAGATCACAATGAGACTACATGATACCACAATACAAGATCCTAATGTAGGAGTCCAACAGATCCACGCGTAGTTGAAGAACTTGTGTCGCAAGATGCAGAGCTTGAAACAAGATAGGACAGCTCACCCAAAAGCGCACGAGGAGGTATGGTGCATAAAGTGCAAGGGCTAGGGGCATGACAAGGACCATTGTCCAATCTTCGTGAACTACCTAGCGGGAGGAGGACCAATGCCATTGAGACTAGAGGCACAAGTAGGACCGAGCGCGGCACCTGCGTTATGGTGCGCGATTTGTCAGATAGGAGGGAAGCATGCTACAGATAACTGTCATCTATTACAAAAGTATACGCAGACATCCCAACAGTTATTCTGTAATTTCTCTAGGTTAGTAGGCCATGATGAGCATACCTGTAGAAGTTATGAACTGATGATGGATCAGACTCCTACCTACAGGGTTCATATCGAAACGCAAGCCCTCGATCAAAATGCAGGGATGGTGCACACTGGGTTTTAGGGGTGCGGATGAGGTCAAGGTGGAATGGGACCAAGAAGGGGTCGCGAACAACTGATCTATTAAAATTGTGGAGGGTCAAGGCATTACGCCCGCGATTGTACAAATCCGACGAGAGCATCATATTTATATTGTACCCAGTTTGATCATGAGATAAAGGACTACCCCACACTGATAGCGAGGTTGTGCAATAAAGGGACAATCCAACCTCTTTTGACGCAGAACCTACAAATGATGAGGTACGAGCTACGCGAGGACCCAAATGTAAACATCATGCTCCAAAGTGGTATCATGACAGGCGATGACAAGGGAAAGCAGCCCGAAGAGAGTGCTTGGGTTTGCAAGGCTCCAACAAAGGAACCAGAGTTCAATTTGGAGCGCGCGAAGGAGACATTCATGGAAGCTAAGAAGAGCTTCATGAAGGCCTCCACTTTAGGTAGTAAAGACAAACTAGAACCAGAGATGGACCCTTCAATGCTCACTACCTTTCTGGAGACATGCATGAAGCTGCTTCACGACAGCAAAGCGATGAAGGGGCTACAAGAACTCATCACTAGATGTGCTGGATCTGGAGAACTGTGCGTAGTCTGAAAGCTCAGAAAGCACGCAATGTGAACAGGAAGATGAGATTGACTGCACAAATCGGGGAATATGAAATGGATCAAGTGATTTTGGATCTAGGATCAGACGCGAACATTCTGCCAAATCAAACATGGGAGCGCACGAGCAGGCCCGCGTTGCAATGATATCCTATTCAATTGCGAATGGTGAACCAACAAAAGATCCTACTGATGGGAAGATTGCGGGGAATAACGGTAGATATCGAAGGTGCGAGCATGCTTGCAGATTTTCAAGTGATAGAGATTGTTGATGACAACAATCCCTATCCTGTGCTACTGGGAATAAATTGGGCCACTAATATGAATGGAGTGATAAATCTAAAGAAGCGCAAGATGATTTTTGAGAAAAAGTCACTGTGCATAGTGGTACCCATAGACCCTACAGAAGGATCGCGCTACATAGAACTGGTGCGCGACTGCGACAATGATGACGATCTAGACTGTATCTACAAGATAACCACTCAATAGCAAGTTTGGGTGAATCCTACAGTGGATGGAAGGATTTTGTGGGAGCGTGAAAGCTCCTGCACATCAAATTCAGACAAGGAAATAGAACAATGGTAGAATCGGTTACACAAGGTAACCACACTCAATTGCAACATGATAATAAAGTCACTATGTTGTGTAGCAACAGAGGCAAGATATTTTCCTATGTACAATGGACTGACCACGGTAGATGATTTCCTAAACAAATTTGAAAGAGAAGTACCAGAATAGCAGCGTTTCGACGCTCTGAAATGGGCACTCTGCACTACGCCCGCAAGATGGTGGGGTACGCACCAGCAGAATTTTGAGGACTGGTGGGAATGTAGAAGGATGATGCTCCTATGGTTTGGAAAGCCTCAGATACGGATGAAAGCCAGATATGATGGATGAAACAGCCTGTGCTTCCACCTCTCCAAATGAGTACAGGCGTATGGTACACAACCTGCATGAACACACTCTGTCTTCACGATAGGAAACGAGACCAATAAGCAGGAGTGGGCAAGACAAGGGCGCGAACGATGAAGTATGATAAGACCAAGCATGCCAATCATTATCCACATGAAAGCCATTGACAAAGTGTGCGAAGTACTGAATGTGGTCCACCATGTGAGACGCACTGATTGGGACCTGTGCATACCAGCAGTTCTATGGGCTTATAGGACCATGTGCAAAACCCTGACCGCGCAAGCACTTCCAAAGCTAACGTATGAAGCAGAGGCTGCAATCCCTATGGAGCATGTGAAGCCTAGTCCGTGCATAGTAGCACCCGTAGATACAATGGTTCGCAAAGCCCAGAAAGAAGGAATCATTGAACCATCAAAAACAGAACACAATGGACTTGAGGAAGAAATCTGGCGAGGAAACTTTAGACTCCACGAACTTGAAAAAGAAAGGGTACGATTAAGGAAGAAAAGCACTTTGATGGACGCAGAGGTCAAGAAGCTAGAAGATGAGATAAAGGAAGTGTTTCTCGTCGAAAAACTTAGGATGATAAGGCAAGGTGCGTACGATCATACTGACAAGTTTGAGTACTATCATCTTGAATTGGTTAGTCTATTGCCTTAGCTTGGACCGCATATTGCCAAACGTAGTGACTCGGGTAGTGCATTGCAAGTGGTGAAGTGCACGATACCAACCACAACAATAGACTGTGGGGATTCTCCGCGAACCACGGTGGAGGGAAAGGTGGAGCCCCACACGGGTGGTGCGACCCCCTAACTAGATGCGGGAAGGACAGTCTTAGCACTCTAGGTAGTTGGAAGGGAGCACAGGACTATAAAATATTCTACCCGAGAGCTGAGCGATATTGGTGATGAACGCAGAAGCAGAGCATCATAGGGTCTGCAATGGTGCACGGAGGGTTGCTTGCCACGCGGGTTGGCTGAAAAGTGACCATTGAAGTCACTATCCATGATGGGATGCTCGACTTGAGGCCAAATGGAGTGGGTGGCGGCCATTTAAGACGTGATTTATGGGCAAGGTTTGGGAAAATCTTCTACCAAGAAAGCATTAATGGACTGAAATTGGGGGGAACGGTCAAATTCAAATTCAAAAGGCACTATAAAACACAAAGGGCTGGCCAACAAACAACACTTGGTCATTTGAGAATTGAGTGATTGAGCAGAGCCCTGAGCATTTTGAGTCGAGCATTGATTGAGCCCCTGAATTCGTGAGTGCCAGATTACAACCCAATTACAATGATAGCTACTAAGGACAGTTTGGGAATAGAAGAGGTAACTGCTGGTGAGGCTACGCAGGCCCTAACCATGGAAGATGTTCTAGAAGGTGTCGGGATTGTGGCAAAAATCCCCAAATCACCACGTACGCTAACGCCCAAGAAGGATAAACAGGCCATGGCCCTCATATGTGTGTCCCCGAGGAACCCATTGTGTAGCAAAATATCAATGGCAGAGAAGGGGAAAGCTATCACGATAGAAACATATGAGGAAGAAGAAGATTTGCAGGTCATTATCATCGCAAAGGAAGAAGGCGAAGGCATGGAGGAGGATATTCAACCTACACACTTTGCGAAAAAGTTGCCCGCATATGTTCCTCCGTGAAAAGGGAAGACCAAAGTGCCAAAGGACCTGGATGAAACAAAGAGTTCACTCCAGACCCTGCTCCTCCCGGACGGCATTTTGTTTGAAGGCACGCACCTAGGCCACATGCCAACCATGAAGTCTGAAGATTGGGACCTCACTGATCGTGAGAAGTTCCCTCACCTTGAGACTGGGAACCTCATGAAGCAGAATAATGTGGGAGTGGTTACAACATTAGAGTCACGGAAGTGGTTGCATGGTGTGGAAAACGTCGGACTGCTGAACTTACTATGGGTGTCGCATTTCCACCATGCGCCATTCACTATTTTTGTCATCGAACAGCTACTCTACATGGTGCATGATGGGTATCTATGGCTGGAGGAGCCTATCCCCATCATGACAGACTTAATTCACCACATTTCCTGGCTCCCCTACAAAGGAAAGGACCCCGCGACCATAGCCGAAGAAAAGGGCAGCGATTTGGCCCTTACGGAGGCCATGAAAACAAAGTATAAGCTGGAAAAGAAGAAGAGGGGCTATGCCATCTCTAGCATTAAGGACAAAGCAATCAGCTTAGCCACCCAGATCATCATAGGTAAAGTTATGCAGAAGTGTTGCGCCAACGAGGTACCGGCACCGGTGGTCGCACTAGCTGAGTAGTGCGTAGAGGGGGTCCAATTCAACTGGTCCGAATTCCTCTGCGAATAATTTCTGAAAAATTGATGCGAAGCCCAGGAGCAGGGTAAAACATTCCACTATTCGTGGTTGTTGCTATCCATAGTGCTCGTAACGGGGGAACTGTCGGAGGACAATTAATTCCTCAGCATTAACAGAGAATTACTTGAGGCCGCGAATTATGCTTCGCTCTAGGCCACGAAGGATGTGAAAAGGATATGCGACACCAAAATCTTTTGGGTGCTCATGGATATGAACATCTGGATGTGGATCAATCGGAAGTTGTGCTTGTCGCCCATGGCGTACAATAGTCTGTAGAGCTTTGCAAAATTTAAGGCTGATATGCACAACATCTTTATCAGGGCACGTAAGGATCCAACGAAGCAGTGGATGCAGCTACCTTTTGTAGCCATTGACAACGCCATTTTTATTGTCTTGGAGACATGGCCTCCAGAATGGTGCGCGCTAGATCTTGCAAAACTTGAGAGGGTGGCAGCGCAGAAGAAGAAGGATGACACCAAGCTATGCATCACACAATTGGCCGAGAGAAGGTGGAAAGAAACAATAGCAACTAAGGAAAGGGCAGCGCGAGAAGCGGCACAGAAAGCTGACGAGTAGAAAAAGGCCGCAGAAGCAGCAACAGCAGCACAGGTGGCAGAGGAAGCAACTGTGAAGGCAGACGAGAGCCAAGCAACATCCTCACAGGGACAGCAGGCAGAGGAAGCAGAAACAGCAGAAGGGAGCACGGACCAAGGGATTGTGTCCACACAGCTAAAGTTCCCACACACGGCAGAGCGCGCAAGACCAAGGAAGAAGCTCAAGGCCTCGAAATTGGCCATTGACCCGATCACCTTAACTGAAGGTGATCTGCATGACATTGGCGAGACAGTTTGTGATGTCATAAATGAGGCCCTTTAGGATTTTATGCAGGAGCACCAGACTATGTTGGCGGCCCTCAGAGCGCAGCTACAGGAGTTATAGGTGTGTCCCCCTTAGGTGGGTACCCTTTCCACCCACCTCGCAGTAGGATCCTCAATAGCAGAACAGATGCTACGTGCATGAACGGAAAATACAATAGTGTTGCCGGAAGGGGCCCTAGTAGTAGTGAATGAGATCGATAGATTTTCGGTTAACATGATGGAAGGCCTTGGCCTTAATTTGGCTTCCCTTCCACGTGAGACATTGTATCTGCTACAGGATGGGATAACGATAGATCTGCACGCTAGGGAGAGCCAGGCAATCCAATTTCTCAACGAGCAAAAGATAAACATGGAACAGCTTAGCTTACAGCGTGATGAATTGGTGTCGCAGGGTCAATAGTTAGTGCAGGTGGTAGACGACACTTTTTGACGTGCCCCGAATCTGGCCATCCTAGCCGATCTACCAGTAGAGGTTCGGATCCACAGGTTAGCAACTGGAGTCTGTGAGGCTAGGGAGGAAGTGACCAAGGTTCAACTGGAGCTGAATCTTCAGATCACCGAGCTACAGTTAAAGGCATAGCCATCCACTCCCCCAGAAGTCAGAGAATAGCATGCTAGCGCTATTACAGCAGGATTGGAGGAAATTGGAGGTGTAGTGCAAGACTACACCAGCATGTTGGAGGAAGCACTTGAGGTTCTCATGACTCTGCAGGAGTACCCTGTTAATTCCAGTCTTCGCAACCTATCACCAGGGATCAACATGAGCTCTTACTATGTCTAGTTTTGTTAGATGTTTTGCACATGATGTTCAACACAAAACATGTCACAAGTGTGTCCATTATAAGAAGCTCAGAAAATTCTTTCCAATGATATATCACATTCCCATAACCATCTCTTGGATTAGAAGATATGATCGAAATGAATGAGTGATTCTTGGTTATGCATGTTTTGAGGTCAGTTGCTGCACACAATGACAAGTTTAGTAAAAAATCAGTTTCTGAAATAATGGTAAGGAATTTTTCAAAAGTGAAAGAGGTTTTTGTTCCTCGCATATCAAATAACAAAAACCTCCTTCAGTTTATGCACAGGTGCTACTATGTGGGAGATATATAGTGATATTTGGAACCTACATTAAAACAAAGCAAATTTTTCATATTTTTTACTGTTTTAGTCATTTTAGTGTGGTGCCATTTTACAAAATATGGAAGGTAATTTTGCAAAACCCAAGGAGGTTTTTGTTAATCACGAGCCATATAAAAAACACCTCTTTCAATTTATTCACAGGTGTCATGAATTGGGATATGTGACTAGATCTTTACAGCTCATTTTCACAGATTTAAATTTTTAATGATTTTTGTTTTAGAGATGATTTTGTGGCACAGATTACGAGCAACTAGAAATGAATTTCCAAAAATTGATAGAGGTTTTTCTCCAACATGACCTTATCTACAAAAACCGTGTTCAGTTTTGTAACAGGTGTTATGGTTTAGGAGATACGAGTTCATCTTCAACACCTATTTTCAGAAATTCGGTCCAAGTTTAATGTAACTGATTCTATTTTGAAGAAAATGGTTGAGCTCAATTCCCTTAGTACAAGGATGAGAAAATGTATATACGTTATGAATTTCATAGTGTAGGGGTTTGAATTTGGCAAAAGGTTGGACTCTTGTGGATGCATTGAGCTACTTTGTACATCACTTTTGCAGTTTGGCAAGGAAATAAACCAGGGTTTTGCAGCATTTTGTGGGATTCTTGTGGTAATGTGATTTAGCATTGTGTTCTTCTTTATAATTCAGTTGATATTATGTTTATGTGTGCCATTATCTCTCTCTTTCTGCATAGCTGAATGAATCAAGTTTAAAGGTGGAATTCATTGGTGTTTTAGTGCTCTACTTTGGGGTTTATTTAGTTCTACATGTTTTCTGTTGTTTGAAAAGGACTCATGACATTTGCATGCCCTCTCTAACTCCTCACCAATCTTTAGACTCACCATCACATTCATTTCAAAGTGCTAAAACACTTGCCTACCTCGCCCCACTGAAACCTCCGCAAATTTGAGTTGATTTCCCGGACCTAAAGCTGACTTCCCCATCTGATCTAGCAACCAACCATTAAAATCAAACAAAATCCTCTGAGCAAACATACCTAGCCTAAAATTAGAATTCATATCAGTCATCTCAAGCCTTACTTGCCATATTTTCTTTGAGATTGACAAGGAGAGAGCCCTCTCCCGACCTGGTAGGGCTAGCTACCAGGTTAAGCGTGGTTTGATGTTACCCTAGACCTACCTTTCTTAGCCTGAGGTAGATTTAGGCCCTAACAGACCCCAACATCCAACACTTGGAAACAAAAGCGTGAGAAATCTAGCAGCAATATGACAGTGTCTGAGGAACTGTGCAGACAGTGGTCCTCACCCAGCGACTTGCAAGGATGTAACAAGCTAAGGCACTGAAGGAGCAGGTGGACATGACGCGACACAAGGACGCAGTTCTCAAAGCACGCGTTTAGCCTTGGATTGACGAGGCCTTCACTATCACGGTGAACATTGAAGGAAATCTCACGCATATACAAGGGATGCACACATTAATGCAAAGAAGCACCCCAAAATCAGAGGTCTTAGAACAACGGATGTAGCAGATTCAGCAAGCAGCAGCTCAGTGCGCTGCTGACCTCAGCATAGTTCAAGAACAGTTGGAGGGACTCCATGCCAAGATCGTCGCGCCGACAGAGCGACTCGAGGATGAGTCACGATGTTTGTGTTGGGGGCCTGTTAGGCATGGAATCCACCCAAGGCATGTTTTGGGGCTCAAAGCCCAATTTTTGACCCAATATTGTATAAAGACTCCACGAATTGCGGGCGCAGAGCGCGAAATGTATGATAGATTCATAGGGTTGTCTGCCCTATTTTTGTAATGTAATTTCGACCTACCCATCGTCTGCGGACCATGGGATTGTATAAGTAGAGTGAGGCTGTAAGTGGAAAAAAAAGGAAGGAAGAAGAAAGCAAGAAGATAGAGTCTAAGTGACTAAGTGTGTCATGGGTCGTAGGGTAGGAGAAGGCTATGCAGCTGAGTGCAAAGAGGCCTAGTAGTCTGCAGCTAAGTGCACGGACCCCTGCAGCTTAGAACGCAGGGTAGAGTTGAGACTGTAACCGAAGAAGAAACTAATAAAGAGAAGTTTTATCATATTTCTGTACATCTGTTCTTGGGTTAATGCATGCTTGTTATAAATTACAAATACACTGTTGATTTACTACGCGCACATGTATGAATGATTTATATTATAATTTAACACATAAGCTAAGTTAATCCACTAACAGTGGAATACTAATAAGGACTTGGGTAATAATAGTGTTCGGCCCCGAGTAGGGTTGTACAAAGGCAGCATCATAGGCTGCAAGGTACAGGAAAGTGCGTGTAGCGATGTGCACGCAGGGTCAAACCGCAGACCTCTTGAATTCATCATACATCTCCAAGGTGCGAAAACCTGGCTCTAGTACCCTCCCATACTACTTCGGGTGAGACCTCAGTTTGTGCTCCGCGGATTATTGCCAAAAGGGCCAGTAGTATCGAGATTTGTTTGGCTAAATCACCTCCAAACCTGGGTCAGGCCCCAATAAGCCAATAGTGGGCTTCGACTGCGATGTGGAGATTGGCCTTAAGGCCAACAATAGTTTTATGAAAAATTACAAAACTGTCATTAAACCTGAGAGGCAAAACCAGCCTTAAAAACTTATTTTTTATTTGCCCAAAACTATAACTTTTTTCCCATCATTTGCATTTTTCATCATTGATGAAACTGTCATTGATATTGACTACCTGGCATCACAAAAAAAATCATACTTAAGAGTGCTATGAAATACTTAAATTTGGGAACACCACGAAATGAGCTCAATATACTCATGAATTGGCACGAAAATTATAGAGTGCTAACAATCTCGACGATGGTTTTTATGTAGCTTTGATTATTGGGTCATACAAGGTTCTTGCGGTTCTTGTTTTTCAGACTCTCCCTTCCTCTAGTAGCCTTTGTTCAACATCATGTTGCATCCAAGGGGAGTCCCTCATCGGGTGGGAGGCAATCATCGCCATGCTGAGCAGTCGAACCCACACAATCAGTCGCCCACAGACACTCATGAAAGGCTGGAAACGAAGGAAGCAAATGTTATCTCTCCAGCCCATTCCCCAGGCCATGTGATTTCTTTAGCCACCCTCAAGTTCATTGTAGCCCAGTTGTGCAATGTCCAAGTGAAAATGGGCATTTTGAGGGAGCATAGATATGAGGATCATAACGAGCTAGTTGCATACATCAACAACATCTAGTATAGTCAGAAAGAAATTCTGGAACAACTGGACAGTCTTCGACGCCAGCATCGATGCACCAATGACCACCTCCGCAGCCTAGAAGTGAGTATGGAGCATACTGATTTTCACATGCATGAACACATGGGCTACTTTGCTACTCCTCATATCATTCCTCCCAACCCACCTCCTTAATATGTTTCCTCCTATTCTAGTTTCTCTTCTATTTTTGTTTATGTATGCCAAGGCCAATAGGGCTATTGAAAATAAAGAATGCCAACGTTTGTCTATGTTTTCCTCTAGGTCGTAATCTTAACTCTTAAGGATTTATCTGAGAGAGATAAATCATTACTAAGATTTACCTATATTTACATAGAGGAATAATAAAATAACCAACAAAAAGTATTCACATAAACAATACATTCAAGCTTTAACTAGGAAAAACCCAACCCAATGAAATTTCGTTAGCCTTGGCCAAAACGTTGGCTAAGATTCTCAAGTGAGTCTTCACTACTCACCTCCAGGTCATGCCTTACAATGAAGTCTTCCCAACCTTTTATGGGCTCCATTACATGCAGTACCATGGGTACACTATACCATGCGCCCAAACCACTGTTGTTTAACTAGGTCAACCTTGACTTAAACTCCGAGTCAATTTTATCTAACAATTCCCCCCTTAAACTTGACTTGGGGTTCTTTGACTAACTCTAGCCAAACTTGCTAACTGAGACAACCCTGCTCACTCTAGCCCTTACCCCCCTCAAAGTTTTTACCTGGGGTATTGTTAACCCAACATCCCCTTATCACCTAGGTCTAACCCAGACTTTATTGGTAATTTCCTAGGGGTGTGCATGCCTTACCTCTTCTTACAGCAGTATGCCCATTTACATGCAATAAAATTTGAATCCATAATAATAATAATAATAAAAATTACCCTTGTTATTGTCTTTGTACATATGACATCAATGTCCATATAAAAAGAACCCATCTATCGAATTACATGGGTCACCAGCCATTGTAATCGCCAGTTATCTAGGTGTTATTTTCATGTACATGGTTCATCAATTAATTAATACACGTGCACATATCCTCCTCATCTACTAAATCTCTCATGACCCAATAGTGTGAAACTTTTCTTCACAATCTATGGCTTTTGATCCATATCTGCAAGAAAAGCTCAATTATCTCTCTATCTAGCAGGCCAACACAAACCCTTGGTAACAAAAAACGTTCTTCTGAAGCTAACTTAGCACTGATACCAGTTGCTAAGGATTTACCAGAGAGAGATAAATTATTATTGATATTAACCAATATTTATAGAGAGGAATAATAAAATAACCAGTAACAAGTATTCACATAAACAATACACACAATATTTAATGAGGAAAACCCTAACCCAATGAAATTTCATTAGCCTTGGCCAAAACCCTGGCCAAGATGCCCAAGTGAGTCTTCACTACTCACCTTCCATGCTTTACAATCAAGTCTTCCCAGCCTTTTATGGGCTCCATTACATGCAATACCATGGGTAATAATACCATGGTTACACTATACCATGTGCCCAAACCATTGTTGTTTAACTAGATCAACCTTGACTCAAACCCTGAGTCAAATTTACCTAACATCAACAAGTCTGGTTGGAATGAGGGAAAGGGGCTTGTTGAGATGAATTTTGTACTCAACATCTTTTTGATAATCTAATGAATGCATCTTGATTGACAATAAATAAATAAATTTAAGTTTTATAAAACATCAAAAATCCCACTCTCCATGTGCTTGCTTAGTGTTATTGCACCCAGAGGCTCATTTTACATCTTAGTATGAGGGTGATGTGTGATTTTCTCTATGTTCACCCTAGAGTTTGCATGTGTCCCTATATATATATATATATATATATATATATATATATATATATATATATATATATATATATATATATATATATATATATATATAGATTTCTAAACAAAAGTATGAAGTTCGCTATAATAAAAAATAATAATTAATATACATGTTTGGTTAGTTTTGATCATCTCCATTGTTTCCTACATTAGTTGATATTGCAACCTGATATAAAGGATATGTCATTCACTTTCACTCTCAACCATAAATAAAACTTTTTGATATCCATATGGAGTAACATATTTTTTTATCAAATTTAGAAAATGATTTAAATAAAATATTATATTTTACTCTTATAAAAATATTTCAATACAAAACTAAATTATTTGAACAAAAAATTCAAATATATATATATATATATATATATATATAGATAGATAAAGCAATTGAATAAAAAAATTCTTATGGTTAAAATATTTCAAATAATCTCACTATTTTATGTTTTGTCCCATTTTCAAGTACATTTTTTGGTCAATTTTGTCTAAAACCTAAATATTTGTGAGAATTGCAAGTTTAAGCTCTATAGCTTACACAATTCAAGTGTCCACAAGGATTTTCAAGACATTAAATCCATTAATGCATTCAAAAACACAATTTAAACAATGATAAATTTCACACACGCACATATATATATAGAGAGAGAGAGAGTCAAGCACCCAGATGAATCAAATTTCTTTTGCACCTCAAAATATTTGATTCCTCCCAGCCCTTGTTAGATTCATAGTTAATATGGATATGGTTGATATTAAAACCCAATATGAAGGAGATTTGATAGAAATATTTCTCTCTCACCCTTGTCCATAAATAAAACATTTAGATGCCCGTGTGAATTAACATAATTTTATATCAAATTTAAAGAGAGACAAAATAACTAAAATTCAAAAGAAATTTTTATATTTTTACTTTTGAATGTGAGAAAGATATATATTTTTTGTACTTTTAAAAAATATTTGAATAGAAGACTTAAATAAACTATTTAAATATCATGTACATTATTGTAATTCTGGAGAACATGACAAGATGCCTCATGGAATATTTTTTACTAATTCTCATTCTCCTACTGTGGGTGTGACAATTGACATGGGCAATCCCTTGCTCAATCGAATAGTTCACAAGTTTCACAAAATTGGAAATGTGGGTGCTTAGTGCATGGTTCCTAAAGAGACTTATGGTGCTTTAAGTAAAGGAAAAGTGACAAAGCATGATATGGAGCATACAAGCTCTTGTACCATGTCGAAGGTAGAGTGTGCATGCACAGTGTTCGTTATAATGTCTGAGAGAGAGATTCATCTGGGTTTTGTTAAAACATGAAAAATGTTTAATGAAATTACCCAACAGGTGGGGTTTCCAGGGGTTGGTATATCTACTCCATATATCATAGTTATTGGTTAGGATCTAGCTAAGAAAGGTAGTGGGGAATTGGATCTTCAAAAATGACCAATTTTTATCAAGTCCTTGTCAGAAAAATCCCTTTGCATTTTGGTCAAAGTGAAATGAGTGTTGTAGAATTATTTGCAAACAACATTCATAAGTTGACAGGGATTCCCATGAGAGAAATGAGTCTCCTGCATGAGGGGAAACAATTGGTGATGGAAAAAAGCCTTAGGTATTTTGCAATAAAGTAGGACTCCACCATCTTGCTTATTGCAAGTCTAAAAAGAGGGGTCAGGGGTGGTGGGGCCTCCTCAACTTCAAAGCCCATGTATTTTGACAATTCCCTTGAGCTGGATATCAATCCTAAGTCACACAAGGAGCTCTTAGGTCAGGCCTTTGTGGTAGATCATCTTTAGACACTCCCGCGCTAGAAGTGAATGAGATTATCAATAAGAAAAGTACAGAAGATTTTAAAACTTGGGTGATTATGTGTTGTTTCAATGGCTTTTACCCCTCTTCATCTACTTTATGGGACTAGGTTCATCAGAATGAGTCCCAAAATATAGAATTGTTGTTTTGTTCAAATGGGTTTTTTGTAGTGTTCTTTAAAAATTTTGAAGACCACAATAGGGTTCTAGACCAAGGTCCTTGGTTTTGTGGCAAATCGAGTATTTTGATCCATCCATGGTTTCCAAAGTTTAATATTCTTACCATGAAGTCATTTATTGTACCAATTTTGGTTAGGCTCCCAAAAATTCCCCTTCAGAGTCCTCCTTGAGTTTCATCCACAAATGTGTGGAAGTGGACCTCAGTGAAGGTTTTCCAGGAAAAAATTGTCCTCAAGTGTGGAGACAAGGAGTATTCCCAACTTTTGGACTATGAAAACACTTCTTTCAGGTGTAGAAAATGCTAATGGCCTAGGCACCTTTAGCATGTGTGTCCCTTTCCTAAAGGGGCTATCAGCTCTTAGATGCCGAAGAGAAACAACTGTGGTTAGAGAGATCCTAAACCAGTATTAGGTACCAAGAATTCGGTAGAATAACTGCCAATAGTAGAAGACATCAATAAACAACTCAACATATCAAGCTCCGAGTCATCCCCTAGTAGTTCTGACACAACCCTCAACAGAGGAAAATATTTCACCAAAGGAGAAGGAGAGAACTTCAACTCTAACATTGCCTGCTATTTGTGGGAAAAAGAAAAATCCTTAATCATGCCATCCACCAAAGGAGAAGGAGAGATATTCAGCTCTAACATTTCCTCCAATTTGTGGGAAAAATAAAATTCATGAATCATACCATCTTGATGGCGAGAAATACATGCTAAATCCGACTGGTCTGCTGGCCATGGCAATCTCTCAAGAAAATGATCAAATGGGTTCAATCTTAGTTATAACAGATAAGGATGGACTAATGTCCATAGGAGAAAGGGGAAAAAGGAAAAATCCATGATTCTCTCCAGTCTTTGAATCCAGAGAAGTAGTAGATGCTCTCTGACGTAATCTATTTTTATGGAAATAATAGAATTAAATTTACCAAAAAAAAAATATCAACTTCATATATAAAGAGATAAAGTTAAAAAAGGAAAATTATTTTAATATTGATCATAATAAAATATTTGAATGCTCAAAAAGAAAAAGTAATTGAAAGTAAAAAAAAAAAAATTACTTCCTAATGAGAAGAATAAGGGAGAGATGTGGAATTCATTCAATTCTTAATATGAAATTAATATGTGAAATTTAAAATATATTAATAATTAAAAAAAAAACCAATATAGATCATAAATAAAATGTTTCAATATGTAAGGTGAAGTTTATTGACATATCTTTAAAGATATATCAATAACCAAAAAAATTATTTTAATGTAAACAATGTGGTTCATAAATAAAATATTTTAATGTCATATATATATTTCAACTTTTCAAGCAGTCTAATATAACAAAGATTGTTGGGATTGCAAATTTAATCTATTTAGTCTACACAATCCAAGTTCCCAAGGGGATTTTCAAGGTGTTGAATCCATTTGTATTCAAAAATGAAATTTAGGCGATATATATATATATATATATATATAATTTATAAGGGATAACATTTCTCAAAGTGCAAATTTTTATCAAGTTTTTCACTTTAAAATAAATTTGCAATTTCAATAATTTAATCCCTTTCAATACTGGTTAAATCCATAATTAATATAATCTAATGTTAAATTCATTTTATTCACAAAGTATCATTTCCACTTTATTAAATAAGTTTACATGTCATACTTTTTCAATTTATATGTGGTATTTTTTCATTTAGATTTACATACTTCATAACCAAGGATCATTGTAAAGAAACATGTCTCAAAACTATGTGAAGATTAGCACAAGAGATATCTAAACACATTGAATACTTATATCATTGTTTGATTGCCAAGAAATGCATGTTTTTATATGTTCTGTGAAAATGATTGAAGTGAGACACATGGTATGAGTAATTAATTAATAAATATTCTATTTTAATAATGGAATGGATGTACAATGTAGAGAGTTCAATTTTTAGTTAATTTCAAATGGAAAAAACTTGTATGGTGTTTCCCCATAGTGTTTTGTAGATCAGGTCAAGGGAACTACAATTAGATTCTAACATAGGGTTAATGAATTGGGGACTTTGTTAGGTCCCTATACTACTAGTGTAACCGCTTATTGTTATTAGTGCAACCCCCTTATTATATTGTTGTGCCCATGTAGTCCCCATATTGTTATTATTGTGCCCCATAGAAGCCCACAATTGTTATTGTTGTGCCTTTACATTATTATTGTTATGTCGGCTTTGATTATATTATGACCCCTTAAACTCCTCTATATAGAAAGGAGGTCTTGTCATTTGTATCATCCAAGAATTATTCATTTGTGTAATGTAAAGGAGGTTGCCCCCTCGAAGAGGCTGATTTATAAGGCGTTGATCTTTCTTTTCTATTTTTTTGTGGGCTGGTTTCATAACATTTGGTATCAGAGCTTTGGATTCTAGGGTTTCGCTGCTCCAAACAGGTCATCATAGAATTTTCGCTATAACATTTTTTCTACGATGTTTCATTAACTAAAATAAAAAACCATTTGAGAAGAAATTGTTCTAAACCTCGGGTCCAAATTTCATCTTTTCTCGCTATATTTTCAGAGATGTGATCTGAGGAAGTTAGGGTTTTTTCAGACTCCCGAATTACATTCCAAACAGGTGGCCTTGGGAAAATCATCATAACTTTCTCTCTGAACATAAAATTGAAATTTCGTAAGAAGTTGCAGAAATAGGATGGATTGTAGTTTTCTTTGTATCTTTTTCTAATCCGAAGGTCGAAACAGTGACATGTGGCATGTTGTACAAGTTCGCTATACTGAAAACTATATAATCAGATCATCTTGGGATATTGGGCATAACTCTTTCTTGGAGAATCCAATTTTGATTCAACTGGTGGCATTGGAAAGAGGACGCAGAGGGCTACTATAGGTCGGAAGTTCAAAACTTGGAGATCCGAAATTACATAGTTATAGTAGTTTCAAGATCGAGCTCCTAAAATCAAGAAAAGGCAATATAAGGAAGTTTTATGGCAAGGATCTAGTAAATTGGATACTACAGATGGAGCAATATTTTGATCTACATGATGTACAATTGTTACAAAAGGTACATATTTCTTTATATTTAGAACCAAATCAGTTTGTATGGTATAGAGGGCTTTGTTATCATAAACCACTTGTCACCTAGTCGATTCTCACAAAGGAAATGATAGCACATTATGAGGATACAAAGAGAAACACCTTATTTAGCCAATTGATAAATCTCAAACAAAAGGGTTCAATGGAAAAAAACATTGAGGACTTCCAAAAATTGAATATAAGGATAAATAATATTCCATGGAAGCAAAGGATTGATGTCTTCATAGGGTCTTTAAAGGATAACATTCAACATGAGGTTCGCCTTTGGGAACCTGATTCATTGGAGAAGGCATTCAGATTGGCAAGAAAAAATGAAAGCCGATTATGGAAACAAGGAATCCTACCACTCACAACTATAAATATGGAAGTGTTTTTTCTCCTAGCCTTCCATAACCTACAAGGTTTACACCACAACAATTGCAAGAAAAAAGAGAAAAAGGGCTTTGTTACATTTGTGATAGCAAATACACTAAAGGTCACAAGTGTGCTGAGAAGAAATTATTTTACATAGATTGTGAAGAGGAGGAAGAAAAGGATAAAGAAACATAAAAAGAAGAGGATATACACCAAGAACCAACCCCAGTGAAATAAGAAATGAATTCGACCATATCTTGTAAAGCATTGGCAAGAATTACCACTCCTAAAACTCTCAAGATAGAATGATATATCAAGAAGAAAAAAGTTCAAGAAGTGAAAGATCACATCAAGCATCAAGAAATGAATCCAACCATATCTTGTAATGCATTGACAGGAATTACCACTCCTCAAACTATCAAGATAGAAGGACATATCAAGAAGAAAATGGTAAGAGTGTTGATTGATTCGGGCAATACCCATAATTTTATTCATTGTAACATAGCGAAGGAATTGAATTGCTTCCTATATCTAGCACCAGAGTGTCAAGTGATGGTTGGAAGTGGAGGAACCATAAATTGCTATAGAAAGTGCCATAATATCAAGCTATCCATGAGAGAATATGTATTGAATAGCCCAATGCTTTCCATTCCAATGGGTGGTGTTGATGTTGTACTAGGAGTCCAATGGCTACAATCCTTGGGTACAATAGTTTTTAATTTTCAAGAAATTTTCATGAAATGTTTTTCGGAAGGAAGGGAAGTTGAATTAAGGGGTATTGCATGGAAACCGGGAAAGATAATCAACTCTAACAGAATGACAAAGCTTCTAAAGAAAGAACAACGAGGCATAATTTCACAATTATGTTTGCTAGAGGTTCCCACATTGAAATCATATATTTCTCCAGATCTCCAAAAATTCTTGGACAATCATTCCAAGGTATTTGAGACCCCCAAAGGCCTCTCACCTATTCGTGATCATGATCATGCTATTCATTTGATTGCACGAAGTGTTCCTCCGAACATCATACCTTACCTAATGGGAAGACACTTAAAGGTAAAAATGGATCATGATAGTCTTAAATAATTTTTAGAACAAAGATTATCTTCAGAAGAACAACTAAAATGAGTCACAAATATGTTGGGTTGTGAATTTAAATCATCTACAAAAAAGGGGAGAAAAATGTTGTTGCAGATGCACTCTCAAGAAAGGATGAGAATGTGGAAGCATTGTTTTGTGTCAATTCTATTATCCAACTAGATTGGATAAAGGAAGCAAAGGACGAATGGAACAATGACAAAGAAGTGTGGTCACTCATTCAAAAGTTGCAGAAGATCTCAGTTCAAACAATATTACCAGAACTTGACGAAAAAGGAAAAATCATATTGGAAACCGAAGCAGCCACACAAACAAGAAATCGACAGCTACACAATCAATCAATTTTAGAGTATCTCATCAAGTGGAAGAACTTACCCACTAAAGATTCCACATGGGAGGAAGAGAATTTTATACAAAAGCATCCACAACTATTCAAGCATTGAGGACAACACTTTTTGAAGGAGAGGGGCATGTTAGGTCACTATACTACTAGTGTAACCCCTTATTGTTATTAGTGCAACCCCCTTATTATATTGTTGTGCCCATGTAGTCCCCATATTGTTATTAGTGTGCCCCATAGAATCCCACTATTGTTATTGTTGTGCCCTTACATTATTATTGTTATGTCAGCTTTGATTATATTATGACCCCTTAGACTTCTATATATAGAAAGGAGGTCTTGTCATTTGTATCATCCAAGAATTGTTCATTTGTGTAATGTAAAGGAGGTTGCCCCCTCGAAGAGGCTAATTTCTAAGGCATTGATCTTTCTTTTCTATCTTTTTGTGAGATGGTTTCATAACAGGTTTATGAATGCTTCCGCATGTATATAATGTATCGTAACATTGAAAGGAATATAATGAAAAATTAATTTGGTTTTCCTGGTTTGGGTTTGAGGAAAAAATATCTATGTATATTTTATGTTTTCGCCATTTTATATTTTTTCTATTTTTAAGAATTCATTTACAGTAATTTATATCTATGGTTAAAACCTACATTTGGTATGAAAATTATTTCAACTTCAAGGAGGGGCCTTTATTGCATAGGGGTTTTTCCATGTCCCATGGTAGACCCTATTACAGTAGGAGATCTACAGGATCAATTCTTGTGGTGAAAGAAGATGGAAAATAGTGGAAAGACAGAGATCGAGAAATTCAATGGTCAAATTTTTAAGTTGTAGAAGCTCAAGATGGACGAACTGTTGGTGGACATATATCAGTGGATTGTTGTAGATCTGCTTATGGCACCAGCAAGAATGTCAGCAAAATACTGGAAAAATTTAGATTGGAAGGATAAGAACACAATACGATTGTGTCTCTTAGATTCAGTATTGTTGAATGTATCAGGGAAAGCCATGATGAAGAGTTTGTGGGACAAGTTAGGGACATTGTATCAATCCAAGTCTCTAGTGAACAAATTCTTCCTGTGGAAAAAGATGTATAACTTGAGGATGAAGGATGGAGACTCGGTGACAGAGCATCTAAATTCCTTCAATACTGTGGTAATTTAGTTGTTATCTATTGATATTAAAATTTCATATGAAGATAAGTGAATCAGTATGTTTTATTCTTTACCAGACTCGTGGGATAGTCTGGTTGTTTCTATAGGTAGTAATACAACTACCTTAAAGTTTGATGAAATGGTCTTGTCCTTGTTTTCGGAGGAGATGAGACAGAAAAATGTGGAGAGCTAGAATGGATATGCCTTGTTCATAAGTGGACGATCCCAAAACATAAATAGAAGTAAGTCTTCAAGTGGTAGATATAAATCTAGAGGGAGATATAAATCTCCAGGAAAATCTGTAAAGGCGTGTTGGAAATGCAGAAAATAATGGCACTAAAAAAAGGATTGTAGATCTAAAACTCCTAGGAAGAAAAAGGGATCTGATGATGCTCCTTCTATAGAGTCAAAAACCACCTCAGATGAAGTGGGGATGTGTACTTGGCTTCTTCTTAAAGTACACATAGAGATCATGAGGCATGGTTGATTGACTCAGGTGCATATTTTCATATGACTCCCCATATGGAGTGGTTCTCTGAGTACAAGAACTATGATGGTGGTGATGTCTTCGTCGGGGATGACAGGAAGACCAGAATCATAAGACATGGAAAAGTCAAGCTAAAGTTGCAAGGGGGAAGGATTAGAACACTTTTTGGTGTTCTACACATGCATGCATTGGAAAAAATCTAATTTATGTAAGTGAGATGGATGATGTATGTGTAAAATAGTGTTTAAGAAAGATACCTGCAAGATGGTTTGGGGAGCACTAGTATCGATGCGGGGAGTTCAGATAGGAACTCTATACAAGCTTCTGGGTAGCATTGTTATTTATGGGTGCAACAATTATTTGGTTCCTAAAAGTAGAGCAGGAAATCTAGTGGTCTCTGGAGAAAATTCTATGTCATGGAATCAAAGACTTGGACATATTGGAGAGAAGGGCCTTTGAATACATCATGGTAATGGTATGGTAAAAGGTATGTCTAATTTCTCATTAGATTTTTATTTTTTTGAACATTGTGTATATGGGAAGTAGAATCAGTTGAGTTTCCCCTCTAGTGCTGAGATGACGAAAGGGATATTAGAGCTTGTACATAATGATGTGTTTGGACTTGTGTTAGTTCCATCACTAGGTAATTCTGTGTACTATGCCTTGTTTATAGATGAATTCTCGAGGGATACATCGATATACTTCCTCATGAAGAAATCTGAAGTCTTTGACAAGTTTAAAGAATTTAAGGCTCTAGTGGAAAATCAAATAGAGAAGAAGTTTAGGTGTTGAGGACAGATAATGGTGGAGAGTTCTGCAGGAAGGAATTCAAAGAGTTTTGTAAGAGGTGTGGTGTAGCATGACAAAAAACTACTCCATACACACCTTAACAAAATGGAGTTGTAGAAAGAATGAAAAGCATCTTGATGGAAAAGGCAAGAAGCATGCTTAGTGGCACTGGATTAGGACAAGAATTATGGGAAAAGGAAGTGGACACTGCATGTTACCTGTTTAATGGATCAACTTCATCAACATTGGAGGATAAGACTCCACATGAGGTATGGACTAATAAGAAACCCTCTCTCACACATCTCAAGGTATTTCGTTGTGATGCATATGTACATATTCCAAAGGAGAAAAGAACTAAGTTGGATAGTAAATCTGAAAGGTTCATCTTTATTAGGTATAAGGATGGTTTAAAAGGTTATATACTTTGGAACCCAAAAACAAGGAAGGTTGTCTAAAGTAGAGATGTGTTTAGAGAGGTAAAATATGTTATTAAACATGAAGTCCTACCGAAGGAAAATGAACCAAAAAAGATAGAGTTTGAACTAAAGGAGGAAGAATCAAACTCTACAGAAGAACAAGAAATAAAAGAGGAGGAATCACAGACTCTAGTTTTGAGAAGATTAGTTCAAGAGAGAAGAAAACCAGAGAGGGATCGTCCATCTGTTTTATGTCCAAATTTTTCTTTATCTATTACTAATTATGATCGCATAACTATTAGGGAGGCAATGGGTTTAGAGGATGGAAAACTCTAGAAGGAGGCCATGGTTGAAGAAATGGAATCTTTAGATGAAAATCAAGCTTGGGATCTAGTGCAGTTGTCGGTTGAAAGGAAACCCATTGGCAACAAAAGGGTGTTTAAGAAGAAGATGAATGCATAAGCCAAATTGGAGAAATACAAAGCTCAATTAGTAGCGGAAGGTTATTCCCAAATGTCGAGAATTGACTTTGGTGATATTTTTTCTCATGTTGCCAAGTTAGCTTCTATTCGATTAATTTTATTTTTTGTTGTTGCTTTTGATTTTGAGGTAGAACATATGGATGTGAAGACATTTATTCACGGGGATCTGGAAGAAGAAATCTACATGAAGAAACCAGGAGACTTTGTTGTGAAGGGTAAGAAAGAACTGGTATTTAGGGTTAAAATTTCTTTGTATGGGTTAAAGCAGTCACTAAGGATGTGGTATAAAAAATTTGATAAATATATATAGGGACTTGACTTCACAAGGAGTAAATTTGATCCTGTGTGTATTTTAAAATAATAGGTGGTCGTGTTATTTATTTTGTCTTGTATGTGGATGATATGTTGTTGATTGGAAATGACAGAAAAATTATCCATGATGTGAAGACCCAAATGTCCTCTAAATTTTACATGAAGGATCTTGGTGCTGCAAATTATATTTTGGGCATGGAAATTAAATGAGACCATGCAAAGAGGAAGCTCTGGTTAAACCAGAGTATGTTGAGACAATATTGCCGAGGTTTAATATGAAAGATAAAAAACCAATGAAGATTCCTATTCTTATAGGTGTAAATTTATTTGTTGAACAATGTCCCAAGATAGAGGAACTGAAAGAGGACATTTCTCGTGTTCCATATGCGAGTGCAGTTGGTAGCCTGATATATGCAATGGTTTGTACTAAACCAGACATTGCGCATGTAATGGGAGTATTGAGCAAGCTTATGTCAAAACTAGGGAATGAGCATTGGACAATAATGAAGCAGGTTATCAGGTATTTATGTGGCACTAGTGATTATGGTTTGTGCTACCAAGGAAGACTAGGATTTGACAAAGTATTGGGCATATGTGGCTTTGTTGATGCAAACTAGACTAGAGATCTAGATCAGAGAAGATCTACAAGTGGGTACGTATTTAACCTATTTGGAGTAGTCAGTTGGATGAGCAAGAGATAGTCTGTAGTGGCACTTTCAACTACAGGGGCTGAATACATGGCAACCACTCATGCAAGCAAGGAAGTCGTTTAGTTGTAGAGATTATGTTCAACTATGGGATTGTACAACAAGGTATAAGGATAGACTGTGACAGCCAAAGTGTAATTTTCTTGGCAAAGAAAACTACTTATCATTTGAAGACAAAGTATATTGATGTTCAATATCACTTAGTGAGGGATATGGTTGAAGAGAAAAAGGCATTGTTGGAAAATGTGGACACTTTGAAGAATGTTGCATATGCATTGACAAATTCTGTGAGGAGTGTGAAGCTTTCTTGGTGTAGGGAAACAATGGGTGTTGCAACTCGGGACCAATTGTTGTGCACTCCTGTGACCCCCTATATGGAAAGAAAACAACAAGTGGGAGGATGTTGGGTATGTGTTATATTCTTTCCCCTGCACAGGGTCTAAAGCATTGCCTCGAGAAATTTATTTTTATGCAGACCTAAGGATGGTGAACTCACCCCTGGTTTTGCGCATGATGATTTTTTCCCATGGTATTTTGTAGATCCGGACAAGGGAACTACAATTATGTTCTAATCCAGCGTTAATGGATTGGGATTTATGAATGCTTCAACATGTATATAATGTATTGTAATATTGAAATATAATGGAAAATCAATTTGATTTTCCCAATTTAAGTTCCTCTTGATTTATATTTTATGTTCTTGTCATTGTATATTTTTTTGTTTTTAAGAATTCGTTTATAGATAATTTTATATAGATTTAAAATCTAAAAAAATGTAATATTTAATAAATATTGGATTTTAATAAATAAATAGATATAAAAAATACCATTATATTTTATTTTTATTTTATTGAAAATAACTAATAATTTATGATAAAAAGCAATTAGATTTTTTTTATTGAAAATAGCTAATAATTTATGATGAAAATAACTAATAATTTATGATAAAGAGCAGAAGGAGCAATGGAATTTCATTTATTTACGGAGCAATGATTAGTAAAGGAAACGAAGGCACAAATATAACTGTCATTATTATAACGCAATAACCTATTTTAAGTATTTAATTAGATTCTATAAAATTACGGCTAAATTTTTTTATAATCCATGTTTATTGTGTTAAAAGACATAAGTTACCAAATTATGTAAAAACAACCATGAAATATAAAAAACCATAAAACACAATAAAATGAGAAAACATCATAGCAAAATTCAAAACATTAAATTATGCACAGGATGAAATATTAACTTGTCTTGATTCAGCTTTAATGCATTAGCTCGAGCAAAGAATGTGAAATCCCTTCCTCACAATGTCCAAAATTTCTTCTGTTTTATTGTAACAAACCAGATACCATCACCAATTGAAAAACAACATCGTTGTGCTTTCCTTACACAATCATGCATGTTCATTGTGCATGCTCTCGAAACACAAGTTTGGGTAGGTGTCTCACCAAGGTAGAGGAGTACAAGTTTGGGTATGGGTAGTTATCTGAGTTAGGTGAAAAAGCTTAAAAGTTTGCGTAAAGCAAGTTGAAAGATTACCAATAATAGAATCATCATTACTAATTAATTATAAGTTTATTATCGAAGATAGGTAATAAATTTTTAGTTATAAAGTATTTAACCTTTTATGTGTTGAGATATGCATTATTAAATTTATTGTTATTGTGTTGAGAGATTTTTTATAATTTAATATGGGAGAGGTGTTATCACATTAATGAAAAATAATATTAAATTAAAAATAATAAAAAAGGTAAGGCCATTTTCTCTCCACACACATAATTAATGCTTTAATACTCTATACACTTGTCATAATACTCTAAAATTTCATATTATTTATTTTAAATTTAAATTATACATGTCAATTCTTTTTCATTTATTTCCAAGTTATAAATTGTTGTCTTCTTTATATTCACAATACATACCTTAATTTATTGTTATTGTATTGAGAGATCTTTTATAATTCAATATGGGAGAGATGTTATCACATTAATAATAAATAATATTACATCAAAAATAATAAAAGAAATAAGGTCACTTTCTCTCCACACACACAACTAGTGTTTTAATACTCTATATACACATGTCATAATACTATAGAACTTCATATTATGTACCTTAAATTTAAATTAAATTTAAATTGCACATGTTAACCTCTTCCATTTATTTCCAAGTTATAAATTGTTGTCTTCTTTATATTCACGTTCTTTTTAATTTATGTACATTTTTTTTTGTAGGTTTGGAACTACTGGGCTACATCATGTATTTCCAAGTTATAAATTGTTGTCTTCTTTATATTCATGTTCTTTTTAATTTATGTACATTTTTTTTGTAGGTTTGGAACTGCTGGGCTACATCATGGTCATGTAGGGTTAATGCTTCTAGGGGATCTTTTTAATTTATGTACATTTTTTTGTAGGTTTGGAACTCGGCTACAATAGGGTTAATGCTTCTAGGGGTTCTTTTTAATTTATGTACATTTTTTTTTGTAGGTTTGGAATTGTTGAGGCTACATCATGTCCAATAATAACATTCAAATAGGGTAGTGAATTGAACCGGTGACTTAACATCTAAGAGCATCCTAATCATGGTCATGTCCAATAATAACACTCAAATAGGGTAGGGAATTGAACCAGTGACTTAACATCTAAGAGTGTCCTAATAGCCCACTCCATCACCATCTATCCGAGACCACTTAGACATTTCTATTTTATACATGGAGTTGAGATATTCAAAGATTAAGAAACTAATGATGCTAGAATATTGATAGATATCATTGCTTCCATCTATCCAAAATCCCATAGACATCTATTTTATACATTGTGGAGTTGAGATATTCAAAGATTAAGAAACTAATGATGCTGGAATATTGATAAATACCATTATTATGTTAAACTTTCTACCCTGCACAAATATGCACACAAAAGAAAACAATACAAATATTGAACATCTTAAAAAAATTATTTACCATAATCATGAGATTTGAAATTCAAATAAATAACTAGTAACATGGAATATTGAATATCTTAAAAAAATTATTTACATAATCGTGGGATTTGAATTTAAGTAAATAAAACTTGAAGAGTTAAAATCTTTATTACTCTTATACTTATTGCAACTAAATGTAGCAAATTAAATTTCAAGAGTAAGGTACCACAATATTATGATTTATTTATCATATAGTTGTAAATTTAGAAAATTAAAATAAAACAAATTTAAAGTGTTCAATATTGAAAGAACATTTTAAAGACCTGTGCTCTAATATAAATTAGACAAAACTCTAAAGAGACATTTTCTCAAGTTTTACACTCTAAAAAAAGATTTACATTTTGAGAAAAATAATCTATATTAATACTTAATAGTTCCAATGTTAAAATGAAATATATTGATACACAACCCAACATACAAAGCACTATTTTCCATGTAACTTTAAAACTCAATTTTTTTTTGCTCCCATGACTAAAGAGTTTCAGTAGTACTTTTTTCTCATTATGAAGGAAGAGTTTTAAGTTAGAGACACTGAGTATGTATTGATTGAGCTGAGAATTACAAAACATTTAAATAATTCGGCCTCATAAAAAATTTTACACATGAAGAAATTGGATCCCTCTCTGCATATTAGATCTGTATATAAGATAGATTTATATTGGTACTATCATAAAAGTCAAGAAAAACTATAATTAATTATTAATTTACTATATTTACTATCATGTAATTATTAAGCTATTTTATGATTTATTTACACTGGTACCTATCATAAAAGCCAAGAAAAATTATAATTAATGATTAATTTGCTATTTTAAATCTTATCGTGGAAAAATTATTTCCAGAAAATCACGAACATGCGGGCACAATAAATAAAAGGGAGTTATCTATGGACTCAAAGGAATTCCCTGGATGGCTAGAAGTGGTTGGAATCTGGGCAAAAAAAATTGAAAAATTCTTGTAAAAACAGTGTTTAAATCATGTTTTTGATGGTGGAAATGGGTTCAGCACCATCAAAAACTTCAATAGCACCTAAAATTATGAAATGTAACAACTTTTACTTAGATTTAGAAAAAATTTAACAACTTTTACTTAGATTTAGAAAAAAAATTCTACCAAATTTTTTGAAAATATGGCCGAAATTTCCCTAACTAGGTCGAATAATAGCGTTAAAAGCCTTGATTGTGCGGTGAAATCGTTACGTTATCTCTCATACGCAATTGCGCTTGCCTTGTACGTTTCACACACGTGTATTGGTTTAGTGATTTCTAAGAGTCGCTAGCTCTTGACCGATCTTCCCTCATTAAAAATAAATAAATTAGACAGGCGGCATGGTAAATGCCTTTCATCTTTATATTTACACGTGTAATACATGACCGTTAATGAAAAGTTTAAAAACATTAAAGTAACAATCACCTAGATTCATCTTGACCATAAATTACGCAATTGCGCTTACCTAGTACGTTTCATACACCATGTGTATTGGTTTAGTGGTCTCTAAGAGTCGCTAGCTCTTGACCGATCTTCCCTCATTTAAAAAAAATTAGACAGGCCGCATGGTAAATGCCTTTCATCTTTACATTTACACGTGTAATATATGACCGTTAATGAAAAGTTTAAAAACATTAAAGTAACAATCCCCTAGATTCGTCTTGAACATAAATTTAAAATTAGTTTCTTGGTCTGTAAAAGCATGAAGAATGACTCATCAAAGCGATTAGCAACATCCTCAAAAGTTCTATAGGCTCCGACGAAAAATTGAGTGCTTCAAATAATTTTAATAGCGACAACTCGAAGTTTCTCGAATGAAATTAGATCGAAAACTTTTATTTGTCGTATCTGATAAATCTAAATAATTTCGACACTGACATCTGCACCGTCGACGGAGACAAGATATTTCGACTCCAAGTTCGTTCGTTTTACACAATGACCTCAACCCATGTAATCGGAAGAATAGCAAGAATTGTATATACAGTGTATATACGCTATTCTATCCCCTGTACATGAATTGTATATACAGTGTATATACGCCATTCTATTGTCTGTTACCATCCCATATCCAGACAATGTCTTTGAGACCTGGCCTCAGCTCTTGGCTGCACAACTTACGGTACTCGAGCGTATCTCCCCCGATCTTGCGAAGCTCCAACACGAAGAACGAGGGTGTTACTTAGAAAATCTCGGCATCAGGTCTCTGTAACTTCATCTTGCAATCCTCGGATTTCTTGACTCTGAATCTCAGTACTTTAGCAATCTCCTCCAGCTTCGAGATTATGCTCCAGGCCGGCTGAGTCGATGTGTACCACAATTCCTGCTTTAGGGTTTTGTCCTCGAATAACCCTGAGAGGTCGAATGCAGGAGACAGAGCGATAATGTCGAAGGCATTGAAGCGGGCCGGCTTCGGAATAAAGAACGCCGAATCGACCTCGTCAAGGAGGCCGACATCGACATCGCAGTCGGGTTGCGGGGGTTCGAAGCCCTGCTGAAACCAGGGGACCTCCATTGGCTGGGCGAGGGTTATCCTCGTCTCAGGGTTGGGATCCAGGAACTGGAGAATGATCTGCCGGACGTCGGAGGAAAACCAGGGCGGGAATTTGAAGCCCCCCTTGTGGATCTTTTTATACAAGGCCATCAAATTCGTGTCATGGAATGGCAAGAAACCCGACAGGAGAACGAAAAGTATGACCCCGCAAGACCAGATGTCGGCCTTGGCACCGTCATAGCCCTTCATCGTTATGACCTCCGGTGCCACATACGCCGGCGTGCCGCACACCTTGTGGAGAAGACCGTCCTTCCTGAACTGGTCCGGCAACGCACTGAGGCCGAAGTCGCGGACCTTCGTGTCGCCTTTGTCGTCTAATAACAAATTCTCCGGCTTCAAATCCCTGTGGTACACTCCTCGGCTGTGGCAGAAATCCACTGCACATATCAATTGCTGAAAATACTTCCTGGCTTCGTCCTCCTTCAGTTTCCCCTTTTCGGCTACCCTGTTGAAGAGCTCGCCCCCTTAATGTACTCCATAACGATGTAAATCTTGGACTTGCTCGCCATGACTTCGTAAAGCCGAACGACGTTTGGGTGCCGGACCAATCTCATGACAGATATTTCCCGTTTAATCTGCTTCATCATCCCGACCTTGAGAATTTTCTGTTTGTCCATAGCTTTAATGGCGACATCCTCGCCAGTCTTCAGGCTTTTCGCATGGTATACCTTAGCAAACGTCCCTTGCCCCACTAAGCGCCCTAATTCATGCTTATCCATCAGAATATTGGGCTTCATCACAATCTTTGTCCCAAAAAGGAAAGTAAAATCAGAAATCCGTGTGGATTAAAGCTGCTGCTCAGATGTCTTCGCTGTATCGCCTCTGTGAAGCTTTTCACCGACAACCGATCCATTCCAGGTAACGTTGTGCAGATGTGCTCTGTTACAGTCCGGGATGGCCTGCGTACCTCAGCTACGAAAGAACTCTGGTTGCTTGCATTTTATTATCCAGCAAGTAGTTACAGTAGATATTTTCATTCCCATCCATACTGAAAACCGTGGCTGCAGAGTCCACAGGGTTTCAGTCAAGATTTATAATCTAATATAAATGAGCCAAGATTCATTTTAGTCCGGATTTAATAAATTGTGACACTCGGGTTGCTTGCATTTTATTATCCAGCAAGTACTTACAGTAGATATTTTCATTCCCATCCATACTGAAAACCGTGGCTGCAGAGTCCACAGAGTTTCAGTCAAGATTTGTAATCTAATATAAATGAGCCAAGATTCATTTTAGTCTGGATTTAATAAATTGTGACAAAAATCTAAAGAGACATTTTCTCAAATCTTGCACTCTAAAAAAATTTACATTTTGAGAAAATTAAGCTCTATTAATACTTAATAGTTCCAATGTTAAAATGAAATATATTGATACACAACCTAACATACAAAGCACTATTTGCTATATAATTTTAAAACTCAATTTTTTTAGCTCCATGTGACTGAAGAGTTTCAGTAGTATTTTTTCTCATTATGACGGAAGAGTTTTAAGTTGGAGAAATTGAATATGTATTGATTAAGCGGAGAGGCTCATTCTACAACAGAGTATGATACATAAGGATGTATGTTAGTCATCGAAGTTGAAATTTTGCTCATGTCTACAAAATAAAAAAAAAATTAAAATTGTAACTTTGCAAAACATTGGGTTCGGGCTCATAAAAAATTTTACACATGAAGAAATTGGATTTGCTCATAAGATCTGTATTAAGATGATTTATACTTGCACCTATCATAAGCAAATTATAATTATTTATTTACTTTTTAAATGTATATAAGATAGATTTACACTGGTACCTATCATAAAAGCCAAAAAAAATATAATTAATGATTAATTTACTATTTTAAATCTTATCGAGGAAAAATTATTTCTGGAAAATCACAAACATGCGAGCACAATAAATAAAATGGAGGCAGAGGAATTGCCTGGATGGTTAAAAGTGGTCGGGCAAAAAAAATTGAAAAAATCTTGTAGAAACAGTGTTTAAATCATATTTTGATGATAGAAATGGATTCAACACCATCAAAAACTTATAGAACACCTAAAATTATGAAGTTTGACAACTTTTACTTAGATTTACAAAAATTTCTGTCAATTTTTTTCAAAATATGACTGGAATTTCCATAATTTTCAAAAAAAAAAAAAAACATAATTATTACACTGCGAAATACAAGCCTTAAAAACCTGGAATGTGCGGTGAAATCGTCACGTGATCTCCCTACGCAATTGCGCTTACCTAGTACGTTTCATACACCATGTGTATTGGTTCAGTGGTTTCTAAGAGTCGCTAGCTCTTGACCGATCTCCCCTCTCATTAAAAAGGAAAAAATTAGACAGGCGGCATGGTAAATGCCTTTCATCTTTATATTTACACGTGTAATACATGACCGTTAATGAAAAGTTTAAAAACATTAAAGTAACAATCACCTAGATTCGTCTTCGCCTTCGTCTTCGTCTTGACCATAAATTTAAAATTAGTTTCTTGGTATGTAAAAGCATGAAGAATGACTCATCAAAGCGAGTAGCAACATCCTCAAAAGTTCCTATAGGCTCCGTCGAAAAATTGAGTGCTTCAAATAATTTTAATAGCGACAACTGCAAGTTTCTCGAATGAAATTAGATCGAAAATTTTTTATTTGTCCTATCCGACAAAATCTAAATAATTTCGACACTGATATCTGCACCGTTGACGGAGACGAGATATTTCGACTCCAAGTTCGTTGGTTTTACAGAATGAGTTGTGCTCGGCCTCTAAAAAAACCCATGTAATCGGAATAATAGCAAGAATTATATATACAGTGTATATACGCTATTCTATCGCCTGTACATGAATTGTATATACAGTGTATATACGGCATTCTATTGTCTGTTACCATCCCATATCCAGACAATGTCTTTGAGGCCCGGCCTCAGCTCTTGGTTGCACAACTTACGGTACTCGAGCGTATCTCCCCCGATCTTGCGAAGCTCCACCACGAAGAACGAGGGTGTTACTTCGAAAATCTCGGCATCGATCGACAAATGCCCCTTCAGCCCCTGCTCACGTCTCTGTAACTTCATCTTGCAATCCTCGGATTTCTTGACTCTGAATCTCAGTACTTTAGCAATCTCCTCCAGCTTCGAGATTATGCTCCAGGCCGGCTGAGTCGATGTGAACCACAATTCCTGCTTTAGGGTTTTGTCCTCGAATAACCCTGAGAGGTCGAATTCAGGAGACAGAGCGATAATGTTGAATGCGTTGAAGCGGGCCGGCTTCGGAATAAAGAACGCCGAATCGACATCGTCAAGGAGGCCGACATCGACATCGCAGTCGGGTTGCGGGGGTTCGAACCCCTGCTGAAACCAGGGGACCTCCATTAGCTCGGCGAGGGTTATCCTCGTCTCAGGGTTGGGATCCAGGAACCGGAGAATGAGCTGCCGGACGTCGGAGGAAAACCAGGGCGGGAATTTGAAGTCCCCCTTGTGGATCTTTTTATACAACGCCATCAAATTCGTATCATGGAATGGCAAGAAACCCGCCAGGAGAACGAAAAGTATGACCCCGCAAGACCAGATGTCGGCCTTGGCACCGTCATAGCCCTTCATCGTTATGACCTCCGGTGCCACATACGCTGGCGTGCCGCACGCCGTGTGGAGAAGACCGTCCTTCCTGAACTGGTCCGGCAACGCACTGAGGCCGAAGTCGCAGACCTTCATGTCGCCTTTGTCGTCTAATAACAAATTCTCCGGCTTCAAATCCCTGTGGTACACTCCCCGACTGTGGCAGAAATCCACTGCACATATCAATTGCTGAAAATACTTCCTGGCATCGTCCTCCTTCAGTTTCCCCTTTTCGGCTACCCTGTTGAAGAGCTCGCCCCCCTTAATGTACTCCATAACAATGTAAATCTTGGACTTGCTCGCCATGACTTCGTAAAGCCGAACGATGTTTGGGTGCCGGACCAATCTCATGACAGAGATTTCCCGTTTAATCTGCTTCATCATCCCGACCTTGAGAATTTTCTGCTTGTCCATAGCTTTAATGGCGACATCCTCGCCAGTCTTCAGGCTTTTCGCATGGTATACCTTAGCAAACGTCCCTTGCCCCACTAGGCGCCCTAATTCATACCTATCCATCAGAATGTTGGGCTTCATCACAATCTTTGTCCCAAAAAGGAAAGTAAAATCAGAAATCCGTGTGGATTAAAGCTGCTGCTCAGATGTCTTCGCTGTATCGCCTCTGTGAAGCTTTTCACCGATAACCGATCCATTCCAGGTAACGTTGTGCAGATGTGCTCTGTTACAGTCCGGGATGTCCTGCGTACCTCAGGTCCGAAAGAACTCTGGTTGCTTGCATTTTATTATCCAGCAAGTACTTACAGTAGACATTTTCATTCCCATCCATACTGAAAACCGTGGATGCAGAGCCCACAGAGTTCAGACTCAAGCCTGAGTTTATATTTGGGGGAAAACGCGTGTAGGTGTCAAGAGTGTATTCGTGAGGTGTATACAGGGCCCATTTCCGGCCGGTCCCCGAACCCAGCGAACTGAAAGCTGCAAGTCATATCAGATTCTAATTGCGATTTTAACCAGGTGAATGCCTTCAGAGTTTCATTATTTGGGATTTTAACCATGTGATTCATGGTTCAAAATAACGATTCGGGCAATGTGAAATTGCAGTAACAGGTTCTAATAAGGTAGATTTTCCATGAGATTCTTCCCGTCATACATCAGAATAAATACCACTTATCGTATGCGGAATCGGAGCTTGTCGAATCAGATGTGAATAACCTCTTTTTTTGAACCATCTGGACAAATTTAAAACAGGCGTACATTGTGTCTTTGTGTGTTGCGGTTCAGGCCACTTAGCCTTGTATCTACATCCAGATTGGATATGGACAAAGTTATTCAGGTGACTTCTTTTAGCCGTAGTCTAACAATTATGTTTTTATTGCTTTGAAAGTTATAGAAATTTTGGTCATTTTTGAAAAAAATCTAGTAAAGTTTTTCTGTAAATCCAAGTAAAAACTGTCTAAATTCATAATTTTAAGTGTTTTAGAAGTTTTGATGGTGCTAAATCTATATCCACCATAAAAACACAATTCAAATATTACCTCTACAAAGAAATTTGAAAAAAAAAATTGCCCGGATTCTAACCACTTTTAACTGTTCATACCTCTCTCAATAAACAACTCCCTTCTTTCACATGATAAGATTTTTCCCACCTCCTCGTAAATAACTCCCTTCTTTCACATGATAAGATTTTTCCCACCGGGTCGGTTGAGCAGGATTCGGGGTCCCTTTCATCGACACCTTATCGGTGAATGTATTATTGTCCGATTTGTATGGTTTGTTAGGGGAGGAAACAAATCTCTTAATTATTAGATTTATTCAAATTTACAGCTGATATGTTAAGGTTTTATTTATTATATAATTTAAATTTAAAACTCTTAATTTAAGTTAAGTGAACGATCTATTCAAACCAAGGATGTTACCACCACATTCCGAAAAGATAAAGATTATTCCTCAACTTCCCTTATAGGAGTGTAACCCTCCCACCTTATTACTAATTTTATATATATAATATAAAAATAAATTACAATATCCAATTATATTGAACTATAGATGTAGTCTTAATTAATATAATAAAAATGATAGACATATTTATAATATTTTAATTGAGTTTTATTTTCATTTTTAAATTTGGAGTAAAATATATTTCATTAAATTTATAGAAAGTGTATTTATTAAATCAACTGAAAGTAAAATGGATAGAAGAGATTATCCCTAATCACAAGGTTTAGTTACTCTGGAAAATATTATTTTTTTATGAATTATGTTATAATATAGATTATAAGTAAAGTCCAATGCATTTTATTAAATTTGTAGTATAGATTATAAGTAAGTTTTGTTTTATTCAAGAAAATGATACATTATATGTAGATAAAAGATATTTAAAATAATTTAATAGAGTTTATGGTAAACTAGTAACATTCAAACAGACTCTTTTAGATACTTGTCAAGAAGCATTTGAAGGAGCATATAATCTGCAAGTTGAAATCAAAGAAATGACAGCCCAAGATCTAGAAGTCGAGCGCCATGAAAGGGAGAGGATGGTAAGACTTCGCACTCTGGGAAACATCAGGTTTATTGGGGATCTTTTCAAGCGCAAATTTTACTTCACAATGTATGCAATTATCCAACGAAAAGCATGATTGATGTCTACATGCAAAGATTGATGTTATCTTTGTTGTAATTAGCAAAGAAATAGTTTGTTTTTGTGAGCTCTCTCAAAAAAATGATCCTTCAATGTCAAAGCCTCTTCAAACCCTAAGTTCAGGTCACACGGTTATTTTCCTTTTTTTGTGTGCTTCAAATGCATTTTTGTTTTTCTTTGATCAAATTAGGCTAAATTTAAGTGGCAACATTGCAAGGATTGAAAAGGCTTTGCTGTTATCTTTGAATTCATTGTTCATTTGTGCAGTTATTGAATTTTTTCGCCTTTTGATTGTTTCGCTTATGAATGACTAATTATTCCATTGATTTGTGGAAAATAAAAATAATTTTGAGGCAATTTAAACACTCAGATTTGTTTTGTCTTACCCTATCACTAGTCCTTGTGTAGTAATAATATATAACATTCAACATGTGGTTGTCAGTATTAAATTTTCCATGAAAGTTCTCATTTAATCTAGAATTGTTGCTTCTATCTTGACTTCATTTGCAATTAGTGGCTACTATACTTTTGTATCTTCTTGCTTTTGACAACCTTTGATATTGTTCAATAGATTCCTTTGTGTATTTTGCCAAAATGATTTTCTTTGAGTAAAATATTTTGCTTGGGTTGTGTTTTTGTGAGCTTGATTCTATCTGTCTGAGTGCTTTTGTTAGTGGTGGCATATTTCGTTAGGGTTTTGTCAATTCCTGTTATTCAATTCAGGTTGTTGTCTTCTATTTTGAAACTTATGTTTCAATTTTTGTCATCCCTGTCTAATTCTGCACCCGAAAGATTATGGGAAACACTTGGTGAAAGAAGAGAATGTGGTTATGGGGCACGAAGTTTAGAGGTGGATTCATATACCCCAGGTTCAAAACAACACAAGTCTACTTATCAATCTTCTCACGAAGAACTATTAAACTCAAAGGCTTCATCAACCACAGGGGCATGCCCACCTCCAACTCTTGTGAAGGTTGTTGTTTGTTGGTCTTGTATGAGGACAACCCTGCGAAAGAACGATCAAGTTTTAAAAATAGTAATGGGGATATTGTACAATTTAACTACGAAATACTTTTATTTCCTTAAAATATCAAATTACAATTTAACTACGGAAAACTTTGATGTTCTCAACTGCATTTTCAATTGCATTTTTTGTTTTTCTTTGATCAAATTTGGCTAAATTTAAGTGGTAACATTGCAAGGTCTGAAAAAGCTTTGCCACCATCTTTGAATCCGTTGTTCATTTGTGCAATTATTGACATTTTTTTCCTTTTGATTGTTCCACCTATGAATGACTAATTATTCTATCGGTTTGTGGAAAATAAAAAGAATTTTGAGGGAATTTAAACCCTTGGATCTATTTTGTCTTACCCTATCACTGGTCCTTGTGTAGTAATAATATATAACTTTCAACATGTGGTTGCTGGTATTAAATTTCCCATGAAAGTTCTCATCTAATTCAGAATTGTTGCTTCTATCTTGACTTCATTTGCAATTGGTGGCTATTGTACTTTTGTATCTTCTTTCTTTTGGCCACCTTTGATATTGTTCAATAGATTCCTTTGTGTCTTTTGCCAAAATGATTTTCTTTGAGTAAAATTTTTTTCTTGGCTTGTGTATTTTGTAAGTTTGATTCTATCTGTCAGAGTTCTTTTGTTAGTGATGGCATATTTCACTGGGGTTTTGTTAGTTCTTTTTACTCAATTTAGGTTGTTGTCTTCTATTTTGAAAGTTTTGTTTCAAATTTTTCCATCCCTGTCTAATTCTGCCCCTGAAAGGTTATGGGAAACACTTGGTGAAAGTAGAGGATATGGCTGTGGGGCACAAAGATTAGAGGTGGAGTCATATACCCCAGGTTAAAAAAAACACAAGTCTGCTTATCAGTCTTCTTGCGAGGAACTATTAAACTCAAAGGATTCATCAACCACAGGGGCATGCCCACCTCCAACTCTTGTGAAGGTTGTTATTCATTGGTCTGTTATGAGGACAACCTTGCCAAAGAACAATCAAGTTTTAAAAACAGTTATGGGGATACTGTACAATTTAACTACGAAATACTTTTATGTTCTTAAAAGATAAATTACAATTTAACTACGGAAAACTTTGATGTTCTCAACTGCATTTTCAATTTCATTTTTGTTTTTCTTTGATCAAATTTGGCTAAATTTAAGTGGTAACATTGCAAGGACTGAAAAAGCTTCGCCACCATCTTTGAATTTGTTGTTCATTTGTGCAATTATTGACATTTTTTTGCCTTTTGATTGTTTCGCCTATGAATGACTAATTACTCTATCGATTTGTGGAAAATAAAAAGAATTTTGAGGGAATTTAAACCCTCAGATCTATTTTGTCTTACCCTATCACTGGTCCTTATGTAGTAATAATATATAACTTTCAACATGTGGTTGCGAGTATTAAATTTTCCATGAAAGTTCTCATCTAATTCAAAATTGTTGCTTCTATCTTAACTTCATTTGCGATCAGTGGCTATTGTACTTTTGTATCTTCTTGCTTTTGACCACCTTTGATATTGTTCAATAGATTCCTTTGTGTCTTTTTCCAAAATGATTTTCTTTTCGTAAAATATTTTTCTTGGCTTGTGTATTTTGTGAGTTTGATTCTATCTGTCAGAGTGCTTTTGTTAGTGATGGCATATTTCACTGGGGTTTTGTCAGTTCTTGTTATTCAATTTAGGTTGTTGTCTTCTATTTTTAAACTTCTGTTTCAAATTTTGTTATCCCTGTCTAATTATGCACCTGAAAGATTATGGGAAACACTTGGTGAAAGCAGAGGATATGGCTATGGGGCACGAAGATCAGAGGTGGAGTCATATGCCCTAGGTTCAAAACAACACAAGTCTGCTTATTAGTCTTCTCACCAAGAACTATTAAACTCAAAGGGTTCATCAGCCACAGGGATGTTCCCACCTCCTACACTTGTGAAGGTTGTTGTTCATTGGTATGTTATGAGGACAACCTTGCCAAAGAATTATCAAGTTTTAAAAACAGTTATGGGGATACTATACAATTTAACTACGCAAAAATTTGATGTTCTCAAAAGATCAACTTCCAATTTAACTATGGAAAACTTTGATGTTCTCAACTGCATTTTCATTTTTCTTTGATCAAATTCGGCTAAATTTAAGTGGCGACATTGTAAGGATTGAAAAATCTTCACCATCTTTTTGTTCATTTGTGTAGTTATTGACATTTTTCACCTTTTGATTGTTCCACCTATGGATGACTAATTATTCCATCGATTTGTGGAAAATAAAAATAATTTTGAGGGAATTTAAACCCTCAAATCTATTTTGTCTTACCCTATCACTCTTCCTTATGTAGTAATAATATATAACTTTCAACATGTGTTTGCCAGTAAAAAATTTCCCATGAAAATTCTCATCTAATTCAGAATTGTTGCTTCTATCTTGACTTCATTTGCAATCAGTGGCTACTATACTTTTGTATCTTTTTTCTTTTGACAACCTTTAGTATTGTTCAATAGATTCCTCTGTGTCTTTTGCCAAAATGATTTTCTTTGAGAAAAATATTTTGCTTGGCTTGTGTATTTTGTGAGCTTGATTCTATCTATCATATTTCTTTTGTTAGTGGTGGCATATTTCACTAGGAGTTTGTTAGTTCTTGTTATTCAATTCAGGTTGTTGTCTTCTATTTTGAAACTTTTGTTTCAAAAAATTTCATCCCTATCTAATTTTGTACCCGAAAGATTATGTGAAACACTTGGTGAAAGTAGAGGATATGGCTATGGGGCAAGAAGATATAAGGTGGGGTCATATGCACAAGGTTTAAAACAACAAAATTATGCTTATCAGTCTTCTTGCCATGAAGTATTAAAATCAAAGGTTTCATTAGCCACAGGGACATTCCCACCTCCTACTCTTGTGAAGGTTGTTGTTCATTGGTCTGCTATGAGGACAACCTTGCTAAAGAATGATCAAGTTTTAAAAACAATTATGGCCCGGATACTGTACAATTTAACTACGGAAAACTTGGATATTCTCAAAAGATCAACTTACGTTTTAACTACGGAAAACTTTGATGTTCTCAAAAGATCAACTTATAACTTCTGGTATCAACTTATGTGTTCTTTATTATACTCAATATGGTATTTTATTTAAAGAATATTATATTTTTATTTTAAATTGGATAGGTATGAAATTGATATCAATCACAAAAGGAATTACACATCTCCTTTATACTACACTGTAGAATACCAGGTGATGATATTAACTCTTTAACAACATTTTTAATGAAGATTAAATTGTCTAATTACGCCATAAGTTGTTCCCCTCTGAAAAGAACTCCCCTAGCTACCACTCTCCATTGGTCTACACCGTTGGATCAAGTGTTAGACGATTGGAGAATAGTGTACTGTCAGATTGATACAATTTCATTTGATAACCTCTCAACCCACTCTTATTAACCAAATTGGTGGTCCAAAGGGTAAACTAATCAAATGTGTTGCAACAGTGGGAACAATTGCGGGCTTTTCTCTTGGAACGTTTGGCGAGGGTTTGTTTCTTCTAGCATAAGACCCAGCCCCCTCTCAATCTATTGGCATGCACACAATACCATGATTTCCATGATTTCCATCCCATAAATGCCACTAGAGAAGAATACAAACCAAAAGGCAAACTCACGAGAGCAGTTTTCTTTCTTTGCCTTGAGCTTACTGGACTCAAAATAGATCTAAGGGTTTAGACCTTACAATCCTTTAAAATTCATGTATGTATATTATTTTCATAGAAATATCTCCTCTGGCTCTTTAAGTGCTCCAATAATTGTTTTTGTTTGACAAGAGATTGGAGAGTATTAGGAACTTCATATCTGCTGCATTGGGTTTGTCTTTTGTTGCAGAAGACCAAGCCCCATTCAATCTGTCGGCGTACACACCACACACTACCGTTATTTCCATGGTAGAAAATATGTTGCTAGAGAAGAATCTGTCCCAAAAAGATGAACTCACTGGAGAGGTTTTCTTTCCTCGCCTTGAGCTTACTAGACTCGAAACAGATTTGAGGGTTTAGACCTTAAATTACTTCAAAATTCATGTAGATATATTATGATGAGTTAACTTTGACTGTCTTTTGGATTTTAGAGGTTTGTTGGAGGAATGCCTGGAACATTGAAGAAGCCATCATATTTTTTTGTGCCTCTTGCCATATGTCCCCTCCCTCAACAATGGCTCCCATGGTTATAGTGTGGGAGCTCTGCATGTTGAGTATGATGAATATGCAGAGAAAAGGATGATTGAATCTGACACTCTACAATTCATTCATCGTGAATGGTGTTTCTTTTTTATCAAGCATGAGTGTTGTGCTCCTCTCATTTGCAATCCATAACCTTGTCATAGGAACATTGGTATCAATATGAAAACATTCAAGGAAGACAATAATTATTGTCAATATTCAGTTCGGATATAATTCTTAATGCCTTTAGGGTTATTAACTAGGCATCAATGAACTAAGGAATGTTTTGATCAATGTTAACCTAGTTTTAATTTTCAATGTAGATATTGTAATAGTATTAGCATTGATTTCACTCACTCATCCATCCATTCGACAACCCAATACTTCTCTGTCAATTGCACACAACATCTTGCTTATAAAAGCAATTGTAGTCTTCAAAAGAATCCAAAGAGTGTCCTGGTGGCTTAATGTGTTTGACGAGATGTAGCCTTCCTAAAGTGTTATAATAAGGTTTCTTCTCTATTTATAGTTGATACTGAGAAGCGATTGTTAGTTGTAACTGTGATTTTAAAAAGACAAGTCATGCCATGATAATGGCATCTCAACATATCACGGCTACTCAAATCCTCTATTACCTATATCTTGGTGGAAAGTAATAGGTGAAGCCTGCCTATATTCTTTCAATCATTATTAACCATGAAAGTAATGGTTTAGCCAAATTTGAAATTTGTTGGTAACTAGCCAGCTCTATTTTGACAGATTGTATATTTTCCATTTCAATGTGATGATGATACATCTTCAGTAGAAAATTCACAGCAGACTGATCTTTCACAGTATTTTTTTCTAAAAAAAAAATTGGGTCAATTTTTCCTTGATCGTTGATTCTATTTTTCTTCATATTTTATTTTCATCTCAGTGATTTTTTATTCAATAGAAATTATGAAATTTTAATATCCAAAAAGCCTAATTGTGGTTAGATAGAGTGAGCTGAAAAACTCTAAAAAATTGAATGTGGCGAAAATCTAGACCAGACAGGGTGACTGGACAAGGATGCATATTAGATTTTTCGAGTGTGGAGATGAATAAGCTCAAGGTACCAGAATTATTGTAGTAGAATCTCTTGAGACCTACTTGGATGGCACCAGAGTGGGTGCTTTTGTTGAAAGAGTTGAATACAACACCACATCTTTAGAGGTGGAATGGTTGTTAGAATATTTTCTTGATCCTTTGTATTTCTCATGAATCCTGGGGTATCTAAATGATTATGAATATTGGAGAGAAGATATACCAAATATCCATGGACTCAAAGACTCACCTTTGTTTCATATTGTGTCCTTTTATTGTTGTTCTTTGAAAACATAATGATGTCCACGATGAAAAAAATGTTCATAATTTCCTTGGATTTTCTTGAAGATGAAGGTTTTAATTGGTATGAAAAGCTTGTTGGAAATTAAATATCACCACTTTCATAATTATTCAAGGAATTTCTAAGAATTGGCTTCATCTCTATGAGGACAAGTGTGAAGGAATTATTGCAGATGTGGCCAAACATTTGGATTTTGTTTATACATGTTTTTCTAGCCTTATGTTATGGGTGATTTTGATGATAAACAGGTTGAGGATAGGCTGCCACATGCATTTTTACCAGACATTATTCCAGCCCCCTTCAACATAACATTGACTTGGCATATGCTAGGTCATGTTATCATCTTTCAAAATTTTGTATTGGCTACCATGCCCATGTTGTAATTTCTTGTTGTAGCCTTCATATCATGAAGATTCCAGTATATTTATATGAGGTGTTTGACATTTCCTTGTTTTAGGAAGAGATGTTTATGTAAATAAAGAGCTAAGATGGCTCCATCAGTTGTATGGTTGCACCTAGCTCTTATACTTTTTCATGTTACAGTAGGTGGAAGAATAAGCTCTCTAGCATGAGCACTAGCTCTTTTCATGGAGCTTGGGCATTGATGGCGTATGCATTTTGTTTTCAGATTTCTCATCTTTAGGTGCACATTTCCATTTTTTATTATTTCTTCTTTTCAAGTTTTGTAAATGCATTTTACATTTCATGACTAAACATGATAGAAATACATCTAGAATGATACATGATGCCAAACAAGTAATTTTTAGTATTACTCTCTAGATATTTTTGGAGTTATGATTGCTTAGACTTAGCTTGACAATTTGTTCCAGTATTGTAATTGTGATGTTGATTTTGATTAGAAGAATTGTAACTTGTTTCCAATATTGATTTTTATACAATATCTATCATATGTTTATTGTAGATATTATCCTAGCACCATGGAAGCACTTCAAAAGTTGTGTCCAAGGAAAGTACCTTCAACATTCTCATTTGTGTCCTCATAGGGTGATCAAAAGCCTATTTTCTAGGTCTTTATATTGTTCTTTGTCGTGGTAATAAATGTTGATTGAATGATCTTGGACATTGTAAATATATCATTTTGAAACATTATAATATTGTGCAAAGATTGCATCAATTTTACAAGACACTTCAAGCTACTAGTTCCTTTTCTACCGCCTCACGACATTTTATCTGCAACAACAAGTGCAAATGCTAGTTATAATGTTTTAATAGAGTTTTATTTTTATTTTTTAATTTTGAGTAAAATATATTTCATTAAATTTATAGAAAGTGTATTTATTAAATCAAATGAAAATAAAATTGGTAGAAGAGATTATCCCTAATCACAAGGTTTAGCTACTATGGAAAATATTATTATTTTATGAACTTTGTTACAATATAGATTTTAAGTACAATCCAATGCATTTCATTAAATTTACAATATAGATTATAAGTAGGTTCTATTTTATTCAAGAAAATGATACACTATATGTAAATAAAAGGTATTTAAAATAATTTAATATAGTTTTTTTTTTTTAATCTTTGAATTTTGGGTGAAATACCATCAATTACATTTATAGAAAATGTGTTTATTAAACCAAATGAAAGTAAAAGGGATAGAAGAGATCATCCTAATCAGAAGGTTCGGTTTAGCTAGTATAAAAAACAATGATGCATCATGAAATTTGTTACAACATATGTTATAAGTAAAATTCTATCTTGCTCAAGATATTTGATCTAAAATTTTGGGAAAACTTGTTAATGCTATGCAAGCTCCCTCATTAGTTAAAATATTTTTAGGATCATCTCATTTACCCAATTATGCAAGAGGTTTTTGTGTCAAGTGATATCTCTTTTATGTGTCATGTGTGAGCAAATTATGAGTTAATTAACTGCTTAAATAACGTGGAAAATAAATAAAATACAAAGAAATATACACAGCAAAATCATAAGACAAATCCGATCAAGGATTTCACCCTACAGTGCTAGGTTGCATCTCCTAAGACCTCTTTCAATGGCTAGGCCCTCTTGGAATTATTTGGTCAAATTTCTGATCACAAGATTCTTCTCAACTCCAATGTCTTTGAAAATTGTACCATTGGGTTCTTAGGACCCAAAAATGACTATTAGATCTATGAAAACTGACTCTGGCTGATCTGGGCATGACCTCCTTCCTTGGTGGCCCTAGACTTCCCTGAACTTCCCTGTGGAAAAATCACCTGTAGAAGTATTCTATTGCCTCTAAAACCTATTCCATTATCTTTAGAAGGTTGAAATCATCCAAAATTAGCTATTCATGTTATTGGTCTAAATCCCATCAAGTTATGGTCTTTTTAATTTTTCCCTAGGAATCTCCTCCAAATCTGGAAAACTTCAGTTAATCCCACTAAATTTGGGGGTGGTTATGGATTTGGTGGAATCATCCAAGATCTCCGCCAAGTTAACTGCGAGTTTAATTAACAGTTAAGTGTGTTTAATTAGCGATTAAACATGATTAGTGCATAATCCACATTTATAGTAAACTGCTAGTGGTTAAGTTCTGTAGTGGCCACATGCGCATTTAGTGTTAAGCACTAATGGTTAAGTTCTGTAGTGGTCACATGCGCATTTAGTGTTAACCACTAGTGGTTAACCCCTAACATTCGCACTTAACCTTTAACAATGTGCGCATTCCATTACATGTCAACTCTTAAGGTTTGGTGTAGCGGTAAGTGTTGTGGTTTGTGGAGGGGAGGTTGTGGGTTCGCACTTAACCTTTAACAATGTGTGCATTCCATTACATGTCAACTCTTAAGGTTTGGTGTAGCGGTAAGTGTTGTGGTTTGTGGAGGGGAGGTTGTGGGTTCAAACTCGGCTTCCACCAAAATTTTTCCCAAAATGCATTATTGACCTTTGACTAGTGGGAGGGACACGTGATGGTCTTCAGGCTTGCCACGTGGCACCCTCTCATTGGTCCACCACAAACCAATCAGATTCCACCATATCACCAAACTGAAAACCAACAACACTGAGACACTTGGCGAGCCCTCATTGGGTGTTGACTTGCCCACATCACCTGCCCAAAGACATGCCACATTAGCAATACGAACTGCTGACTGGGCAATACCTGCAAATTTTTTTGTTGTTTGGTGAAACGGTCAGAGGGCTCTAACTTCCTCATATGAACTTCGTTTTGAGTAAAACAAGTTGTGTTGGGATCATATCGTTGAGATGGACACAGTCATTCAGGTTTCACATGATTCTGAGCACTTTGAGTTTTGAGCTAATTTTTGCCCCTAATCCAGATTCTGATCACTCCTTCCCACTGATGAGCTTTTTGAACCACAAAAGCTTGTTATCTGATGAGAGATAAACACTCTTCTCCTTCCCAAGTTATATTAACTGATTCTACTTAAAAGGTCTCAATGAGAGCCACTTGGGTACACTGACATGCCTTGCGTTGCAACTGGCTATGTTCCTCAACCACTATTCTTCTTTTGTTGCTGACCCAATCCAACACTTGTTGGATGCTTGTTGACTGATGATACACCTTGATGTACCAAAGTGATCCCTTGGTTTTTGGAAAACTGACTGACAGCCTTCCCATTGAGAATCATGTTCCTCCTTTGCAACACATGCATTCAATGCAAGCTTCTTCTTGGAAACCACTTTTCCAAGTTAAGCCCATCTGAGTGAACTACAACAATGAGTTCCAATATTAGTAGCAACAAGAAAATAAATGACCATTATTTTACCTCCACGATTCTAAATTCCACATATGGAAGAATGCATTCACCATGTTTTTCGCTTCTTGGCGTCAACACAAAACAACTGTCTTGCATGGCTGCAAACTTTTTGGCATCTTGTCCACTGTCGCTTGTTGCCTCTATCATCTTGTAGTTCAACATGGTACTCATGTTTTGATTTGAGAATGAAGGCTAAGCATGAGAATATTGCTCAAGAATGGACCTTCCAAAATCCTTCGACATCTTGTCACAAGAAACACCATTAAATGGAAAAACACATTATGCAAGAAATGCAAATCAACGACCTCTTATTTTTCTCTTTCAAAGCAACAATTTTCACTTCATGTAACATCGCCATGTACTCTTGCATCTTGGTGTACAAACCATCTTGGTGTGTTAGTCGATAGTTTATTAAACACAATTTGACAAAACATCATCTTCAAGCAACTGACTTGACTTGAAAGCCAAATATAAGCATGTATAGCAACTTGATGATTCTTTGCATAAACAACAAGAATTTCACATCTCATGTAATAATCCATCAACATCTTCCTTTCATCTTTGGAGACAAATCCAAATCTTCCAAGTCGATATGACATACATGTGACAACAATTGACACAAGTCGACACTCATGCATGTATCCAAATACAATGAAAATTCTTAAGTTGTCAATCATACATATTAACAAAGAAATCAACTAATACAATTTCGTCACTCATGCATGTTTCTAGTTTCATTGTTCACACACACACATAAACTCTCATGTATGTGTACAATTCTTCAACTCTCCCTCAAGTACCAACTCAAGTACAATAAGCCCAAAAACATATATGGGTACATAAGAGATAAATTGACAAATTCACTACAAATGAAGTGAGTAACATATCCAACTTTCACACACCTTCTTGGCAAAATTATGCAACATCAAGGATTGAAAAGTTTTCTACAAATGAAGTGAGTAACATACTCAACTTTCACACACCTTCATTGTGAGAATATGCAACATCAAGAATTACAAATTTACTGCAAATTAAATGAGTAACATACTCAACTTTTACACACCTTCATGGCAAGAATATGCAACATCAAGAATTATTTCAAAAGAAACGCATTCACATACAAAATTTTAACCACAAATTGCCTTCTTTTCTACATTTAAGTGAGTCAAACAAAACTCCACTTTCAACATCTTGCATCATACAAGTTGCAACATACTTTCAACAGAAGTAATGCATTCATAAGGAAAAGAAATTCATTTTTAAGGCAAAGAATTGCAACTATCAACAAAAGAAATGCAAACCTTATTTGGATAAGAAATCATACCACCTCTTACGAAACCATTTCCATGGTGCTTCTTTCGGCGACACATCATTTTGTGAATCATCTTGACCCACATCAATTATGGAATCCTCTTTTCCATTCTTTCCAAAGTCTCTCTCCACCATCTTCAAATGTCGTGGATGAGTTGTTGGATGCAAAGTCCAACATTTGTCTATGAGATGACCCTGCTTATGGCAATGAGTGCAAAACAATTGCATCTTCTTTGCAACATGGTTTCCATTGTCCAATGGACCTCTTGTTTTCTGTCACTTTTTCTTTGAAAGTTTCTTGTATGTGGCCATTTTCTTCCAACATCTTGAAACATTATGGTTATTCAAACCACAAAAATTACATATAAACTCTAGCCATTTCTTATGTAAAGATTTACCATGTTAGTCATAATCAAAAGAAACTTGATTAAAGGCAGATTTATACCTTGCACTTTCATCTTTGTCGCCTTCTTGAGGAGGTGAATTTGATGAGGTAGTGGCTCTCTTCATAATACCAATAATGGTGTTAATAGACTTATAGCTTTCAACATCCTCTTCTTCATTGAAACTATTGTTTGCATGCTTATGAGTATTTTCTTGTAAAGTGGGTATAAAACATTTGCATTCCTTATGAACATAGACTTTACAAGCTTGAGGTGATGAACTTAAAACAAAATTCCTTCTTGGAACACCTTCATGTGCCTCCTTGGCTTTGGAGCATTCTCCATCATCTTGTCCATAACCAAGACCCAAATACCTAGGCCTTTCCTCAACAATAATTGGCTCAACTATGCCTTGTGCATGTTTGCCTGGCCCTTTACCTTCATAGCCCATTTTCATCAACAATTTTGACCCTATTCCTCTAGTATGCCTTTCAAAAGCACCAAAACATTCATTTGGAGAGGAAGTTGAAGATAAAATTGAATTGCATACCTCTTGTTCATGCACATACTTGGCTAGGGTTTCCTTGGAATCATGGAGTAAAATCTCCATCTCATACATCTTTTCAAGAAGTGCTTACTTCTCCTCTTTCATGGCCATCAACTCCTCTTTAAGTATAGTGTTCTCCTTCTCATATTCAGTCATCTCTTGTACCATATCTCTCATGATGAAAAACTCCTGCAACATCTCTTCATCAAAGAATCTTGCTAAGGAAGAGAGATTAGAGACATCACTTGTTGAAGTTGCCATCACAAGTGTAATGAATTAAAGAGCTTCACAACAATTCACAAAGATTCACAAACTTATTTACTATGATTTGAGAACCAAGCTCTCAATCTTGGGCTTCTCCTTGCTTCATCTTATACACACAAAGTTGGACACAGTTAAATGATTCTTGCACAATTTCAAAACCAATAGCTAAATCTCTAGCTAACCTTGGAAAACCATCTCAGGGTTCAAATGAGCTAACTGATGCTCTGATACGAACCTGATCTGAAATTTAGGGCAAATTTGTTAATGCTATGCAAGCTCCCTCGTCAGTTAAAAATGTTTAGGATCGTCTCATTTACCCAGTTATGGAAGAGGTTTTTGTGTCAAGTTATATCTCTTTTATGTGTCATGTGTGAAAAAATTATGAGTTAATTAACTTCTTAAATAAAATGGAAAACAAATGAAATATATAGAAATATACACAACAAAATCATAAGACAAATCTAATCAAGGAGTTCACCCTCCAGTACTGGGCTACATCTCCTAGGCCCTCCTTCAATGGCTAGGCCCTCTTGGAATTATTTGGTAAAATGTTTGATTACAAGCTTCTTCTCAACTTCAATTGCTTTGAAAACTGTACCATTAGGTTCAAAGGACACAAAAACCCCAAAAATGAATATTAGATCTTTGAAAAGTGACTCTACCTAATCTGGGCATGATCTCCTTCCCTAGTGGCCCTAGGCTTCCCTGAACTTCCCTGTGGAAAAATCACATGTAGAAGTCTTCTATTGCCTCTAAAACTTATTTCATTGTCTTCATAAGGTCGGAATCATCCAAACTTGACTATTCATTTCTAAAATTGGTTGAAATACCATCAAGTTATGGTCTTTTTAATTTTTCCCTAGGAATCTCCTCCAAATATGGAAAACTTCAGTTAATCTTGCTAAATTTGGGGGCAGTTTCGGATTTGGCAGAATCCTCCAAAATATCTGCCAAGTTAACTGCGATTTTAATTAACAGTTAAGTATGTTTAATTAGCAGTTAAACATGATTATTGCATAATCAACGTTTATGGTAAACTGCTAGTGGTTAAGTCCTGTAGTCGTCACATGTGCATTTAGTGTTAACCGCTAGTGGTTAACCCCTAACCTTTGCACTTAAACTTTAATAATGTGCGCATTCCATTACATGTCAAGTCTTAAGGTTTGGTGTAGTAGTAAGTGTTGTTTTTCATGGAGGGGAGGTCGTGAGTTCAAACCTGACCTCCACCAAAATTTTGCCCAAAACACATTGTTGACCTTTGACCAGTGGGAGGGACACGTGGTGGCCTCTGGGCTTGCCACATGGAACCTTCTCATTGGTCCACCACAAACCCAATCAGATTCTGCCATATCACCAAACTGAAAACCAACAACACTGAGACACTTGGCGAGCCCTCATTGGGCATTGAATCCGTTGACTTTCCCATGTCACCTATCCAGTCACCTGCCACATCAACAGTACGGACTGTTGACTGGGCAACACCTGTAATTTTTTTTTTTTTTTGGGTGAAACGGTTAGCAGGCTCTAACTTCCTCATATGAACTCCATTTTAGTGAAATGAGTTGCGTTGGGATCGTATCGTCGATACGGACACAGTTGTTCAGGTTTCGCATGACTCTAAGTAAGTTTATTTTTGAGCTAATTTTTTCCCCTAATCTAGATTCCGATCAATATTGATGCAATATATGTAGATAAAAGATATTTAAAATAATTCAATAGTATTTTAATTTTTCTTTGAATCTTGGGTAGAATACATTTTAGAAAATACATTTATTAAACCAAATGAAAGTAAAAGGAATAGAAGATATGATCCCAATCACAAGGTTGTGCTAGCATGAACAACATTGCTCTTCTCAAAGATTGTTACATTTTACTCAAGGAAATGATGTAGTAGGTGTTTATATATTATTTTGTATCTTTTTTGGAAAAAAATTCTAATTGTATACGCTGTTTAAGATTATTAACAAATTCAGATTATTTAGTTTATCATGTTTACTAGTTGTTCTTTGTGTTAATTTGTTGTTCTTATTTAAAGAAAATCATGTCCAATGAAATAATTTGATATTGGTTTTCAAAGAGTAGATATTCATTATTATTAAATGTTTTTCGATTTTAGGTTGTGAGCTTATTTTCTTGCATCTAAAAAAAATGATTTCTTAACTAATTAGAAGCACTTTAAAATTTTACTTATAAAAAATGTAATTTCAACTTTAAAAAAATAGAATAGAAAAGAAAAAAGAAAATACAACTAATATCATTTTAATCATCACTAAAATTATTTTTAATTAAACTTATACTACTCCTTAATACAAAGAAAAAACATAATTTAATTTTATAATTAATATTACGATAAACATTTAATATATTTTGAAAAACACAAATTAAGAGACAAATTAAATTAGTCATACCAAATGAATCACATTCAATATATTTTGGAAAACCACAAATTAATAGACAAATTAAATCAATAGTACCAAATAAATCATGGGCACGGAGATGAGATCAACGCAGGAAATTTTAATATGGTTGCAACACTCGAAAAGGGTGCATGCAGAAAAATCTTCTGGTGCATCTATTACAATTTTGGCAACTAAGAGCCAAAGAGCCTAGAGATTTGAACTAACTTCCTCAATCTGTGTCTGCAGTGCTTGCTTCTCCTGAAGAATTTCGTCTCTTTCTGCTGCTATGGAGAGAAGTTGTTGCTGTTGTTTCTCATATTCTATTGTCAGATTGTTGTGTGATGCCTTCATTGGCATGTAGCCAATTCAATGAAATGAAATAATTGAGATAACAACCAACTCTGGAGGTAATCAGGGGTCATGGTAGTGGGTGTAGGGAACCGACATTGCAATGGCTGGACACTGGAAACTGATTTCTTAGACTTCCCTTGGGGTTAGGTTTCTCATTGTGAGGGATTGACAATGTGAGGACTGATATGGACGGGACTAGATTGTGGTGGCAGTATGGATGTGGGATTGGAAGTTAGGGCCAAAGTGTGAAGGGCTTCCGTGCCCAGGTCTTTAAGGATGATAAGCTAATTGATTTCCATGAATGTGCCTGATGCTAGTAATAAAGATAATAGAGAACTAGTACAAGAATCTGTGCTAATAGGGGGAGCTACGAATGCCACATTAGTAGTGTCTTTAATGGATTTAATACAAAGTATACCTCCATTTCTATTTCAACATTGAGAATATTTCTGGATGGAGGAATGTCTGAAATGGTGGAAGAGGTGGAGGTTGTTTATGGTGATGGATTACATGACCTTGGGGATATGGTGGATGTGGACAATAGGTTCTCTTCAATGATGGGCATGCTGGTGTGGGGTTGGGGTTCCTCGCCTATAAGATCAACAATGTGAGTAGAGGTCGTAGTAGAGGTTGATTTAATCTTTTTCTTGGCTGATGGAAGCTTGGTGGCAAGTGTGTGAGTATTCATGATGGTGGGTTGAGTATGAGAGTGGGGACCCAGTGAGGGAATTGGAGCAATGGTTGGGCTACAATTCAAAGAATTAATTGGACCAACACTGATAAATTTAGAAAATGAAGGGAAAGGACTCACTGATTCCCCAAGACCCTTTAGAGTGTTACGGTAGGATATCATCTTTGTCTCCAGCTTCTTGACGACTAGATTGAGTGTTTCTTAGTCCAGTCTCTTCCGAGATTCAGAAAGAGTTTCTCTGGGCAATGACTTAGGAAACATCCCTTCAAACAAATATATCTTCTTCCCGTCCCAAATTTCTCCAACAATTCCTAGCTAAGACAAGACTTCAATGTGGAATGCTTCCTCTGAAACAATAAAGGGCTGAGCATGCTTATGAAATGTGTATGAGTTAACGCACCTAGGTCAAACCCAAGTGTTTCCATGAATTATGCCAAACAAAATATCCCATGAGTATTCATTGAGGAGTGACGGTGGGATTACGATCTTGGCTTTGGTGATAATTAACATTTTTTGGTACCATCTAGTAAAAGAAGCCTCATTGATTTCCTTGCTAGTGGGATCCCTGGAGGTCTGCCGTGGAAAATATTTGAGTGCAAGGGCTTGATCCTCAGCAACCGGTTCCATTTACATGCCTTCTAGTGGGCACTAATTCCACATACCTAAGGCCACAATGAGGTATACATATATAAAATAAGTGGCCCTCTTGTAGACATCTTTACAGGCTTCGAAGAGTTCATTTAACAAAAAACTACACCAATTTAACTGTGTGCCTTGCACACAAGCTTCCACAACTATGATAGTGTCCAATGTGGATTTACCTTTTGAGAAATGGCACATGATATTTCCAAAAATTTTATAACATGTGAAATTGATGTTGGGATTGTTAATTAGTTCGATTAAGGCTCCCTTGCCACCATGCTAGGTATCATACCTGTTGTAGTAGTTGTCATTGCTCGCCTTCTTTCTGAGCTTGGAAGTATTCTAAAATGCAGTTGATATAGTGGCTCCTACAATAGATAGTCTTGTAAGTCCCTGAATGTCGATGACATGTATGGGGTATTCCTTGTCAAGCCAGAGAGAACCCCCATGCATTTGGTTGATGAGAAATTTGGTACATTGCATTGCTTCTCCTGTATTGCCAACACTAGTAAGCTTCACAAGTTTAACAGTGTTGACCTTTGTATACCTTTGAAATCCTCTTTAACTTTTGACATCTAGATGCCATTTGATTTGGTAACATCTTATGTATAAACTTCCTACTTGAACAATGGGAAATGGAAAGAGTCTGAGAGATCATTATCCATGAGCATGACTTTGTCATATTTTCCATAGAATGGCTCGATTTCAATGATTATGGGGTCAAGTTTAGGTGCTAGAATAGAACCTATGGTCTCAGCCATGGTTGCAATTTAATGATTGTACACAATAAACGTAGCATTATATCTTTGATATGGAAGCCTACAATTTGTGCATCAATCCATAACTCTCTCCCTGTTCTCTTCTTTTTCCTATGCACTTGTCTAGAGTGTCTTTCAGGTAGATTGGCAGAAATGAGCCCTTCTCCAACCACCCCTATTTGACAACCACTTTAAGATTTTCCTGCAACTGTCCAAGTATTTTATCATGATTCAAGATTTGTAGAAATACCCTAAACCATTCAGCTACGGGTTGAGAATTATGTTGTAGGAGTTTCAGACTCTTTCCTTTTGAAGGTTATGGTCGTTCTCCTTGAAGCTCCATGGTTCGAGTCAATTTTTTAAAAATATCCTTGGACTCCTTGTAATATTGCTTTTGCTAGCTGGAATCATACATTCGCCAGGGTGAGGCCGAATTTATAATTCTTGGCTGTTCCATGGCTCCCAAGTCAGCTTCAGTATTCTTCCCTCCCTGGGTGACCATATTAATGTTTGAAAGGATAGTTGTCTCTGGTTCCCTTGGTTCGACACTAATTATATTTTCTCCCCTTTGGTGGTTTCACCTTTTCCATCTAAAAATCAGCTTTAGACAATCTTCAGTGGTGTGTGTGTTGACCTTGCAGTGGGAGCACCAAGGTCTTCTATGCAATGGACAGTCTCTTGCAACATGCCCTTATTGATCATAATTGTAACAATGGATTGGACCTCTACCTACTGTTCTCCCCCCGAAGTTCCTCCACCTCCAAACCCTCGAGGAGCTTCATTGATCCCATAAGTAGAACAATCCAGTCAATCAGCTAAGGCATCCAATTCCTTGCACTGATCAATGTGGTGAGTTGGAAATCCATAAAAATTGTAGAAAAAATTGTTTGGGACATTTGAATACTTCTTGAAAAGTGGACAAAGGTTAGGGAGATGTCCATAGGTCTTTAAAATTTCATAATATTCGGTTGGGGATGCACCCTAATGATTAGGAAAGGTGTGGAACTGTGTGCAGCCTTCATATAACCCTTGAGTACCAACCTGCGTAACTATGATGGTGGTAAAGATATAGAGGGTCCCGCTAGTATGGATTGAGTGCTTGGGCCTCTCAGTCATGGGCACTCTATGGCATGACGCCCCTCGAAATGGAAATTGGTACACTAGATGTGCATTTGTGATGGTCGCATTGGTTGCATATCCCTTAACTTCTTTGTCAGATCAATGATCTTATGTTGTAGTCTTATGAGGGTGGGATCGTGGGAGAAAATTCATCCTCGACATTCATGTGGGTACCCTGCCATGGCCTCGATTTGTGTTGCTTATTCTAGAGCATCCTATAAAGTATCAATCTTCTATTGAGTCAATGGTGTGCGGGTGAGTGGCAATAGCGCCTTGATAAATCAATATTGCTAATGATTGGAGTCAATGGGGTAGTTTAGCTTGGCATTTTCATCTTTAAATATTTGCATAATCTCCTAGGGAGTTCCACCCTCCCTTTGCTTAATTTCCCATAGTTTTGATAGCCCTTACTGGTTAGTATAAGGGAGTTTAAACTCTTGGACAAACTCTTGTTGGACCTCATCTATCGTCAGATTTTGTTGGAATGTGGACCACTTAATGAACTATCTCAAGGCTTTGTCTCAAAGAATGGTTAGGAATTCAATAAGCTTCATGGCATCTAGAGTTTGGTGAGCTCTCCATATGTCCTCACACAAATACCAATGTTTCTCTACATCTTCATTCCCTTTCCCGAAGAATACAAGATATTTAGTAAAGGATCCCTCCATGTTACCATCCATACACGGTTGGACTGACATAATATGTATGAATCCTTGAGAACTTGATTGGGATGATCCTTGGGGACCCAAAGTGCAATTACTATTTCTACCAATCGAGGGACTAGCCTTGTAGGCAATGTGTACATTGTGGACCTTAATAAATTTAACTAGCTTAGACAAAAATTGACCAGGGTTGTTATAAAGTACTAGGGGGAGGTTGGGGGAGGTACTACTTGAGTTGTTGGGAAATGAATCACTACTCATGGGAGACATACCGTTCTTGAAAAATAATCTTCTCTTAGTAAAATTCATATCATCATCTGGGCTTACCTTAGAGCTGGTGGGGTGAAATCTCTACTACCTTTTTGAAACTCTGTCACTATGGTGATCTCGATCTCTCCTATTAGACTAAGTTTCACTCTATCGTCAACCCCATTGTTTCACAACCTTAACCGATTTCTTCTCTTTCCCATACCTCTGGACTGCTTAACACCACTCTTGCTTGGTGTAGCTCCTTATACTGTCTATATATCTCTTGCAAATCATTCTCTCACCATTCTTCAACTATTTTTTCTCTCCTTTGTGCTATCAGATCTCTAGCATGCTAGAAATCATTCTTTATCCATTTATCCAATAGTCTCATAGCTCCTAGCTAGGTAGCATTCCTCCCCGAGTTCAGGGGTTTTAAGTTTCCATAGGTGGCTTCTATAACACCAAAAATTTCTCTTATACCATTAGAAAGTTAATCTACAATGATATTTACTTCAACAGTCTCCCTTGCAACCCCAACTTTAATGCAGCCTCAGCCTTAGAAAAGGACTGATGACCCTTCACAAAAAAATCAATAATATACCCCTCTAGAATGGTTTGCACCCATAAGTTGACAGCTCATGTTAGATCCATGTCGAGGTGATGTAATTCAACAAGAACAACTTGAGCCCAGGTACAAGGAACTTGCATGAGAAAATCTTGTATTGATCACTTTCAATTTCCGTGTTAATAATTTCTTCCTTCAACCACTTTACACTTCAGTGACAGAGTTGAGCTTGTTGAGAAGAAAACCACTCTACTTTTTCATGCTACCAATCTTGCATATCCTTCCTAAAGATCCTTAACACCATATTCCATACCCCTTTGGAAATTTTTAGGTCCCGACAACGAAACCATTTGTTGGTGGAAAAATGAGTAACAAGTAAAGACCTTGGGTTCAAGCACAGGGTCCAACAAAAGCTTCGTTGTAGTCTAGCATAACACTAGAATTTTCATCTTACTCAGAAAGAATAAAGTGTCTCACCCGAGGTGTGTTGCGATCTTACTTAGTTAAGGGATCATAACCAAGTGTCAGGAGGAATCATATGGAACTATTAATACTCATTAAACCGTGAACCAAGGCATCAGAGATACAATCGTAACATGTACTATGCATATGCATTCATAATTTTTTTTTTAAAAGGGGTATATAAAGTCATACAAAAGAAGACTCTCATATATCCCTGCAACTTCCTCTTTCATTAGTTTCAACAACATAACATCAATACATTCATCTCAAAGCCTCATCGATAGAGAAAATACTAGCAATACAATACAATACATAACTAGAATAACACAGAATCACTTGGGCTCAATAGGCTCCGGGATAGCAGTTCAGTACCCTCCTTGCTTCCTCCTTTTCCTGGATTTTCCTTCAGCCTTTTTAAACACTTTTCTCGCTTGGACTTCTACTTCTCCCTTAGATGCTTTGCCCTTTCCTTTTCGTCTACATCTGCTTCCTCAGTTGTTAGTGAACCTTCCAGCTTGGCTATGACTGCATGTGCCCTAATTTCCCTAGCCTATTTCCCACAACTACCATACTTTCCTGGAGTCTTTCTCCTTCCTCAGTTGTCTTCTCCATGACTTCCCACTAGTCAACTTTGGCCAAAATGTGGTCAACTATTAAAACTTGGCAAAACTCAGTTTCCAAAATAAAGGACCCAATATATGGTAGGGATTTAACCTCCATGAAATATTCTAGAATATTCATAGTAGAATACACCCAAAAAAATAAGATTTATTTCCAAGTAATTATGTATTTTTTGTCTTTTTAATTAAATTGATTGATTAAAAAAACTGTCATATGAGCAAGTGTCATTTGAAGTGAGTTATGGTTTTTTGGGCATGTGGTATTGATAAGCCATAGTATTGGCACATGGTATGGTAACAAAACCTACACATTAAGAATCTCCATGATAAAGTGGAGGTTGTATATATGTTTAACTTATATGTTAATTCTTTTGTAAATAATAATAATAATAATAATAATAATATTGTCACTAGTTTTATGAATTTTTAAAATTTAGCAACCTAATATGTATCATAGAGCAAGTGTTTTGATGTTTATTGTGGATTAATGCATATTTGCATTTACCAACCATTTAATTTATATGGTTGCTCTATTTGTGACATTACCAACTTTTTTGACTTTTAAGTTAGCCAAACTAAAGTGATTTTGTAGCACTTTTCTTATTGCTTTCCAAACATAGAAATAAAATTATCAATAATTTTGAGTACCCTCTTACTTTTTAAAGATTCCATAGACCATTTTATTCATAATAGATATTAATCATCATCATCATTTTTATCATAATATGTTTTTTTGTTTGTTAACTTTTGTTAGAAAACTTGTGGTATTGACTTATGGCTTGAGAAACCTTAACCCTAGGGCATCTAAGCCATACAAATCACCACGGGATCACCATTGATTTGACAAACTGTGATCAAGGAGCATCTAGGCCATCAAAATCACTCGAGGATTGCAACTTAGTTTGGGAATCCTTGACATATAAACATATAAGCCATCAAAATCACCTAGGGATTACACCTTTAGCTTTAGAGACCCTAACCTATAAGAATCTACACCATCAAATTCACCTTGGGATCACACCTAATGTAGGCCACACTAACCCATACTCATGGTAGCCTAGACCACACCAACCTATTGAAAATAGTAAACACTTATCCCAATCACAAAAAATTGCGTGTTAAGCTCTCCTTAAACTACTCATTATAATTAATTATACATTGAGACCTAATAGGTAGAACCCCTCTATAAGAAATTTTTTTGTCCATAATAATATTATAATCTTGAATCCATGGAAAGAATGATCAATTAGATGATTACTGGTTTGCATACAAATATTCGAAATGTGCATATTAAATGGGCCCAAATACAAAATTAAGGTTGTATGTGTTAGATGGAAGTGGCATTAATGATTAATATTGCTTCAATATTATATTCCTTTGGTGATATTTGGTTGTGGCATATATGTTTGGAGGAGATTTGAACCGTGCATGGTTAAACTATATATATGTATGTTGTGTACCACTATAACTCATATTGATGTGTTATGAGCGAAAATGAACTTTGCTATACAAATTATATATTAAGGATTCAACATCAGTGATCATATTGTTATGATATAGTTGTAATCATGAGTGAGATTACGGTTTCATCCATGTGGTTGAATTATATGTCTGAAGGTTCTTAAGCATGGTTGCGGTGCCACAACAATTATATGGATATGTTGATATTTTTGTTGTTTGCTTGAATGAAAGTTTGGTTTGACAATTTCACCAGAATTTGATAACCCCTATGCAGCTTCGACCATATATGTTGTATATAATTTTGGCATTCAATTATTCCTTAAGTCGTATATTAAATTTCATCATTATGGAAGTTTTCACATATGATGATATGATTTAATTCACTTGGTTTTTTTGTCGGGTTTTCATTTTGTATTCACCGAAAAATAGTTTTAACTACATGATATCACTATGGTGCCTATGGATAAAATCTCCAATGGATTTGGAAAGATTTTAATTATGTGATTGCATTTATAATAATTTTCATGACCGATTTGAAAGGAATACATGGAAACACAGTTGGCTCCCCTCCATAAGTTTGATTGGCCAACCTTATTTTGTAACCACCATGAATTTCTTGAATATTGCAAAGTTTTATGGGGGGACATTCAGCATCAACATTCCACTACCTCGCTACACAATTGGCACTTTTCCGATGCTCGACTCTATTAACGAGCCTGTACAACCTTCTCTCCCACATTTACTCCACCACCTTGAAGTTTTGGATTAGATTCTTGGTCATTCCTAAAGTTGCTCGATGCTACCTTTCAATCCATTTTTCACCCTACTTTGCTTTGTAAATCAATTCCATAATTATTCACGGTTTTCATTGTACCTTGGGTTAGATTATTTTATCTAGAGGACATTGCTACAGGTTCGATTTCCCACTACAACTCTCTTGCACACTAAGTATATTGAAAAGGCAACATTTCATTCCTCTATGGACTTCTCTATGTTTGTTTTCATGTATTATCTTCCCTACTGATGTAGGAGCATCTGGCTGACAGGTCAAGACAAAAGGAAAGGTTGTTTGGTCTCTGAAGAGGACAGAAGAGGAATTTGCTGAGTGAACAATGTTGTTGTTTTTTTTTTATTTGTTTATGTTGTTTAATTTAATAAAGAACAATATGTAGGAAGGTCAAGAATTAATTAGGATAATTGTTATAAGTAACTAGTTTTATTTTCATAATAATACTGTAAGACAACAGTTCCTGGAACTAAACATATGTAACCAACAGTAGTTGGAAGAAAAACAGTTCCATACAAACAATTCCTTACAATCATTTTAAAAGAGGAACATAACACAATTGTAGGGTTCGACATTTTTGAAAAGCGAGTGAAAAAGCTAATGAAATATATCTTTGAGCACACAGACATTTCTTTCCAACATCCTGTGACTATTGAACTATATACATGTCATTCTATTGATTTCCATTAACAATAAAAGTCTAGCCATTACTCTATTCTATAAGCATATGCACATACATGTATTTCGAATTACATTGGTTCAAGCGGGCCTACGAAACCAGATAAGTTGCAGACACAACCCAAGAACGTGTTGCAGAGACAAGACCTACAGACCCTGACATAACAAGCATATGAACGCCGAAGAATCCAGGACAAGCCGAATATCTCGAGCATTAAAAATACAAACAAGGCGCAAGCATTGACAAACAGAAAACCAAGCAGAATACCCAGGTATGCCTGAAGAATAAAATCCATTGTTTTCTTTATAAAATAAGCACGAGAAAATCTCTGTCCAGTCATACACAGTTTCAAAATCCTGTTTGAATAATTATACAGTCCATGCCATAACATATTACAAGTTTGAAGTGACATAATGTGCGGGTCTAGAACCCCTAAGGCCGAACCTATAGCTATCAACTAACAAGAACGATTGTGCAAGCCAATGGCCTGAGACTTCATACAGTCGATGACTTAATAAATTTCTGAAATAGGAATTACAATAACCCAAGCCTACGGCATTGAATGCAAATGACAAGAAGAGAAAAAAATGACTCTACCCGGGTCTAGCTAGAGTTTTGAATAGCCAGATTCTAAAGCCCTCCAGGTTGTTATACCTGCAATGACAGCCATTTATCAAAGTTCGTGAGTATTGAGCGGTAAAGTAAGACAAGAATAGATGGAAGAACAAAATTTGGGTCCAAAAATTACCTAACAGAGGCAAGTTGCGGTCATGGCAATTCATTAAGGTTACCCTGCTCGCGAAGGAGCAAAAACATCAGTCAACTGAGGGAAAAGAGGAGACAACTGACAGCATAGAACTAGAGAACTTACCCTTGCAATGCTGAAGGAGCCGAAGCTGAGAACTACAACTGCATCCTATTCGAAACCGAGGGAAGACGACCAGAGACTCAACAATTGTCACCTAGAAAGGTTCAAGCTAGAAAGAATCACATTAACCAGCAAACAACCAGCATTGGCATCACATACAGAGAGAATGTAGAGTCATGTTAACTAGCGAACTACAATTTCACAATAATCTACCAGAACAAGTGTAGGTAAAGCAACGTGAACGAACTAACAGTTGTAACAAAATTTCATACTGGACGGAGGACGAAAACTTTCAGGTCAAGTGCTAAACTAGAGCACATTAACAACAGAAACCTCACTCAGAAACAACCACGGCTTACCAAGAACGCAGAGCTCTCAAACTCAACAAATGTGCATGCAAATGACTTACGCTATGGTTTGATCTCCCATAACAAGGCGGGGTTGACAATCCCAAGGGTGGACACTTGTCCATCGATAGAAGCATAAGGTACCAATCACAAGTGCAGACTCCAAAACCAAATCAAAATCATTACAATCAACCACTGGATGAATCAACCTTACACATAATCTGCTTGCCATCATTAAATTTCATTTATTCACACGTTATTAACCTTGTGTGGTGTGACAAGGGTGGGCTGGATCCATCAAGTGGTATTAGAGCCAGGTTGTTGAAAGAGCCAGTATATGGAGGTTGGAAGATGAGGACGTGGGAGAGGTGTGCACAGAGTAGCAGACAAAGGATTGAGGGAAGAAATAAGGACCCTTACTACTCGTTTAGAGGCAGTGGAGGCAGGAAGGAGAAGAGATCCAGAACTCGGAGATGACAGCGAGGAGGAAGCAGTAGTTACTACAGACGGATCAGATGAGGAAGCACCAGAGATAAGATTACTGAGGTCAGTGTTGTTAGCCAGCAGCAAGCCCAAAGCGAAAATTCCTAACTATGATGGCAGTCTGTCCACAGAAGTTCTGCTAGACTGGATAAGTGAGTTGGATAAGTATTTTGAAAGTGAAGAGATTAGCGAGGACTGAAGAGTCAGGTTCGCTGCAACCAAATTGAAGGGACACACCGCCTTGTGGTGGGATAGTGTCCAAGCAGAGAGAAGGAGAATGAATAAGCTACCGATAAGGAAGTGGCCAAGGATGGTGGCCAAGCTGAAAGGCAAATTTCTGCCTAAGGATTATCAGGTTGCGCTTTACCGACAAGTACAGAACTTAAGACAGAAAGGCATGACAGTAAAGGAATATACAGAAGAATTCTACCGTGTGAACTTGAGGGTTGGTTATACTGATGACAGTCTGGAGAAAATAGCAAGATACGTAAATGGTTTGAGGCTGGAAATACTGGATGAAATCAGTATTCTTTCCCCGAGAAACATAGAGGAAGCCTATCAGAGTGTTGTAAAGGTTGAAGAAAAGATTAATAGAAAACAGAATAATAGGAGAGGACGGGGAAATGGCAGAGGACAAGGACAGTCCTATGGCAAACGGCAAACTGCCAATAAGAGCGAAGAGGGCAACAGCTCCAAGGATTTAGGAACAACAGAGAAAAGAGACAACACTAAGGGTGGCAGGCCATATCAGCCAGGAAGAGGAAATGGCCGAGGTAGAGGAGCTTATTACTAGTGCTACAGGTGCCACAAGTGGGGGCATAGATATTTTGAATGCCTTGAAGCAGAGCAAGCTGGCCAGAGGGGAAAATTTGTTGCACAGCCTAAGGAAGCTGAGGCACAGCCCTAGGAAGGAGAAAATGTAGTAGAAACGGGGGAGGCCTTGGTTCGAAACAAACTATTGCTGAAGCTAGCCAAGGAAATTGCTGAACAAACCCAACAGAAAGCACTATTCCTGACAGTTTGCAAATCACACGAAAAGCGCTGCAAATTGATCATAGATAGTGGGAGTACAGAAAATTTGGTTGCCACCGAGATGGTGGAGAAGATGGGATTGAAGCGGCTTAAGCACCCCACCCCTTACAAGGTGTCGTGGCTGTAGAAAGGCCACCAACTATTGGTTGATGAACACTGTGAGGTTGAATTTCACATTGGCAGGTACAAGGACAAAGTTGTCTGCAATATTATGCCAATGGACGTGTGTCACATGCTATTGGGAAGGCCATGGCAGTATGATCGAAAGGTGGTACACGATGGGAAGATGAATTGCTACAAGTTTGTTAAAGATGGAGTCAAGCATACGCTTGTACCCGTCAAGGAAGAGGATACGGCAGAAGCAAGCGGGACAAAAGCATTGTTAGTAGATGGAAAACAGTTTGTGGAACAGATCGAGGAAAACGAAGTGAATTATGCTATTGCGAGGAGGGATAAGATAGTGTTGTTGCACACAGAAATGTCTGAATTTCCTGCAGAAATTCAAGAGATGCTACAGGAATTCAAGGACATTGTAGTTGATGATTTGTCGGACAAGTTGCCTCCCAAAAGAAGCATCAGTCATCATATCGATTTCATACCCGGAGCAAGCTTACCAAATAAGGCAGCATATTAGATGAGCCCTAAAGATAATTAAGAGATTAGAAAATGGGTGCAGGAGTTTTTGGATAAAGGGCTGATAAGGGAAAGCTTGAGCCCTTGTGTGGTACCAATAGTTCTCGCTCCCAAGAAAGGAGAAGAATGGCGGATGTGCACGGACTCACAGGCCATCAACAAAATCACCATTAGGTACAAGTTTCCTCTACCAAGGATGGACGATATGATGGACTGTCTAAGTGGGGCAGCATATTTCATGAAGATTGATCTAAAGAGTGGCTATCATCAGATCTGGATCAGAGAAGGAGATGAGTGGAAGACAACCTTCAGGACTAATGAAGGGCTATATGAGTGGCTGGTCATGCCGTTCGGTTTGAGTAACGCTCTTAGTACTTTTATGAGGTTGATGAATGAAATGTTGAAAGAGTTCATCGGTAAGTTTGTGATAGTATACCTTGATGACATATTGATTTTCAGCAGGACTAAAGAAGAGCACCTTCAACATGTTCGAAGAGTGCTAGAGAAATTATAGCAGAATAAGCTGCTGATAAACTTGAAGAAATGTACTTTCCTACAAAGAGAACTGGTTTATTTGGGCTTTGTAATTGCCAAAAACGAATTGAAGATGGATCCAAAAAAGATTGCAGCAATTGTTAATTGGCCATCACCGAAAAGGTTATTCGAGGTACATAGTTTTCGTGGGTTGGCGAGTTTTTATCCAAAGTTTATAAGAAATTTTAGTGAAATCTACCCAGCTATGCTGGACACCATCAAAAAGGCCAGTTAGCCTTTTTGTTGGACCAAGGCAGCAGAGGACAACTTTCAGCTCCTAAAGCAGAAAATTACAGAAAGGCTGATTCTAAGGTTACCAGATTTTAATAAGCTTTTCCAGGTTCGATGCGATGCAAGTGGTACAACCATTGGCGCTGTACTTAGTCAAGAAGACAAACTTGTTGCATTTTTCAGCAAGAAATTGAACGAAAGCAGGCAGAAATATTCCTCATATGCCAAGGAATTTTATGCTGTCGTCCAAGCTTTAAAGCATTGGAGACACTACCTGCTGGGGAATGAGTTTGTGTTATTTTCTGATAATTCAGTGTTGCAATATGTAATGCAACAGCACAAATTGAACCACAAGCATGCCAAATGGGTGGAGTATTTACAGAGTTTCACCTTTGTGCTGAAACACATCAGCGGGTAGGCCAATAAGGTGGCAGATGCATTGAGCATAAGAGCCTTGCTCTTACAGGAAAGTACAATATAGGTGTTGGGTTTCGAGCACTTGAAATATTTGTACCAAACCGACACAGATTTCAAAGAGGCCTTTGAGGCCTGTCAAAATGCTGTGCTGAGGAACAAAAGTCCATGGTTGGACTACAACTTGCAGGAGGAACTACTGTTTAGAGGGGGACAGTTATGTATCCCTGATTGTTCGATGAGAGAAAATATTATACGGGAGAAACATAGCGGGGGTCTACCTGGACAGTTCGGCATAGACAAAACTTTGGAGTAGCTTAGACACTTCTATTACTAGCCAATAATTCAAAGTGATGTACAAAAATATGTGAATAGGTGTAAAGTCTGCCAACTAGCGAAGGGATATAGTCAAAACACTAGACTTTACACACCACTACCTGTTCCAAGTAGACCATGGGACTCAGTCAGCATTGAATTTGTCTTAGGACTACCTAGAACATAGCGAGGTTATGACTCAGTGATGGTGGTGGTAGATAGGTTTTCAAAAATGGCGCATTTCATCCCTTGTCGAAAAACTAGTGATGCCACTCACGTAGCTCACTTGTTTTTCATGAAGATTGTTAGATTACACGGCCTACCCAGATCTATTGTTTCTGACAGGGACGTAAAATTCATGAGACACTTTTGGCGCACCCTGTGGTAGAAGTTGGACACACAGTTGAACTTCAGTTCTGCATATCATCCGCAAACTAATGGGCAAACAAAAGTGGTGAACAGGAGTTTGGGAAACTTGTTACGAAGTTTGACTGGGGAAAATTCACAGTTATAGGATCGTGCTCTCGCTCAGGCAGAATTCGCTTATAACGATTCACCGAACTGTAGCATTGGACACAGTCCATTCCAGATCCTGTACGACATGCATCCTCGCGGAATACATGAATTGTGGGATCTGGGAAAGTTGGAGAGGAGAAGTGCTGATGGGGAAGATTTTGCTGAAGCGATGAGTGAACTACACGAACAGGTGAAACTAAAGTTGCAGGACAATGTGCAGAAATATAAACAACAAGCAGATTTAAAGCGGCGAGAAGTCCAATTCAATATAGGTGATGAAGTCCTTGCACACTTACGCAAAGAATGGTTTCCTAAGGGCGCATATAACAAGCTAAAATTCAAAAAGATTGGTCCCTGCAAGATTTTGCGTAAATTCTCAACCAACGCTTATGAGATACAACTGCCACCTGATATAGGCATATCACCTATTTTCAATGTGGCAGACCTGTTCCCATATACTACCAACCTGGAGGAAAACAGTGTGGTACGGCCAGAACGGGACACCCAAGTTGGAGACAGTTCTTGGATGAGGCACATGCCTTCGGCTCAACCCCATGAGATCGAGAAGATTCTCGACACACAGGTAGCCAAGAGGACTCACAAGAAAGAGTATCTACGATACCTTGTCAAATGGAAGAACCGTCCAATTGAGGACAGTTCGTGGCTCGATGCGGCGCAGATACAGAAGGCTAGTTATTCTGTGGAGGAGCTCATGGAACAGAGCCATGACTTTTTCTTACCCCGGGAGCCTGATGCAGGAGCATCTGGCTGACAGGTCAAGATGAAAGGAAAGGTTGTTTGGTCTCTAAAGAGGATAGAAGAGGAATTTGCTGAGTGAACAATGTGGTTGTTTTTTTTTTATTTGTTTATGTTGTTTAATTTAATAAAGAACAGTACGTAGGAAGGTCAAGAATTAATTAGGATAATTGTTATACGTAACTAGTTTTATTTTCATAATAATACTATAAGACAATAACAGTTCCTAGAACTAAACATGTGTAACCAACAACAGTTGGAAGAAAAACAGTTCCATACAAATGGTTCCTTACAATCGTTTTAAAATAGGAACATAACACAATTGTAGGGTTCAACGTTTTTGAAAAGGGAGTGAAAAAGCTAATGAAATATATCTCTGAGCACACAAACATTTCTTTCTAGCATCCTGTGACTGTTGAACTATATACATGTCATTCTGTTGATTTCCATTAACAATAAAAGTCTAGTCATTACTCTATTCTATAAGCATATGCACATACATGTATTTCGAATTACATTGGTTCAAGCGGGCCTACGAAACCAGATAAGTTGCAGACACAACCAAAGAACGTGTTGTAGAAACAAGACCTACAGACCTTGACATAAAAAGCATATGAACGCTAAAGAATCAAGGACAAGCCGAATATCTCGAGCATTAAAAATATAGACAAGGCGCAAGCATTGACAAACGGGAAACCAAGCAGAATACCTAGGTATGCCTGAAGAATAAAATCCATTGTTTTCTTTATAAAATAAGCACGAGAAATTCTCTGTCCAGTCATACATAGTTTCAAAATCCTGTTCAAATAATTATACAGTCCATGCCACAACATTTACAAATTTGAAGTGACATAACGTGTGGGTCTAGAAACCCTAAGGCCAAACCTACAACTATCAACTAACAATAACGACTGTGCAAGGCAACGGCCTGAGACTTCATACAGTCGATGGCTTAATAAATTTCTGAAACAGGAATTACAATAACCCAAGCCTATGATGTTGAATGCAAATGACAAGAAGAACAAAGAATGACTCTACCTGGGTCTAGCCGGAGTTTCGAACAGCTGGATTCCGAATCCCTCCAAGTCGTTATACCTGCAATGATAGCCATTTATCAAAGTTCGTGAGTATTGAGCGGCAAAGTAAGACAAGAACAGACAGAAGAAAAAAATTTGGCTTCGAAAATTACCTTACAGAGGCAAGCTGCGGTCATGGAAATTCATTAAGGTTACCCTGCTCGCGAAGGAGCAAAAACATCAGTCAACTAAGGGAAAAGAGGAGACAACTGACAACATAGAACCAGAGAACTTACCCTTGCAACGCTGAAGGAGCCGAAGCCGAGAACTGCAACCGCATCCTGTTCGAAACCGAGGGAAGACGACCAGAGACTCAACAATTGTCACCTAGAAAGGTTCAAGCTGGAAAGAATCACATTAACCAGCAAACAACTAGCATTGGCATCACATACAGAGAGAATGCAGAGTCACGTTAACCAACAAACTACAATTTCACAATAATCTACCAGAACAAGTGCAGGTAAAGCAACGTGAACGAACTAACAGTTGTAACAGAATTTCATACCGGATGGAGGACGAAAACTTTCAGGTCAAGCACCGAACCAGAGCACATTAACAGCAGAAACCTCACTCAGAAACAACCATGGCTTACCAAGAACGCAGAGCTCTCAAACTCAACAAATGTGCATGAAAATGACTTACGCTAGGGTTTGATCTCCCATACCAAGGCAGGGTTGACAATCCCAAGGGTGGACACTTGTTCATCGATAGAAGCATAAGGTACCAATCACAAGTGCGGACTCCAAAACGAAATCAAACTCATTACAATCAACCGCCAGATGAATCAACCTTACACATAATCTGCTTGCCATCATTAAATTTCATTTATTCACGTGTTATTAACCTTTTGTGGTGTGACAAGGGTGGGCTAGACCCATCGCCTACTTTGTTTTTCATGTGAATGTATCAATATAGTTGGTCCCGTGGTTGGGAGTAGTTTTCTTTTTCATAAGCTGACGAAAGTTTTGCTTGTTCAATATACTTGTAGTTGTCTTTTCTTAAAATTCGATGACATGAATTCTTGCGCATTTCGACTTGAAGCCCTTGAGCCCCTAGAACCTCGAGCTTGCATTTTCTGGCATGAAACATTCCCCTCACTTATGATGACCATAATCATTATTTTAATCAACCTTTGGTTAATTAATTCACTACATAAATGTTATTAGGGTTTAATTGAATTGTTGTTTACTTGCTAATTGGATTTATGAAATGATTTGTTTAACATATTGAGGCCTAACAAAATTATTAGCCTAACTTTAAAATGTCATAAAGTTTCTTTCAAACCCTCATTTGGGATAACCTCATTAGAGAAATTTTAAGGTAACAAATGGGCCTCAAAATAAAAATGTATAACAAAAATCAACTTTATAAGAACCAATATGATTCAATGTTTAATATGATGATGTCAACCATGGTGGATGATTCACCATTTTTGGAGTAAAAAGGTAAAAATAAAAAAAATAAAAAAGGTACTTTTTCAACTTATCTCCCTACAATTTTACTCAAATTTTGAGCGATAACACTCATTGGATGCATAAATTAATTTTTCATCCAAGGAGTACCCATGTTGCATAATTTTGATGGACCATACTACATGCAAAATGTGAAATACATGAAAAAACGCAATTGCAATCACGTTTTTCCATGTATTTCACATATTTGTGTAGTAGGGTCCATTAAAAGTAGGAAACATGGGTACTGCTTGGATGCAAAATTAAATTCCACATCCAATGAGTGCTCCTACTCGAAATTTGAGTAGAATTGTAGGGAGATAAGTTGAAAATACGAGTTTAAAAAGAAGTTTTTTCTTTTTTTTCCACAAAAACTTGATGAGGTATTCTAATATTATTTTATTATTTCCACTATTATTTTATAATATTCCTTACAAGGCCCATTTTATACCACAAAAATTCTCTAATGACTGATGCTTCATTTTCAATCTAGATGAACTTATGTTCCATTTCTTTTCATGCCTATCATGTTGTATAAGGAAGCTCTTAAGGCCTTAGGGATTTGAGCAAAAACCTATATGATGTTCATGCATAGGAATTTTGTCAAATTTCTCTCAATTTTCACTATAAATTTGCCATGAAGTAGTTACTTAGTATATTTTTCCTTCTCTTCTTTTGTAATAAGCAAAGACCTTGTGTCTTTATCAATTTGTCCACAAGGAATTTTATTTATTACCCAGGCATCCAAAATTGTGTCTCAATAAACATATTTTAATGGCCATAGATTATTTGTTGACTCTTTCTTCCAAGAAAATCTCGAATGTCATGTATACAATGACCAACATGAACCTCAAGCCAATCTCAAACTTCTTTGTGATAAAGATGATGTTATATTTGATGAATCAAGTCAAGAAATGTTGAATATAGATGACAAGAATATCCTTCTTGATCTAAATGACCAATCTTTTTTCTCAACTTCTAATGAATAAGTTCTCGTTCCCTCTCTTGAGAAGACCTCTCATCCCTTGGATATCAATGGTGATGATCACGATCTTAAGGTTGATATCACCCTTCCTCATCCTGATGAGAATGTTATGATTCCAATGAATATGGATCTAACCTTAGTCATCAAGAATGCTTTCATGATATGATTGAAGATTCATTCTTTAATGAATCTCCCGTGTATGATAAACACCTTGGTCCTAAGGCTAGTTAAGACCTTCTTATCCTAGTTGTAGTGTTATATATGACGTTTATGATGAAGATGAGTCAAAGTATGATTCCCAAGGGTGTTTCAATGATATGAAGGACACTTCATTATTGAATGAATTCCTTCTTGATGAATGTCTTTCTTGTGAAGACCAAAGTCTCGCTGACAATAAACCCTACCCTAACATGAACAATGATGAGTCATTTTTTAATGAAATTGAAAAATAACTCTCTCCTTTTGATCTTTGGAATGCCTCTCACATTCTTGAAATGGATGATGAAACCTTTTGTGATGAAATTGAAAGGAAATCGACCGTTTCAACCCCATAAATGACATGGCTACTCTTCTGATTGAATTTGAAAGGACTGAACTTGAAATTCCTAAATGACTTTGCGATATGAATAATGTTAATAATCATTTTCTCAATGTAAACATTGGGTATTCTGCTCATGAATTCTCTTCTGTACCCATTATGGTATACGATTGCCGACACACACTTGCTAGTTGGAAGATGACCAACAATATTTTTCCTATTCATTAAACCATTATCACAACCACACACTTTGATTGATTGGAACTGTTATCACCCTTGCTACTCTCCCATCCAACGAGTCATGAACTCTACATGTTTGATTCACGATACATTCATTTATGCACAATTTCACCCAGTATGAGTATTAGCACTCATCACATTTCCTCATGTACATAAATAATAATAATAATAACTCCAAAAATTTTCATTTTCTTTGCCTCTGTTTTAATTAGGTTTCACTTTTTGATCTTATTTTAATTGGTTTTGGTTGATTTTTTGTAATACTTTTCTTGTTGTTGATAACTCTCTTTTGTAGATTTCATGTTCTTGAAATAACTGATTATATTTACTATTGTGTGTATACTTTAACAATCAATAAATTTTACTGAAAACATATCCTTCAACAATCGATCACTATAAAAGGGAAAGTGCTTATCTGACATTTTCAACGAACTTTTAAAAGAACTATTTTTAGAAAAGTGCATTCTTGCAGCAAAATATTTTTATAGAAAAGACAAGTATCGGTCTTCCTTTCCAATAAAGAGACAATCCTTAATTTGATTGATCCCATTGTTACTTACATAACTCACTATAAGTTTTGTCTCTTAATCCCATTCCTTGTTGTCCTTGCTTCCCCTCCCTTAAACAACCTACAACCTACTCTTCCATAGTCAGTTTTGTTACATATCCAAAGATTTTGAGTTTTGACTAACTCTGTGAGACTCCCTATAAAGTCACCAATGTTGGCGATAAGAAACACTAATCCCCAACACAAAACATTGCATTTTAAGATCTCCTTAAACTAATAATTATAATTGGTTATCCGTTGAGACCTAATAGGTAGGACCCCTCTACAAGAAATATTTTTCACGATAATAATATTATAGGCTTGAATCCGTGTCAAAAATGGTCAATTGGATGATTATTGGTTTCCATACAAATATTTAAAATGTGCATATTAAATGGGCCCAAATAAAAAATTAAGGTTGTATGTGTTAGATGGAAGTGGCATTAACGATTAATCTTGCTTCAATATTATAGTCCTTTGATGATAGTTGGTTGTGACATATATTTTTGAAGGAGATTTGAACAATTCTTGTTAAACTATAAACATGTATGTTGTGCACCTCTATAACTCATATTGATGTGCTATGGGCGCAAATTGACTTTGCAATACAAACTATGTATTAAGGATTCGACACTAGTGATCATTTTATTATGATATAGTTGTAATCATGAGGAAGATTAAGATTGTATCCACGTGGTTTAATTATATGTCTGAAGGTTTTTAAGCATGGTTGTGACCCCACAACATTTATATGTATACGACACTTATATGCATATGTTGATATTTATGCTGTCCTCTTGAATGAATGTCTGGTTTGACGGTATCACTAGAATTTGTTAACCCCTATGCAACTTCAAGCATATATGTTGTATATAATTTTGGCATTCAATTCTTCCCTAAGTGATATATTAAAATTCATCATTATGGAAGTTTTCACATATGAAGATACGATTTAATTCACTCAGTTTTTTATTGTCGGGTTCTCATTTTGTATTCATCGGAAAATGGTTTCAGCTACATGATATCACTGTGGTGCCTATGGACCATTGTATTTGGCAAGATTTTCATTATGTGACTGCATTAATAACAAGTTTTATGACCGATTTGGAAGGAATATGTGCCAGCAAAGTTTGCTCCCATCCATAAGTTTGATTGGCCAACCTTATTTTGAAACACCATGAATTTCTCGACTATTGCAAAGGTTGTATGGGGGGACTTCCACATCAACATTCCACTACCCCATTACACAGTTGGAACTTTTCCAATATTCGACTCCGTTAATGAGCATGTTCGACCTTCTCTCATGCATTTACTCTTCCACCTCGAAGTTGTGCATTCGATTCTAGGTCATTCCTAGAGTTGTTCAATGCTACATTTCATGCCATTTTTCACCCTACATTTCTATGCAAATCAATTACATTCTTATTTAGGGTTTTCACTATGTCTAGGGTTGGATTATGGTGTCCGAGGACATTTCTTCAGGTTCGATTTCCCTCTACAACTCTCTTGCACACTAGGTATGTCAAAAAGGATACATTTTGTTTCTTTGTACACTGATCTATGTTTGTTTTCCTGTATTATATTCCCTATGTTTTTCTTGCCAATGTATCAATATAGTTGGTCCTATGGTTGGTGATGGGACCAGCCCAACACTTTACAGTCTGTCGTAATTAAAATGATTATGTGATGTTTATATGTTTGATTGAATAATTCGGTTGTGATTACACATGGGAGGAATACACCGTCGAATATTTTGGGTTTGTATTATGTGGCTTTCAATTACACTTTTATGAATGGGTACTTGCCTTGGACTTCGTATTCCCACTCATTCCTATGCCTGAACCCTTTGTTCGTCATTCATTTTGGTCATTTGTTGTTAGCTTGTCGAGGGTTTTCTCCGCTGTTCTCTGCAAGTTTTGGTGGGCAGCTTTGCTGTGAGTCTTGGGCGCACCTCTGGTTGTTTCCAGTATTGGCTCCTTGCTGTGTACGTGGTTGCTCTTAAACCTTGGTTCATTGGCAGTTGTGGTTCGCCCTGTAGCCGCCTGGGTAAGTGATACTTCTGTTGTGGTTTGTTTTCCTTCTGCTGTTGGTTCAACAGGCCGCTGTATTTCAAGTTTTGTTCTGGTATTTCTTGTTCTGGTTGGAAACTTAGTGATTGGCTTGTCTCCAAGTTCAACTTGATGGCATTCTTTTGTCCTCGGCTTAAAACACAGGTAGTCTTCTTTCTATGTTTCAATTTGTGATTCTCTTTCCACAGCTCCTGACCTGGTTTGCTCCTTCGTAGCTGCAATTAGTCGAAACTTTGGGTGGAATGTTTGTCTTCGGCTCTCACTGCAAATTCTCAGGTAAAGTGGATGCAATTTCCATCGGTTGTTCTCTCCAGGCTCTGTACTTTCACTTCAGTGACAATATATTTTCTAACACCTGTGTGTCATTCTCTATGCAGGTATTGAGGGTTTGCGGTTGGTGGTCTCGGTGCTATATGCCTCAGTCTTGTCCGATAGGCTCTGCTTCTTTGTATTTTCTTCAGTCCTCGGTCTGGTTTCAGTTTATGCTGTCTGGTTGTATGGCTCAATGCTTGTCGTTTGACTCACGCTGTGAGTGATGCTCTATTGTTTTGAGGTCTATACTTCCATCATTTTGTTGACTGCCATCTTCTGTATGTGGATGCAATTTTCTCTCGAAACCCTCAACCAGGGTTTGTCATTCAAGGGTTTGCGTGTCTATAACTGTGTATGAGTAGGTGTTTGAAACCCTCACCTAGGATTTGTCGTTCACGATTTGAACGTTTATGGCTTTGTTTTTACAGTACTGCTATGTAACTGTTATACACTGGACTTTGCAATTTTGAAAGAAAAATCCTTCAGGAAAATATAATGAGATTTGGTTTCGATTTACCTGAATGACATTTGCTTTTGGTTTACTTCGAATGCCTGGCCTGAACTGCAGTTATGATTCTTCAGTTTTGCTTGTGATTATATGAACGTGCACGAACGTTGTAGATACGCTGGTAATTTTGTATGAATGTCAATTTATATGTATGGTGGAATTTTTCGTTCAGTCGTGTGTGCTTGGCCTATACCGAAACTGTTTGTATCACTCTTGGTCTATCTTCACTGTTTGCTACAAATGAATTATAAACCCTCGTATTGTATCTATTCTTCTGTCTCGTTATGAGAACTGGTTCTTTTTCTCAGGAAAACAAAAAGAATTAATTTCAAGAATCTGTGTACAGTTAGTTGTCTGCTCAGATAGTCATCAATTGGAAAACACAATAGAGTACAGTAGAACATACAGATGGACAGAACTTAGTTTCTCTGTTATTGTTATTATTCGAGTGTGAGAGGTACTGAACCCCATACATGACTTTTTCTATTACATTTATATGTTTATGGTTCCAGTTAATGAAACTGTATAGTTGCTTTTCAGTTATAGACTTTACAGTTACATGGTTATTAGTCATTCGGTTCTGTCCTTATGACAAGATTTTCCTTTTAGACACATTTGTCTTTTTCTTTTTAAAATAACAGGACAATTATTAATCCATGACTTATTAGCAACAGACAAACAAATAACCCTAACCGATCAAACCTACCCTTGACTAATTTAGAGATTAAAATAAAAATAAAAATCCTACCTCCTATTCTGTCAACTAACATAAAGACAAATAAAAAGTTAACTCAACTCTTCGACCTAGCAGAGACCAACACTCGGTCATGGTGCCTGAGCTGGATGCTCCTGCATCAGGCTCCCGGGCAAAAGAAAATCATGACTCCGGTCCATGAGCTCCTCAACTGAAGAACCTGTCTGCTCAATTTTCCTGGCATCAAGCCACGAACTGTCCTCAATAGGATGGTTCTTCCACTTGACCAGGTATTGCAGATACTCCTTCTGCTGAGTTCATTTGGCCACCTGAGTGTCGAGAATGCGCTTGATCTCGGGAGGCTGAACGTAAGGCATCTGTCTCATCCAAGCTTCTCCTCCATCTTGGGTATTCTGTGTAGGCCGCGTGGTTTCATCTTCTTCCTTCTCTTCTGGGTCAGCCGTGTAAGGAAACAGATCTGCTACATTAAAGATAGGTGAAATTCCTATTCCGGGTGGCAACTGTATCTCATACGCATTTGCCAAAAATTTCCAAAGGACTTTGCAAGGTCCTATCTTTTTATACTTTAACTTATTGTATGTACCCCTAGGGAAGTATTCCTTGCGCAAATGCGCGAGGACTTCATCTCCCACATTAAACTGTACTTCCCTTCTCTTCAAATATACTTGTTGTTTATACTTTAGGTTGCTGTCCTGTAATTTGATTTTTACCTGCTCATGCAAATCTCTCATCGCATTAGCGAAATCTTCCCCATCTGTGCTTTGCCTTTCTTGCAGTCCAAGATCTCGCAACTCATGCACTCTGCGAGGATGCATGCCGTACAGGATTTGAAATGGACTGAAGCCTATGCTACAGTTAGGCGAGTCATTATAAGCGAACTCTGCCTATGCCAGCACTCGATCCCACATCCATGAATTCTCTCCAACCAAGCTTTGTAGCAGGTTTCCTAGACTCCTGTTTACAACTTCTGTTTGTCCGTCGGTTTGCGGATGATAAGCAGAACTGTAACTCAGCTGTGTGTCCATTTTCTTCCACAGGGTACACCAAAAGTGTCCTGTAAACTTCACATCCCTGTCCGACAGAATAGACTTAGGCAACCCATGTAACCTGACAATCTCTGTGAAAAACAAGTGGACCACGTGAGTGGCATCACTAGTTTTTCTGCAAGGGATGAAATGCGCCATTTTCGAGAATCTGTCCACTACTACCATCACCGATTCGTAACCTCGTTATGGCTTAGGTAGACCTAAGACAAAGTACAAGCTGACTGAGTCCCACGGTCTGCCTGGAACAGGTAACGGTGTGTACAGTCCCATGTTTTGACTGTGACCCTTCGCCAACTGGCACACTTTACATCTGGCCACAAATCGCTGCACATCCCTTCGCATCTTTGGCCAAAAGTAGAAATGAATGAGCTGCTCGAGTGTCTTGTCCATGCCGAAATGTCCGGCTAGACCTCCACTATGCTTCTCCCGAATAATATTCTCCCTCATCGAGCAGTCAGGTATGCATAACTGTCCTCCCTTAAACAACAGTTTCTCCTGTAGGTTGTAATCCAACCATGGACTTTTATCTCTCACCAAGGGATTCTGACATGCCTCATAGGCTTCGTTAAAATCTGTGTCAGTCTAGTATAAGTCTTTTAAGTGCTCAAAACCTAGCACTTGCACAATGATTTCCTGCAGAAGTAGAGCTCTCTTACTTAATGCATCTGCCACCTTGTTGGCTTGCCCGCTAATATGCTTTAATATAAAGTTGAAACTTTGAAAATACTCCACCCATTTGGCGTGTTTGTGGTTCAACTTGTGCTGTTGCATTACATACTATAGTGCAGAATTATCTGAAAATGGCACAAATTTGTTTCCTAATAGATAATGCCTCTAGTGTTTTAATGCCTGTATAACAGCATAGAACTCCTTATCATACGATGAATATTTCTATCGAATTTCATTTAGCTTCTTGCTGAAGAATGCTACAGGCTTATCCTCCTGGCTGAGTACAGCTCCAATAGCCATACCGCTAGCATCACAGCGAACCTGAAAAAGCTTCTTGAAATTTGGAAATCTCAGGATCGGCCTCTTAGTGATCTTTCTCTTTAATAACTAGAAACTTCTCTCCGCTGCATCTGTCCATCAAAAAGGCTGACTGGCCTTTTTAATGGTGTCCAACATAGGTGCACAAATTTTGCTAAAATTCCTTATGAATTTCTGGTAAAAACTTGCTAGTCCATGAAAGCTACGTACCTCGAATAAATTTTTCGGAGATGGCCAATTAACTATCGCCGCAACCTTCTCCGGATCCATCTTCAGTTCATTTTCTGCTATTACAAAGCCCAAATAAATCAATTCCTTCTGCAGAAAGGTACATTTCTTCAAGTTTATTAGCAGTTTATTCTGCTGTAATTTTTCCAGCACCTTCCGTACATGTTGAAGGTGTTCTTCCCTTGTCCTGCTGAAAATTAGTATGTCGTCTAGGTACACTATCACAAATTTCCTGATGTACTCCTTCAGCGTCTCATTCATCAACCTCATAAATGTACTGGGCACATTTCTCAGTCCAAATGGCATGACCAGCCATTCGTACAGTCCCTCATTCGTCTTAAAGGTTGTCTTCCATTCGTCCCCCTCTCGTATCTGAATCTGATGGTACCAGCTCTTCAAGTCTATCTTAGAGAAATATGTTGCCTCACTTAAACAATCCATCATGTCATCCATTCATGGCAATGGGAACTTGTACTAGATGGTGATTTTGTTAATGGACCTTGAGTCTGTGCACATCCGCCACTCTCCTCCCTTCTTGGGGGCGAGAACCGTTGGGACTGCGCAAGGGCTCAAACTTTCCCTTATCAATCCCTTGTTTAGCAATTCTTGCACCTGCTTCCTAATCTCTTCATTATCCTTGGGGCTCATTCGGTATGCCGGTTTTTTCCGCAGACTAGCTCCGGGTATGAAGTCAATATGATGACTTATACTTCTTTTGGGGGGTAATTTGTCTGGCAAGTCATCCACCACTATATCCATAAATTCCTGCAACATCTGCTAGATTTCTGTAGGTAAATTTGATACCTCTGTATGCAACAACACTGTCCTTGCTTTCTTTACAACTGCATAACCCATCTCACTATCCTCAACTTGTTTCAGAAACTGTTTTCCACTAACCAACAATGCTCTTGGTTCACTTGTCCTTGCTGTCCCTTCTTCTTTGATGGGCACAAGCGTATGCTTGATTCCATCCTTGACAAACTTATAACAATTCGTCAATCCATCGTGTACCACTTTCCTATCGTACTGCCACGGCCTACCTAGCAGTATCTGACATACATCCATCGGCATGATGTCACAAATGACTTTATCCTTATATCTGCCTATTTGAAACTCCACCCCACACTGTTCATCCACCAGCAACTGATGGCCTTTTCGTAGCCTTGAGACTCTGTAAGGGTTGGGATGTTTCAAGCGCTTCAACTCCAACTTTTCTACCATCTCTGTGGACACTAAGTTATCAGTACTACCTCTGTCAATAATTAACTTACAACACTTACCTCATGACTTACAAACTACTCTAAACAAAACCTTTCATTGTGTCTGTTCGGTGACCTCCTTGACTGGTTTTAACAACACCTTATGTAGCACCAGGGCTTCCCCTGTCTCTGGAGCATTTTCTGCTTCTTGGGGAGGTGCCACTGCTTCTTCTGGTTGTGCAACATATGCACCCCGCTGTCCAGCTTGATCTTCCTCTGGACATTCAAATGATCTGTGTCCCCATTTATGACACCTGTAACATTGATAACTAGCCCCTCTTCCTCGACCATTTCCCCTGCCTCGCTGGGATGACCTACCGCCTCTCGCATTATCACCTCTGTCCACTGATCCGGAAGTTCTGGAACTGCTGCCTTCCTCATTACTACTAGCAGTCCGCCCTCTGCCATATGACTGGCCTTTTCCCCTACCGGCTCCTCGTCCTCTTTGGGCATTCTGCCTTCTAGTAATTTTCTCTTCAGCTTTCATCGCACTCTGATACACTTCTTCAGTGTTCTTTGGAGATAAAATATTGATTTCATCTAAAATTTCTAATCTTAACCCATTTACATACCTGGCTGTTCTTTCTGCAGTATCCTCTGTATATCTGGCTCTTAAGTTCACTCGATAGAACTCCTCCGTGTACTCCCTTACCGTCATTCCTTTCTGTCTCAGATTCTGCACTTGCTTGTTGTTACCGGGAATAGTGTCTATGCAGAACTGCTAATCCCACTAAGGCTAGTGGCTACCTTAGAAACAAACAAAGTAAAAACTGCTTTCGTTTTCCTTTATAAGAGATAGATGAGAGAAGAATAAAGGAGACCAACATCTGTCTTGCGCTTGGTTCCTTGCTCGATTCCTCTCTCTTCTGATAGTCCTTTGCTACTTGCTTCCTTGTATACCCAACTTCACAGAGTACTTGTAGAATCAAAGCAGCAAATACTATATGAGAACATAGATCTATTATCATAAACAATCTAAGATCAGATGTAAATTGACCATACAAATGCATAAAACATAAATCATACAAGAGTATGGAGGAAAACTTGAATAGCTTTATTGATAATCAAGAAAGAGCCAAGAGAGTTACAACCAAATGTTCTGACCCACCATCATCCTCTCAGCAAGAAGAAGCCCTTCTTCACCTCATGACAAGCTTAAATCACCCAACACTATGATGTTGCACCAAGAAACCAATAGCACTTCCTCACAAGATACAAAATTCCAGCCTCTGGATCTCTGGGATGAGGGATCCATATATAGATATCTGCAAGGGAGGTGAGTCAGCTTTTGAGAGTTGATTAGTGTGCTTTCTCTGATAGTTCTTGATTCCACTTGGAGATTGATGATCTCTTACTCATCCCTGGTCGAATTCAGAGAGGCAAGTGTCACAGGAGAAGTTTCTGGAAGATTCCATGCTCCTCCACCTTGCGGATTGACCCTGCCATTTGTCCCTTCTCGCCCATCACACCCCATAGAAGGGATTTTTGAAATGCATTGCACCCACTGTGTGTATTTAGGTGGGATGCAACGCACTTTGCCTATGGAGCAGGTGAAATGGTCCAGTTTTGACTAGTTCTGAGTAGTTTTTCATGGAGAACTTTTGGGAGAAGATGTAATCAGTTGACCTTGTTCCTTTAGGGGTCGGAACAACACTTTTAGGGATTTAAGAGCCCTTGGTTTATGGACATTTATGATTGGGGTTGCAGTGCCCAAAAATGTCTATAACAGTTGCCCCCTAAAGCATGAGGTCATTAATTTTTTATGTCGGGTGAAATGCTTTATCATGAGGATCCGAAGTTTTTTCAAGCTGGAAGGCGACCTGTAATAAGATACAATACAATACATTATCTTTGTAATATCTTCATGATCTAGCTGAGGCGGGCATTTCCCATGCTCAGCTTTATAAATTCATTTTCATGTACATAAGACAGACAATCGTCTGAGTGTAGACTGATGATTCTGGAAGAGCCATCATCCCTTAGATTGGATGATTATCTATGCAGCAATGATGTACATTTGATGTCTTTATTTTCCTGAATATATATCACAGCCCGGATGGATGAAACTAGATCTAGGGTCTTCAATCTCATTCGATCTTCACTCAAAGTACAAGTCGATCCATGTGAGAGATGTTCTGGAGTTAAACATGGAAAGACATCGCCTGATTACCAGCCAATGATGTAAGCTATTAACAAGCACGAGAGGAGTCACAGATAATGATGATGACCCTCAAGGTACTACAGTACGATTCACGTGGTGTGAATAAAGGACTTGGCATCGACCACCACGCAAAATCTTTCGGTCGAAGGCCATTGATGTAAACCTGTCGCCAGAAGTGAGAAACTTGCCATTGAGGCATGCAAGCTTCAAAGTACTGAAAGGGTTGTTCCTAGATCGACTTCTTGGATAATGAGCTGATGTCGACAAGAAGCGATCTGTCATAGGAGGGCCTTAGTGAATCCCACATCAATGAAACGGAACGGAGCAAATGATTTTAATGGAGGTGAAAACGATCTGGTGATATACGGTTCAGGGTGGCGGTCATGAAAGAATGGAGCGAAGATGTATTACAGTGGGTGAGACACAGGTGAATTCTCTGAGTGACTTCTCTTGAACATATCGGCGACACTGACATGATGGATTGGTAGCATTAACCCCAAATGTGGATGGTGTGATGGAACCATGGTGATGTGACCAGTGAATGGAACAACCCAACTCGACTTGGATGCGGAGTGAAAGTGTCATGTTCAAGAGCGACTTGCTACCAATAAAGTTTCTTCAAGTTTTCTTCCCAATTTTTCCCCAGTCATTGCTGACAAGTACCTCTTTATTTTTGTCAAGCTTGAGGAGGATAACATATGCTTGTTCTATAATTTTCTCTTCGGGCAAACCCATTGCTATGTTTTAATGAGCCTAGCGATAGTGAAACTCGTTCTTGTCTGCTATGGACAAGTTTGTCACTATTAGGTTTTAACGAGTTTAACGACAAAGATAACTCGGTCCTTTTCAATTTTAGAGAGTCTGAAAAGGGACGTAAAGGAAACTCCAAAAATCCTTTTTCGTCATCTAATCCCTTAAGTCCAAAAAATTATAAAATGATACAAAATGGATGAATTTTTGGTACTTTTAACGAGCCGAACAAAACAAGCGCTCGACCTTTTTGTGTAATAATCCCTCAGGTCCAAAAATATTAAAATCTAAAGGAGGGATAGTACTTCCGGTCACTTTAACAAGCTGGAGAGGCCAATGGCTCAGCAATCTTTTCATATTTTATGAGTCAGTTGAAAAGAGCTTAAAGGAGACTCATCTTTGAGGAACGGGTGATAAATTCGGGTAGTAGCTGATTCCAGGTAAGGTTTGGAATTTTCCAATCACAATAGTGTTACAAGGATGGCTAATAGGATCACTCTTCGCAGCTGTTCCTCAAAAGGGGTAAACAATCAAGTGGAGGTGAATGATCGGCCAATATAGAGTGGAGGTGATGATGAGAACACAACCAAGGCTTTAAAGGCTGAAGTACTACATTCACGATGGTTATTTACCTGTTCATTTTTTAATGAGCTTAAATGCGGGAAGAAACACTTGCTCATGAGTTATGTTTATTTTTTAACGAGCTTGAACTATGCGCTAAAACTGCTCGATGCGGGTTTATTTTTTAACGAGCTTGAATCCTGCAGTAACACTGCTCATGATAAGTTTGCATGCCCCTAGCATAATAATGCAAATCGAGGTGCATGCCCCCCAAGCTTCATTGCATTCAACTCGGTGGTTGGAATGAAGGTTTACCTTTGAGATTTGGAAATGGATTTGTTTCATTTTTTAATGAGGTTGACACATTAAAAGAACTATCCTTATGACTCCTTGTTTCATTTTTTAACGAGGTCAACATGAGATAAGAACCGTCCTCGGAATCCACCGTATTTACAGTATTTGATAGAAAATCAAAAAATGAAGGATGATTAAGGTCATTGGAATAATCTTTGTTGTAATCAGGGAGATTGGAACGATGGTGGTAATCTTCCCATGGTGCCTCTCCTAACATCATTGACTGAATGATTCCTTTGTCTGTAAAATGTACATGCGACCAAGGATCTGAAGAGGTACCATATTCCTTAGACCAATCTATCCAAAAACTTGATGAGCATTGATTTGGGTTTGCCCCCCAGGCCAAGAAAATTGATTGCTACAATATTTCTAAAATGGCGATGATCCATGCTGACAAAATGTTTAGGAATCTTCTGAATCCATTAGATATAGAAGATTTCATATTGCAGGTTTCTACTGTGGCCACTTCCGCCAGATTACTCGGAGGTGGTAGGGCAAAAGTACCCATTAAGACAGGGTCTTTTAGGAGACCTACTCCGATATTTTGAAGCGAATGATTGCTTCCATGGATCATTGGAATGCTTCCCGTAACTTGTGAACTGTTGGGGAGAAATGTTTGTTGGTCGACGATTGTAATTCCTCCTTGAAAGGGAAATGAAATCTTCCTGAAGTAGGTCGACACAACTGCGGCCATGGCATATATCCAGGGCCTTCCCAGTAGGATGTTGTAATCGAGGTTTCCGTTGATTACTTCAACATCAATTTCTACTGTTTTTCCCCCTAGTTCAACTTGCAAGTTACTTAAAATCTCGTATGGAGTGTATGATCATCCATCAAATGCTTTTAACATTGTTGATGATTGCGACAAGGGTGGTGAGCCTAAATTTTTCCAGCAACTCATCGACATAATACATGTAGATGCCCCCTCATCAATAATTGTTCGATGAACAGTTTTGTTGAGGGCTTTCACTTGAATAAGGAAAGCTAGTTGAGCTGGTAACTGAGGGTCATATCCTTTGTGATTAAAGGATACAAGATTGGAATCTGTTGGGTCAATCCCACCTATTACTGATAATAGATCCTGCTTTTGGGAGTGGAAATTTTGCGGTACCTCAAGTGTCGACATAGCGGACGGCGATTGGGCCAGGTCCTCTACTATATTATAATTCTGTGCTACTTTGGCACTAGGATTAAATGTCAATTTGTGTACTACTCCCTTTGGCGGCTTTATCATTGGTTCAGGAATGATGGGTGGCATAACTTCGGTCAAAGTGTTGTCGAACTACTAGGTTGTTCATTAGCCTTGTTATTCGACAGCTATGGATTCCCGTAATCTTTATTCCTTATCAAAGCATCATTTTGCTACTTTGAGATAGACAACATAAGCACTTGGGATCGGGAAACATTTTGATTAGCAACCAGTTTGGTTCCCAGGTTTGGAAACGGATCAGTCAATACCGCTGAGGTTTTTGAACTCTTAAATAGTTTCTTAACTTCAGCTTTATGTGGACAATGTCTCGTCTGATGATCCTCATCGCATATCTGACACCCCACAGGGGGTTTCCTTTGCCTAGAAGGGTTTGCAGAAGGTTTTTCAGGAGATGACTCATCCTGCTTCTTTTTTCTCCCTTTCTTTTTATTCTTGCCCCCTGGTTGCTTCAGTTGTTTGCCCTTGTCGGTTGGCATTTACTTCCGAGGCAAGAAGTTCTTCATTTGCATTTTGATCAGAATTCTTACGAGCTTTCTTAGATGTAGCCTTTGTCAATTTCGTGCTTGTTGTACCTATCACGCCATCGCCGGCATGAGAGTCTTTGTTTGATTTAGGAGGGGGAGGAACGGAAAATTCCGGTCTGGGAGCGTCAGGGATTTTATCGTAGAGCGTGCCAGACTGAGTATAAATCAAGTCTAAATATTGCGCACGAGCAATGACTTGCTCTTCAGTGACGACTCCTCCTTTTGTCACATCTTCTATAATGGAAGGTAATAAGGACTTAATAAACCATTCAGCTAGAAGCTGATCAGGAACATACATTTTTACCATTCTACGACGACGTCGCCACTCATGAATATGATCGGATATGTGAGTGGCCGTTGTTTGCTTGAAATTGGTAAGAAGTTCCGTTCCCGTTTCGTACCTTATCGGTAACTGAAAATGGGTTAAAAAGGTTGTGGCTAGGGTACTGAAGTTGTCAAACGAAGCTCTGGGTAACTCGATATACCATTTTGCTGCCGGACCAGTTAACGTCCTCTGAAAAAGGCGAAGCCTAATCGAATCATCGTTTAGGGTGTTTGATGAACACCACAGATGAAAGGTCATCACATGATTCGACGGATCTTCACCCGAATTTCCATTAAATTTAGGAATATCTGACGGAAGTTTATGCGGAATCGCCGGCCACCAAGGGGCATAAGCAATTGGATCATTCGTCAGCCGGTTTAGATCTGGTAATTCTAGAGTTGCTACAAAGGGCAACTGTTGATTCAGGTTAGGCGAAGCATACCCAGGATAAGATGGAATTGCCTGAGCAGTGGGTCTTTGCATACCAGCATAATGTATTTGATGCTGGTAACTTTGATAAGGTTGATGGGCATAACCATTATAATATGGTTGTTGATAACTGCTTTGGAAATGCGGTTGCCCATTACTTACAAAGACTTGTTGCTCAGGTCCTTGATATGATTGCTGGAATGGCGGTTGTTGAGATTGAATCAGCCATGGTTGTTGGACCATTTGCTGTTGCCCAATACTGGATGATTGACCAAGATGAGGAGTCATAGTACTTGTTTGAGCCTGAGTCGCTCCAGATAAGGAGGCACTAACCTAAGGTTGTGATTGAGTCGTTGAGACAAGAGGTTGTTGTATTACAACCTGAGAAACTTGGGGTCGACATACAACAGGTAGCGCTTGTACTTGCGACGCAGTCACCATAGTAGGTATAGTGGGAATATTCGACACAGGGTGGACTGGTTGCATTGAATATACAACCCTTGGTTGCTGAGGCAGTATTGGTACCCAACCGCTGGATGTAATTCCAGTTTGACCTGAACTTTGTTGTAAACTCCCATATGGTTGTTCTCCGGGAGGGAACAATGAAAAGGCATACTACCCTCCATATGGTGGCAATCTAGTACTTAAAGGGTAGATTGGCCTTTGAAGACACATTGGATCAATTTATTGAGTTTCAACATAAGAAATACCAGATGATAATCCGGATGAAGAAATAGGAATTGACCATGTCATTGAAACAGTCCCTGATTGGACTCTGGCTTGTTGTTGATAACTTGCCGGGACAGATGGTATACCGGCGAACATCGTTGGAGTAGTAGCAGGAGGCTCTGCCGCTGCTACGTTGGATGACACAGTCCTGGATGTCGACGGTTGTTCATACATATCTAGTCTATCCAAAAGATTTTCTAGCGATTTCGATTGACTTTCTTCCACGATTGCGGATTACTCAATCAACTAAAAATTAAAGGGAAATATGTTTCCAAATTAAATGAATTTTAGATGCTTTGACACAACTTGTTTTTTCAATTTTTAAGAGTCGAGAAAAAACAAAAGATGACTCTAGTCGCCTTCGATTTTTAATGAGCCTGAAGTGACAAGTGCTCAGATGGACCTTTTCTGTTAAGGAGTCTGAAAAGGAACGAAAGGGACTGCTCTGGAAATCTAGACAGAGGGATTACCAAACCAATCGCAAAACTGCAGAATACTTTTTATGGTATGGCAGTCAATCTTCCCGAATGCTGTGTTCAGTGTATTGCGATCGATAGGGCGGTAGACATGGCTTCCTATGGATAAAGGATTAAGCCTATTGTGGTCTCCCAAAATATACTCGACGGTACGTGGGAGCACAAGTCTGTACTGGCACTTATCGTCTCAAAGTGGAGGAATCACCCAACCAACAGTGAAAACAACAGTTACCAGGCTTTACGACGCCATAATACGTCTCTAGCCTAGACTTCTAGATGTTGTGCGTTAGGTTCCAAAGTGTTTTTAGATTCATTAAATTTATTTTATAGTTGATCTTGCTTAAGAAATTTGCCTTTCAGGTTCACCGCGTAATGTAAATGTAGAATTCCTAAAATGTAATCTAAGATGATAAACAGTCGTTTAATCTTCTTTTTGGCAAATGAAAATCCTAGCTACTAAGGAAAGAGAGATGGCGTTCTTTCAACAAAGAGCAAAGAGCACACACTATATGCACTGTCCTAAATCAAACCAACAAACAGTCTAAATGCAAATGCACATGCATGTATTTGTTTTCAGCCTTCTTAATGTGTAAATGATAAAAAGAAAGCTAATGCGCAAATCTGAATTATCTTTCAAAGCGACAATTACTAACAAGTTTCTTTTCAAGACAAAATGAGGACAATGACAACACTTTGCGATTTGGAATTGAAAACTTGCTTTCGACACTAGAAAAACTACTAATTCAGATCAAATACAAGAGTAACAGGGTAATTGACTATCAAGAACAATCAGATTCTCTTCTATGACTGAAAACGACACTTGCGACACTTTCAAATCAAGAAACGACAGTACAATTATGCTACTTCTTTGTAAAGGAGAACTAAAAATGACTCAAAAAATACATAAAAACATTTACAGTTCTTTGCACAATGGAGGCAGACTAACAGCAAGGAAAGGGGTTTCAAACAGAGGTGTACTGACTACAGGCAGCAAAATTCCTGAATAGATCTGAAAAGAATGAGCACAGAAACCAAAATTTAGGAACAAGGCCTTGTCTGATCAGCGCACCTGTAACACAGTGAAACTGAAATGTAGCGCACCTACTACACTCAGGAAGTGTGTTGCATTTGAAGTTCATAGAATAGACAGTGCGCTGGACCAGGGACGAGACTTTGATTGGTTTCCGGGTCACAGTTTGCAGTTCAGTTCAGGATTTTGGCCGAGCAAGTGGTAATCAGTAAATCAATCATAGGGGTAGATCTAAGGAGGTTACTAGAGCCACCACAAGGGCAATTAGAGAGTTTGTAAATCAATTGTTTAATTCATAAACAAAACCCGGAGATTGACTGAAGCAGCATTTATCTACTTTGCATTTGCATAGCAAATGCAGTTTGAAGGCTACCTGGCTCAACTTCAGGCTCCGTCTGTAAGTTTATAAAGTAAACAAATGTAGATAAACAAACAATCTACTCGATCCCCAGCGGAGTCGCCATTTTGTTATCGGGAATAGTGTCTATGTAGAACTGCTAATCCCACTAAGGCTAGTGGCTACCTTAGAAACAAACAAAGTAAAGACTACTTTCGTTTTCCTTTATGAGAGATAGATGAGAGAAGAATAAAGGAGACCAACCTCTGTCTTGCGCTTGGTTCCTTGCTCGATTCCTCTCTCTTCTAATAGTCCTTTACTACTTGCTTCCTTGTATACCCAGCTTCACAGAGTACCTGTAGAATCAAAGCAGCACAATACTATACGAGAACATAGATCTATTATCATAAACAATCTAGGATCAGATGTAAATTGACCATACAAATGCATAAAACATAAATCATACAAGAGTATGGAGGAAAACTTGAATAGCTTTATTGATAATCAAGAAAGAGCCAAGAGAGTTACAACCAAATGTTCTGACCCAACATCATCCTCTCAGCAAGAAGAAGCCCTTCTTCACCTCATGACAAGCTTAGATCACCCAACACTATGATGTTGCACCAAGAAACCAGCAGCACTTCCTCACAAGATACAAAATTCCAGCCTCTGGATCTCTGGGATGAGGGATCCATATATAGATATCTGCAAGGGAGGTGAGTCAGCTTTTGAGAGTTGATTAGTGTCCTCTCTCTGATAGTTCTTGATTCCACTTGGATATTGATGATCTCTTACTCATCCCTGGTCGAATTCAGAGAGGCAAGTGTCACAGGAGAAGTTTCTGGAAGATTCCATGCTCCTCCACCTTGCGGATTGACCCTACCATTTGTCCCTTCTTGCCCATCACACCCCATAGAAGGGATTTTTGAAATGCATCGCACCCACTGTGTGTATTTAGGTGGGATGCAGCGCACTTTGCCTATGGAGCAGGTGAAATGGTCCAGTTTTGACCAGTTCTGAGTAGTTTTTCATGGAAAACTTCTGGGAGAAGATGTAATCAGTTGACCTTGTTCCTTTAGGGGTAAGAACAACACTTTTAGGGACTTAAGAGCCCTTGGTTTATGGACATTTATGATTGGGGTTGCAGTGCCCAAAAATGTCTATAACACCTGTGTAGTGCAATCTGATAATCTTTCGGCAAAAATCTGCCCTTCAACTTGGCCACCATCCTTGACTAGGTTTTAATCGGCATCTTGTTCAATCTCTTTCTCTCCATCTAGACACTATCCCACCACAGGGCTGCATGTCCCTTCAATTTTGTCGTAGCGAACCTAAATCTATGGTCTTTGCTGACTTCCTCACACTCAAAATACTTATCCATCTCGCTGATCCAATCCAATAAAACCTCTATGGATAGGCTGTCATCATAGGTTGGGAGTTCTGGTTTGGGTTTACTGCTTGCCACTAAAACAGACCTCAACAATCTCACTTCTGGGGTCTCACCTTCCGGTCCATCTATTGTTGCTTCAGTTTCCTCTTCACTGTCATCGCCTACCTCTGGGTCTCTTCTTCTCCCTGCTTCCACTGCCTCCAAATGGGCAGCAAGAATTCTGATCTCCTCTCTCATTCCTTCCTCTGCTATCCTTCGAACACCTCTGCCACGACCTTGCCTTCCTCTTTCCATGTCTTCAATCAATTTCACCTGCTTTGATACCACTTTGATGGGACCAACCCAACACTTTACAATCTGTCGTAATTAAAATGATTATTTGATGTTTATATGTTTGATTGAATAATTCAGTTGTGATTACACGTGGGAGGAATGCACAGTCAGATATTTTGGGTTTGTATTATGTGGCTTTCAATTATGCAATTATGAATGGGTACTTGCCTTGGACTTCGTATTCCCGCTCATTCCTATGCCTGGCCCCTTTGTTCATCATTCATTTTGGTCATTTGCTGTTGGCTTGTCGAGGTTTGCTCCGCTATGCTCTGCAAGTTTTGGTGGGCATCTTTGCCGCGAGTCTTGGGCATGCCTCTGGTTGTTTCTAGTATTGGCTCCTTGCTGTGTGCGTGGTTGCTCTTAAACCTTGGTTCGTTGGCAGTTGTGGTTTGCCCTGTAGCCACCTGGGTAAGTGATACTTCTGTTGTGGTTTGTTTTCCTTCTGCTGTTGGTTCAACAGGCCACCGTATTTCAAGTTTTGTGCTGGTATTTCTCGTTCTGGTTGGCAACTTAGTGATTGGCTTGTCTCCAGGCTCAACTCGATGGCATTCTTTCGTCCTCGGCTTAAAACGCAGGTAGTCTTCCTTCTCTGTTTCAATTTGTGATTCTCTTTCCACAGCTTCTGACCTGGTTTGCTCCTTCGTCGCCGCAGTTAGTCGGAACTTTGGGTGGAATGTCTGTCTTCGGCTCTCACTGCAAATTCTCAGGTAAAGTGGATGCAATTTCCATTGGTTGTTCTCTCCAGGCTCTGTACTTTCACTTCGGCAACAATATATTTTCTAACACCTGTGTGTCATTCGCTGTGCAGGTATTGAGGGTTTGCGGTTGGAGGTCTCGACGTTGTATGCCTCGGTCTTGTCTGGTAGGCTCTGCTTCTTTGTATTTTCTTTAGTCCTCGGTTTGGTTTCAGTTTAGGCTGTCTAGTCGTATGGCTCAATGCTTGTCGTTTGACTCACGCTGTGAGTGATGCTCTATCATTTTGAGGTCTGGACTTCCACTGTTTCATTGACTGCCATCTTCTGTATGTGGATGCAATTTTCTCTCGAAACCCTCACCTAGGGTTTGTCATTCAAGGGTTTGCGTGTCTATAGCTGTGTATGAGTAGGTGTTTGAAACCCTCACCTAGGGTTTGTCGTTCACAGTTTGAACATTTATGGCTTTGTTTTTACAATACTGCTATGTAACTGTTATACACTGGACTTTGCAATTTTGAAAGAAAAATCCTTTAGGAAAATATAATGGGATTTGGTTTTGATTTACCTGAATGAAATTTGCTTTTGTTTTACTCCGAATGCTTGGCCTGAACCACAGTTATGATTATTCAGTTTTGCTTGTGATTATATGAACGTGCACGAACGCTGTAGATACGTTGGTAATTTTGTTTGACTGTCAATTTATATGTATGGTGGAAGTTTTCGTTCAGCCGTGTGTGCTTGGCCTATACCGAAACTGTTTGTATCACTCTTGGTCTATCTTCACTATTTGCTACAAATGAATTATAAACCCTCGTATTGTATCTATTCTTCTCTCTCGTTATGAGGACTGGTTCTTTTTCTTAAGAGAACAAAAAGAATTAATTTCAAGAATATGTGTATAGTTAGTTGTCTGCTCAGATAGTCATCAATTGGAAAACACAATAGAGTACAGTAGAACATGTAGAACATACAGATGGATAGAACTTAGTTTCTATATTATTTTTATTATTCAAGTGCGAGAGGTACTGAACTCCATACATGACTTTTTCTGTTACATTTATATGTTTATGGTTCAAGTTAATGAAACTGTACAGTTTCTTTTCAGTTATAGACTTTACAGTTACATGGTTATTAGTCATTCGGTTCTGTCCTTATGACAAGCTTTTCCTTTTAGACACATTTGTCTTTTTCTTTTTAAAATAACAAGACAATTATTAATCCATGACTTATTAGCGACAGACAAACAAATAACCCTAACCGATCAAACCTAACCTTGACTAATTTAGAGATTAAAATAAAAATAAAAATCCTACCTCCTATTCTGTCAACTAACATAAAGACAAATAAAAAGTTAACTCAACTCTTCGACGTGGCAGAGACCGACACCCGGTCATGGTGCCTGAGCTAGATGCTCCTGCAGTTGGCAGTAGTTTGCTCTTTGATAAGCCTGCAAAAATTGCAGTAGTCGTCTTTTCCTAACATTGGTGACATGAATTCCTGTGCATTTCGACTTGAAGCCCTTGAGGTCCTGGAACCTCGGGCTTGCCTTGTATGGCATGCAACATTCCCCTCAGTTATGATGACCATAGTTGTTATTTTAATGAACCTTTGGTTAATTAATTCGCCAAACGAATGTTATTAGGGTTTAATTGTAATTGTTATTTTCTTGTTAATTGGCTTTCTGAAATGACTCATTTAACATATTGAGGCCTCACGAAATTATTAGCCTAACTTCAAAATGTCATACAATTCCTTTCACACCCTTATTTGGGATAACCCTAGTATTGCTTCGTTTTCAGTCCAGATGAACTTATGTTCAATTTATTTTCACACCTATCATGTCGTATAAGGGAGCTCTTAAGGACTTAGGGCTTTGAGCAAAATGCCTATATGACGGCGACGCACAGGAATTTTGTCTGATTTTTCTCATTTTTCACTATAAATTTGCCATGAGGTTGATACTTAGTATATTTCTCATTCTCTTCTTTCGCATTAAGAAGAGATCTTCTGTCTTTATCAGTTTGTCCACAAATAATTTTGTTTATTACCCAGGCATCCAAAATTGTGTCTCGGTAAAACATATTTTAACGACCATCAGTTATTTGATTAGTCTGAAAGCATTTCGTTGTGACGTGAGGCCCTCGTCTTTTTGACATCAACGTCTGAGTTTTTTTTGTCATTTCATATACATTTGGTCTCAGGAAGAGATACATTTAATATGCTAACTCTGTTAAGCCATTGGGATTGATTATGTGGATACGTACGTCGTTCCTGTTCCTTAATTTCAATTATTCCCTTTTCTGTTCTACATAAAAAAATCAAGGGCTTGTTCCGGAGTTAATGAATGTTCCCCATGTTTCCCCATAGTTCTATGCCTGTGTGTAGTAAGCTTTCAGAGAACTAATTCTGGTTCTATTAATAACACATGTTACTTTTGTTGATACTGTTGTTTACTGTTTGTTCGCACGCCCTTTTTGCTGGATTACTTGTTGGATGAAATGGTACATTTTCATGGTTTTTGAAAACTGAAGAAGCAAGTGTGCGCGCTCGGTGACTCCATTTTAAATTACATGAGGAGAGGCAAGGTGATAAGAAGAAGCAAGGTTCTTTTTAGCTATATAATGAGATGATTTTTTTTATATCATGGGATGCATTTATTTTTTGATGCACTACGGTTATAGCATAGTTGTGTTATATTGATGGCCAATATTTATGACATGAATTAATTAATTGACGGAAACAACAAGGCCTATTCAAATGGTAAAGAAGGTGCCACCTGATTAGTGTTTAAACTTTGATTTAATTTTGGCCTTTAGAAGCCTCCCTCCTTAACCCTAATAATTTTGATTAGGAAGACAATTAATCTATGAAGGCATGGGGGGAAATCTGTGGAGAGAGGTATGCTCCAAAGGAGAGATCAATTTTGGTTACTTCTTTTAATAATTCAAGGAATGCGGATGGTATTTTGTCTATTTTATGATATTTTATTTTTTGTTTTGAAGGTCTGATTTCTGTTTATCAGTGCTAAAACTGACTTCTTTGTAGAAAGCATGTTGCTCACTCAAGTTCATTGCTTGAAAGAGTTTAGGTTGTCATTTATTGGATTTCTTTAGCTGTTGTATATGAGTACATACGTTGTAGTAGTTTGAGTTTTTGATTGGTCAAATTAAATTTTCTTTTCTCTAATACTTATGAATCACACATTTCACTGTAAATATCATGCCCCAAATGTATATATCAATTTTTTTTTTTTGCAATGTAAAATATCCATAAAATAAAATATCAAAACATTTCCACTTTACATTGTATATACGAGAAAACTATCTCATTATCTTGTTGTGATGACAAGATTCGAGGAGTTGTATAGTTTAGTTTTCCTCACTTGAACAAAAATATCAACACAACCCATACTCATGGTTGGATCTATGCCCATAAGGTTTCAAGCCCGTGACCTTTTCACTATAAAATACCTTATAGAACACATTGCCATTGGCTAAGCTATGCCCCATATATTTTAACAATTAATAGACTTAAATAATCAAATCCTTAAGTGAAAAAAAATCTTTTATCACACAAACAAGAAGATTTCACACCTCAATTTGATGTCTGATTTAATTCTAACTTTAAAATAAAATTATTATTATTATTATTATTTATTTGAATTATAAATTATAAATTTATGAAAAACATAAGATTAAATATATCATAATATTCTTTGACTTAATTTAGGGATAATCAGTTTTTAGTTTTATTTTTTGTAAATGAAAAAACGTAAATCCCAAAAACATTTTATTTGTTTGTTTAATAAATATATTTACTGATAAAATCAAATTTTAAATAAAGATGGAAACGTAAAGATATATTAAAATGTTAATTGAAATAACCGTTATAATGTATTTAAATATGATTAATAGGCATTTTAGAGCTGATTTAATTAATTGAATTATTTTCTTAAATGTGTTGTTTATAAGAAAGTTATAAATTACAAATTGAGTTTTTAGTATAATATAAGCTAGGAGTTTAAACATGGACAAGTTCCAAAGTTACTCAAGGTTATTATTTGTAATATTAGTTTTTATTGGAAAATAAATAAAGGCGATTATTTTTATTAAAAAATAAATAATGGGGAATTAATTTTTTTTTTTTTTGGGATTTTAAGAACTCAATCAAATAATAAAGTAAAAGTATATGGCATTTTTCAAGGTTATTAGTAGCTTGGTGTTATATGAAATCTACAATTGCAGACAAAAATATTTTCTTTAAGTTTGGTGGACTGATCAAGAACAACAAAAAGACAAAGAAGCTGATGTTTTCCTCAAAGTAAATAGATAACTGGATGAAGCCTACTTGGAATCCATAGTATGCTTCGTTCCTTGGCTTGTATGCTTCAATCCTAGCTCCGATCGCTATAATTAGAACTTGCACAATCAGACAACACAAGCCAACAATCTATGGGATCTATGTAGCATCATCTAATCACTCTACTTAATAGATCAACATAATATTGAAATACATGAAATCATAACATCATATATAGGAAAATAAATAACTCTTTGCAATAAAAGAATGGAGTGGCTTACAACCAAAAATAGATGTTGATTTTGTAGAAGAGCTCCTCCAAGTTGACTTGTCCCTTCCTTGCCACAAAGTGCACCTCTAGTCACCCTAATGCACGGAATAATGTCTCTCACAACAAAAACAGAAGGGTAGAATCAATCTTCAAAATCCAAAGGCATGCCTATGTATGGCTGTAAATATATAGATGAGGGAGGTAGTTCATGAATTATTATCCTTTTAACATTATTGGGTTGAGATCCACTCTTGATGGGAGGATGAGCTCAAAGGATAACGGATGAAAAATCCAAGGTAGGATAGGATAGGATTCAAGACTTTAATCCAAGGTAAATAGTTACAACAGATCCTGGAAGCCTCTAGAAGAGGAAACTTCTCGATTCTTTTTTGGTTTCCCGAATTTCTAAAATCAACGCACTCGCTAGACTGAGAAACTTGTAGGTGATCAATGCAGGCCCTAAGTAGGACAACTTGGTAGTGAATGCTGGCCAATGAGGGGCCAGGGTGCGTTGGTCCTAAAAATGACTGAAATGAAGCAGTTTCAGGAAGAAACTCAGGGATAAGAGAGGCATACTTAGGGCTTTATGTAGGGTAGATGAAAAAATGTTCCAAGGATGTGAATGATCCTGTTTGAAGACCTATTAACCAAATGTGACAAAATGGCCTATCACACTTGAGAACTAAATATCAATAACATTTCAATTCTTGGAATGTTATACTATGGATATACTAATCCACTAATGAGTTAGAGGATAGAGGATGAGATAGGAAGCTTAGGACACCAAATTGAAGACTTGTACAATTCATTTAACGAGAATCTTGCAAACCCTTCTTCATCCAGCAACACCATCAACAAATCCTAGATCAAGTTATGCATGATTTGAATCTTCCAGTCACCATGAGGGATATGTGTCTCCAGATGTAGTCCATCCCTAAGGTTGTCATTATGTATTATAAATTTCCTTTTATTTTGCTTGTCTTTTGGTGTATCTACATATGTAGATTTAGAAGCTCGGATATTATAGAAATAAAACTTTTGGGCCCAATAGGCACTCCCATAATAGACATGTGGGAAAGCAAGTTAATCGGAAGAGATCTACAACCACCTAACACATTTTTGTTAATATAAATTTCTTGTTAGGGTTCAAAAAAACAATAAAATAATGAAAAATGAATTTATTTTTAAATATGAATTTTATTTTCAAATTAGTTATAATATTATCAGTAATTTTATTTTCAATCCATTTGCAATAATACAAACATTTATTGTTAGGGTAAAATTGACTCGATGAAAGAGTCAAAGTTGTTAGGTCCACAATGGTGGTATTGGGCATATGGTTTTTGTGACAGGTGGTATTAGAGCTTGTGGATTACATGTGATAAAACCTTTAAAGGGCTTGGAGATTCTCTAGACATTGTCATGTGTCTTAGTTGAGCAGAGGGTTCACTTGACAAGGTTAGGATGATGGCTAACTTGGGTGATTTTAAGTCAATGGATGGTTTCTTTAATAGATTTACTGTTGGCTTGTTTTTCCCTAATTAGAGTTTTCTAAGGTAAATCATGACGGGCATGGTTTATGTGTATTGTTGCTATGTATGTGATTGTTATCATTATTTCTTTGATATTATATTTTAATCCTAACATCAGTATCAAAGCCAAGGGATCCTGACTTGTAAAAGAAGGTGATGGTTGCAAATGTTGGAACATTATATGTTGAGGCTAAAGCTAACATAGAGAAGATCGATTGGGATTTGACCCGCATATGTGAAGATTAATAGAGTTCCAATAGGGTGAGATGCATCCATAAAAGCAAGATGTGTCAAGGAGAGAACATAGTGTGAGAATGTGTGCAAGAAGCATCCACAAAAGTGAGATGTGGTGAGGAGAGCACCTTGTGTGAGAAGGTGTGCATCCTCGAGAGGAATGAAGGCATAAGTGCTAGACAAAAAAGAAAAATTATTACTTTGGAGATGGAATTTGTAAATTACATGTATATGTGCATATCATTGATGTGGTTAGTAAGTATTGGAGTTGACCCAGGTGAAAGGGGAGGAGAGCATGTTGATTTCACTAATCAAATTTAACGTGGAGAATTTTAGGATAAACTTGAATTGGTGAAAGAAAGTTGTTAAGTCCATACTGGTAGTTTTTTGCACATGATTTTGTCCTTGAAAAGGTTTGGAGATTCTCCATTATAATATGTTACATGTAATGAACCCTCTAAAAAGCTTGGAGATTCTCCATTATAACATGTTTGAATCGAGAAAAAAGCTCACTCGGTTTGAATAAAATGTTAGTTAGCTTCATTGCTTTTAAATAAAACATGTATACTTTAAAATCATAGGAAAATCATATAAAATCATAGATTTATTATTACATTAATTTTTTTCTAATTTAAATTCTCCAAAATATATCATATTTTCAATTGATATATTTTTAATAATTAATCTGTTGTTTTTATTTATTTATTTATAGATAATTTTGTTTCCCAATCATATATAAAATTATAAATATGTATAATGTATTAATTCATGGATATTCGAAATAATTAGAAAATTTGTTTCCTTATAATTTTTTATAATAAAACTAATATAATGTTGAAAATACATAAACTAGCAATTGTCCCAAAAGGTACAAAGAGAGGCCGATAGGATTATTAATTTGGAATTGTTGAATTTTTCTAGAAGAGTTAATTGGTTTGTGGAAAACCTTGTTTTCTTGGATTGGATCATTGTGCAATTAATTTTCTTTAGATGTTTTGTTTATATCTATATTACAAGGAACACATTGAATGTCTTATTTCATTTTAGAGTAAGTTAATTACCCAAAATCAAGAGGTTAAGTTAATTACCCAAAATCAAGAAGCCTCTATAAATGGCCAAGCATATACAAAGCTTGCTAGTGACCAAGGCAATAACCACTATGACTATCCCCTACCAATATATTTCATTGAAAACCATAATTGTATATTACATTTAGAAAGTCAAAACATAATATTAGAAAACATGTTGATATATTGCTATTAAAAAGTTAATTCCATTAGAAACCATGATATTATTATTATATTTTATAAAGAATAATATACATATATAGAATGATACTACATTGAAAACCATAATTGTATATTGCGATTAGAAAGTCAAAATATAATATTCGAAACCATGCTAAATATGACATTACAAATGAAACCTACTAGAAACAAAATGATGTAAACTATGGAGTAAGCATTTCATACCAATCCATGATGCAGAAACAACAGAGCCAGCGATGACAATATCGGTCTTCATAGCTACTCTGTAACTGGGAACCGCTTTGTCCTTCAACACCTTTATACCTTGCCTGACAAGTTCCGCCATAAGGCCACCCTTCTTACTCAATGCTATAGCAGAGACTCTTCCTCCACAGCTCAAAATTTCAGCTGCAAGTTCCATCATGGCAAGGGGAGCACCAGTCATGGACAGTTCATGAAGTACCACAATGAATGACCTTCCTCTCACAGCATGCGCAAATAAGCCTTTTCTGTTGCATGTACCGTACCTTTTTTTAGAATTCCATCCCAAAACTCTGTCTTCAATTTTATCAAAAGGTCCAACTAGGAGACCAAAGGAAGTATTTCTTGCGACTCTAGCATTTGTGCCTCCTGTTTCAATTATGGTATTCTTCGACACTGTATTATTTCCTTTGACCATCATTCCACCTTTGCTACCTATCCCAACATTTTCGTGGGAAGTATGATTTGGAAGGGATTCTGCAATATGTCTTAAACTGTCCTGATCTGCTGATGAATTAGATGAATTATAACTGCTCCCTGAAATTTTCACTCCAGCGGTCTTTTGAAAGGCTTCGTTGCTCTTTTTCTGCATTTGACTTTCTATTTTATCGTGTATGACTCTCGGATTGCCCTTCCAAAACCATTTTTCCAAACTTACTGGAGACTCACGTTCTAGCCCGGGCTTTTTAATTGTAGAAAGCACTTCACCATCTGTATTTCTTCTTTCCGTGTTTTCTGAATGACTGGAATTAAACCTCAATGACTGCACATTATGAGGTTCCATTTTCTTTACTCCATCGAAAATAGCATGATCTTTAACCAAAAGATGGCTTCCCAAATACTAATAAGCATCAACTCGAGACTCAAATACGATAAACCCTTCTCTATCTCAACTGTGAGCCCATTTTGATTGAATATGAAACCCCAGGTAGCTCCATAACCCAATAATGACTAACCACGGTAGCAGGCGCCAACCTCGAATCCACTGAAGAGGACTTGCATAAAACCTCACATCTTTTCTTGGAGTCCTGCTGGATTGAGACTTCTGAAAAGAAGGAGAACTACGAGGAGTCAACCTGCCTGACTGCGTGGCCTTCAAACTGCTACTGACCCGCAAGGAAGGAGGCCGTACTACATTTCCGAGTAAATCACTTCGATTTTTTTCCTCCTCCATAACTGCTATCGACTTATACTGAGATAAATGAAGATCCTTATGAAGAGTTGCTATCTGCTAATACTAAATGAAAACATTGTGTTCTCTTCAAGAAAAAATTTAGCTTCTAAAAGAAACCTTTGAATATTTTATATATTATTTTGTATAGCTATCCTCCACTCCATGTGCATGCCGTCTCTTCATAAATTTTTACGTAAATGGATAAATAAACTGGCCTGAGAGATCAACATTGGCATTGTCAAATATTGGCTAATTCTGCTAGATTCAATTTCACATCCTTGAAAAATTATCTCAGTAGCAAAATGCCCATTCTATCTTTCAAAAAAACTGCCTTCAAATGCTTATTTCAGACCAAGCTATGTGTTCATTCTATTCAAATACAAGTTCCAAGTTCCAGGCCACTCCTTTTATTCAAACCCAACTATTCAAGTATTCTGCTTAAATGCAAGTTGCAGACAGATCTTTTCTCAAAATTTTGAATCAAAACTTTGGCTCAAAATAAAGAACAACTGAAAGATCACTTCGAAATCCAACATACAGACTGATTCTTGAACAACAAACAGAATTCAAAATGCAAAACCACAGACTGATTCTTTAAATTTTTGGTTCCATCGGCAAATTCCAGAGCCGTTACTTCCATCTTTTGGTGAAAAAGGCATAATCAAGTCCATCTGAGAATGCCAGCTCAAAGCTAGGCCTTCAGAAAGAAAATCCTGGTTCTAGTATATAAGACAAATTTGACAGCCGAAGCTACAGCTATTTCCAACCGGTTAACAGATCGATTCCGTTACACAACAAAATGTCTCTTGACAGTACAAACAAAATAATAAACAACATTTTCGAACCGGGAGCTCAGAAGAATCCTCTTCTCCACCAGTCATATTTAAAAAATCCACAACCGTACTAAAGAACAATGTGCTGCCCTTATTGAACGAAATTATTCCGCAACTGCAAAAACAGGAATAACAGAGCGGAATCCAGATATAATAATATAGCTAAACAGGACAGACTTACATGTAGAATCCTGCGTACACTGGCCTTTGCCTGCTTCTCGGCCGTGCAAAAAATAAGCCAAGACCCTTCCCTGCTCTGTGCGAATTGATCTCCCAATAAAACAATCGCACCACTGCTTTTACAAGACCAAGAAGTGGAATTGCAACAGGCCAGTGCTTGCCAAAAGCCAGGAAGATGGAAAAAGCATTAAAAATATCTTGTCATGCCAAGAAGGCAACTCAACGATATTGGAAAAAGCAGTCATACTTCAAATCAACGGTTGAAAGTGTCTCACTTGATCGAATGGAGGGGGGTAAAAGTGTTGACAATTGTTGATGCATAGGAAAGGCCTATCAGCCTAATTATTTTTTATTTTTAATTTCATAATAAAAGTAATATAATGTTGAAAATACATAAATTAGTTTTTATTTTTAATTTCATAATGTTACATAAACTCTAGTTGATCTTTATTAAATAGTAGTCATTGTCATCTTAATTTTCTTTAAAAATAAATATAATATTTGTATCATAAAACTTAAATATTTATTTTTATTTATTTATTTTTTTCCAGAGAAAAAATCGAACTTTTTATTAAGATTATAAAAAGTTACATAGTATATGCATTTAAGCATTCAGTAAACTGTATGACTTTGTTCAAATCATAGAGTTGTTATGAAATGGTAATTTGAGTGTCTTCAAACTCTACCATCTCATTTTTGCTAAAACAGATTCGCTGATCATTTTATCCTGGGCCTCCTCAATGAGGAAAACAACCCAAATAAGATATTGATCGGCTTTTAGTAACTGATCTCCAAAAAGAGCAAAAGAAAATATACCGTAGTCTCAAAAGATATGTCTTGAACCATTCCTGGGCCTCCTCATTGAGGAAAACAACCCAAACAGGAATGAGCTCAGCTAAAAGTTTAAAAATGTGTTTTAACCAAGTCGATGATATTGTTTTTTAGTTACAAAATATATAAAGAAAAAATTGTTTACTGCTGTAGACTAGAAACTGAGACAGGAATCAAAATAACTGACATAAGAAGATATCATATGTCGAAACCAGTTTTGTGTGTCAACATTATGAATATGGTGGTTGATCCGACTCACGGATCTCATTTTGGTCTGCTTCCTCTATCCTCTAACTATCCATATCTTGTTGTAGAACAACTTTAGAAAGCTGGTCTTCTTTGCTATTATGTTCCCTGTATGTATGACATAGAAAAAAATCATTAAAACAATATTTTAAATGTTTTGCTTATTCTAATAACGAGGATAATATGTATTTCTAGCATTTGCTCATGCCGTTGAGCCATTTAATGATATTCATCGAATCCCTGAAGGTCTGAACCAAATGAATGCTCAAGTGGGTAAGCCAACAAAGGAGAAGTTTTAAGGCAAGAATTTCTGCGAAATTATTGGTTCCAATCTCCAATCCAACTGAGGCTTTGAGGTTTCTGTGCTCATTTAGGTGGATCACCAATCCTGCCCCACATTTGTTATTTTGATCGGATGCCCCATCAAAATAAGCCCATGGGGTTCCTTCCTTTATTTGTTCCTCTCTTACAGGTCTTGGGTTTGCATCCCGAATTGGCTCAGAAAAATTAAATATTTTTATTAAGAATATAAAGTTAAATTCATTTTTCCTTTACTATGATAACTTTCATTTTTTTTTTTTAAGACTTTATAAGCATATATACGTGATTTTTTTTTTGTTATATAGCATATTATTTTACATTTTATTATTAGGAAATGGTTAACCGTGATGAGTTGGTCTATATTTAGATAATAGTTATATATAACTACATTGCTAGTTTTACAACTCAATTATTATAATTTTTCTTACTATTAAAAAAATAAATAATTTGGCAAATGGTTTGTTATATAAAGAATGATAATGAATTGACTTATGTGATTATTTTACATTTCACATGTGGTTGTGTTTATGATGTGGATTTTATTTTTTATTGTTTAATTTGAATTTTTGAATGTATAAATGAATTTACCTTTTTGATTTTTTTTTAAAACACTTGTATTGTGTACACTATATAGCTCAAGGGTCTACAATCACAATAATTATTTGTCAAATTTCATGAAAAGTTGACAAAAAATGAAAAAAATAGAAAACAAATAAAATATTTAGACTATGCTTTATAACATTCACATATGTTATTGCTAATATTATGAGTTGGTGCTTTGGACTATTCATGTTCTTGAGCATATGTGAAATGTGGCATGTAAGACATGAACATAGGAAATTCCAAGAGGGGGTTGTGAATATGTGATTGAGGATAAGGGGTCTAGCATAAATAATCCTTTTCGGAATCGATTTTTTAATATAAATGCTATGATTATATAGATACATTATGCCCATTTGTGTGAGATCATAGTAACCATAACATTTACAAACAACTAGCCACCTAGTTTAATGGCATAAGTGCACATGTTTTTTCAAGGAAGACCCTAAATGGGAGCTACACAGATGAACCTTGAGATGGGTAACATATATCATTAATTAATTTGCTTATTAGCTATAATAAATGCTATTAATTACCTTGAGATGGGTAACATATATCATTGATTAATTTGATTAAGACCTATGATAAATGTTTATTCATATCTTCTTGATATGTGTATTCATTTCATGCACATGTCACAAGCTTTAACCTTGCCAAGTGGCCATCATATGAATGTCAGATGCTAAGTCTTAAGGCTAAATTAACCTTCTTTGAGTTGAATCTCTTGATCTAAATGTATGATTTTATAGATAAATTATTCATAGTCTTAATGCTAAATGAGCCTCCTCAAATTTGAATCTCTTCTTCTAAATGCTATAACTACATTATGCACCTTGATATGAGATCATACTAATCAAAACATATGTAACAACTAAACACCTAGTTAAATGATGCACATGTACAAGATTTTTTAAGGTAGAACTCAAAATGGGATCTAAACAAAGGAACCTTGAGATGTGTCACATTTACCATTGATTAATTTGTTTAAGAGCTATGATGAATGTTTATTCATATCTTCTTAGATACATGTGTTCCTTTCATGCACATGAAATAAGGTTTCAACCTTACCAAGTGGTCATTGTATGAATTTAATATGCAACCAATATGTTGTTGGATCATGTTGATGACACCAAAAGTACAATTTTTAGGCTTGCCTACACAACCCCAAGATAAAAATGTGAAGATGAAAGGCATGGGTCTCTTGTAATAATGTGTGATCTAAAGGAACTATGTAGAAGTAACATGCTTACCTCGAGGATTCCCTCTAGAGGAGGTAACATATCTCATAGTTATGTTTAAGGCATACACAATAAGAATGTGAGGTGTTTATAATCCTATGAGAATTGAAAATTTACCAAATTCTAGAATGAATATAGAAAATTGCATATGATATCATGACTACATTAATCAAGCTTGTAATTTACTCATTATGGTACCAACTTAAAAATGCTAATAATTTTAATGGAAAAAAAGACTTTTAATGAAAAATAAAATAAGAAAAAATCTCCATAATAATACCTTAATAATAATGAATAATCAACCATTACAAGAAAATAATAATTATTCATTATACTCTATATATAATTGAGAATTCATAAATATATTTTAGTTAAAAAAAATCCCTAAATTTATATGAATGTTTAGATGAATAACTTTTTATAATTTTTAGACAAATGAATATTGATGTGATTTTCACTGAAAACTCTTCTCAGTAAACTTGATATGGATCACAAAAGCCTAAATTCAATAATTTATAAATAATATAGAATGCTTCCACTTAAAGATATCAATAATTTTAATGAAAATGAGAATTATTTTTTATTAAAAATAAAATAAAATAAAAAATAAGAGCTCATCTTCCTCGAACGAAAATAATAATTATTCATTATACTATATAATTGAGAATTCATAAATATATTTTAGTTAAAAAGTCCCTAAATTTATATGAATGTTTAGATGACTAACTTTTTATATTCTATAAATAGTATAGAATGCTTCCACTTAAAGATATCAATAATTTTAATGAAAATGAGAAATTATTTTTATTAAGCAATAAAATAAAAAGTAAGAGCTCGTCTTCCTCAGACGTAAGGAAACAGGTTAACAACCCAAGACCTAGAGGCATCTCGGAGGAGTGAAAGCTTGCCCCCTTACGCACCACCAGTGGCTTATTCAAGGTGGCATTGTTTTCCTTGAATAAGGGTGATGAGTCAGCTTGCTTTCATAGATAGCAGCGAGAAATAATTGTCCTCACTACTAGTTTGACAACTGAATTATGATATGTTTCCCACCTTTAAAAGAAATATAATAATATTATATTTTAATAAAAATATATATTTAATACTAATAAAAATATATATTCTTCGTCCCTAATTTTACACATGGATGATGAGAGGGGTAACCTTAGGTAACCGAAACTAATAGAATCTCCCATGAGCTTTAACATTCAAACAAGGACTGCGAGTAGTGGTAGTCCTTGCTGAGACTGAAATCCTTATATAAGTGTGTCATTGAAAACTTTGATAAGACATTTTATTTTTGTCATATATATTGATATTTAACCATGACACTGATGAGAGTAATTCCAAAATCTTTTCATGCATTACAATTATTCCTTGTTTTATTTGATGAGACTAAATGTCTCATAAGATCCAGTTATAAATCTAGTTAGCTACAACCATATAAATCTAGCTAGCTACAGCCATGTGTAAGAGAATGTTTCCATCATGTAGAAGTGAATTGGTGGAAAAGGTAATAAAAATTTCTTAACGATGACAAAGTTACTGTTGTAAGCTTCCACATGTAGTATTGTTGTGGACTCTATAATATATGGGGATGCTAGAAGTAGCTCCTCCACCCCGTGCACTACAAAAGGATGCATGTATCATGAACTAGAGTATAAAACCAAAATAGTATCATGAATTGGTTGGTTGAAAATTTGTAAGGAGCTAGTGAAAATCTCCTAGACTAGGGTTGAAAATATGCCTTTCAAGCATGATGCTATTGGAGGTCATGCTTGCAAAGTACACAGAAATATTGAGCTGGGAAAGTATTCAGGGAACCATGTATTAGGCATAGACCCAAAAAATGTTGGTCTTTATGTGTTGCTTTCAAATATCGAAAATATGCCTTTCAAGCATGATTCTATTTGGAGGCCATGCTTGCAAACTACACAGAAACATTGAGATGGGAAAGTATTCAGGGAACCACGTATTAGGCATAGACCCAAAATATGTTGGTCATGATGCTATTTGGAGGTTATGCTTGCAAACTACACGGAAACATTGAGTTGGAAGAGAATTAAGGGAACCACGTATTAGGCATAGACCCAAAAAAAATGTTGCTCTTTTTATGTGTTTCTTTCAGATATCTATGCTTTAGCTGACAGGCGGGATGATGTATCAAAGTTGAAAATGCTCATTAGAAAAATCTAGCTAGATGCAGTTCGATTGAGCTAAATAATAATATTGTTGCATTCCACATTGGAGACAAATGACCCCCTTGGTGTGAGAACATTTGTGAACCATTTAGATGAGTTCCAAAGGAACAATTTCTAGAAAGAGCAGGAACTGGGAACAGTCACAGGAATTGGGAATAGTCACAGGAACTCGTAGAGGGTGTGTTGATGTTGAAGTAAATTTTAATTCCTATTTATTTAAAATACATAGAGGAGCATGAACGGCAAAGGGTTTGTTGATATTAAAGTAAATTATAATTCCTATTTATTTAGAATAAAGAGAGGTTTGGAGAGAGAAATCTTATCGATGGAGATCATCTAGCCATGGTTTCATATTTTTAGAGATTTTTTTTGTTCCTGCATGGTTCAATAATCGTTAATTTAACATTTTGCAAAAAAAGGAGGCTAGCTAAGTTGAGAAATATTAGAGAATTCAATAATCCTTAATTTAACATTTTGTAGAGAAAAGGAAGCTGGCTAAGTTGAGAAATATTAGAGCGGGAAAGAATGAAGGGCCTATGGTCCATCTCAAAAATTTTGGGTATGATTTCCTTTGCATCATCCATGATGCTCTCAAAGGCAATATCAAACTGATGTTTACTGATTGATTTAGCCTTCAACCACATCACCAAAGGCCCACAAATTTGAATTCAAATTCGAGTTCATACTTGCAAAGACTCCTAGTCATTAAATCCTCATACGATTCATCTATTATCAATCTAGACCCTATTAGTTGAAATGAATTCAACTTTTGGTAGTTTGATAGCTTGAGGGTTGTAGCAGTTATCGTGGTTCAAATTCCAAAATCTTTGTATAAATTGTAAATCTTGGAATGAATAAGAAATTTTTGCTTGATAGTTGTAGAAGGGAATGAAGAGAAGGTGATTTCCAACTTATCACCTTGTGTGTGTAAACCTAATGTGTTTGGCTTCAACCCTGTTGAATAATAAATACCATTTTGTTCCAGATCATTAATTTTTGTGTTTTCTTTGTGGATTTACACTGCTTATATGTTTGTCATTTTTATTATTGTGCACTTTGATAGTCGTGGCCCTCCTGCTTGCATCATGGAATCATAAAAAGAAGCACAGGGTAAAGGTAAACTTTGTCCATGGATCGGCTAAAATGGAATCGGCTAAAGTTGAATCATAAAATCGGACTAGCCATTCAGTTGTAACTTTACTAAAGCCTTCGAAAGAAAATATTTATTATGCAAATAAATCCAATCTGAAACCTATCTATGCAAGTATATTGAAAAATGAATTCTACTAATATACTTGAATACTTGCTTTGTAGCTATTCCATTCCACCAATTTATTTTGTGCCCTCTTATTTTTATGTTTGTTTCCATCCACTACTCCATGTTGTTCCACATATTCATATATTTATGAAAAAAATTGGAGAGAGGGCTTTTCTGTGTCTATATTCTTGGATAATTATAGTGACCCGTAGGCAAAAGCCCTCATTTCCATCTTATTTTGGTTATGGATCAAATCAATTTTTTTTTTCTTTCTTTCATATTTGTTTCTATTCATCGGTATCACTCCCGAAATATTGTATTGGTATCACCATTGTATAAGGTTTAATGAAAATTTCCATGGCATGTTGATGATCAGTCTTTCAAACTATGCTTAAACTATATCAACAGTTTTGTTTTATTCTCAAACTATATCAATAGTTTTATTTTATGTTCCTCAGCTTTTCAAAAAGTTCCATATACAGACTAATAGTTATCCATTCAAATGCAAGCGGAAAGCTTCTTCAATACAGTAAAAAGTCAAAAGTTTGGAACTTCAAATCATGATACTCACTCAAACGCTTGCTTCGATACTATTCATTTCTGCAAATTTTCAAGAAGTTCAAATGCAGGTGGAAAGCTTCTTTGAGATAATAAAAATTCACAAGTTTGGAACTTCAAGATATGATACTCACTACTACTCACCAGAATGAATGTGTGCTTCAGTACTATTCCATTCCCCCAATTTGTTCTTGCCCTCTTATTTTTATGTTTGTCCCTATCCACCATCCCCTTCTATTTATGGTTATGAAAATGCTACTACTCGAATGCTTGCTTTGTAACTACTCCATTCCCCCAATTTGTTTTGTGCCCTCTTGTTTTTATGTTTGTCTCCATCCACGACTCCCTGTTATTCCACATCTGCATATCCTTATGAAAAAAATTGGAGAGAGGGATTTTCTGTGACTGTATTCTTGGATAATTATAGTGACCCATAGGCGAAAGCCCTCATTTCCATCTTATTCTGGTTATGGATCAAATCCATTTTTTTTTTCATAGTTGTTTTTATTCATCGGTATCACTCCCGAAAGATTGTATTGGTATCACCATTGTATAAGGTTTAGAGAGATATATGCACCCTAGTGAAAATATCCCTTAGACAAGATTTTGAAATTTACAAATGAATTAGGTCTCTTATATAGACAAGACCTTACTTAAACACATGAGGGAAAAGCCCACCACTTTTAGATCAAATTCTATGAAAAGGATGTGATTTTGAGGTTTGTAAGCCGGTTTAACTTGTTTCTGAAGCCAGTGCCTCAAATTAGTAACTGTAGCCATGAGGAGTGCCACCCAGACCCTTAAAGGGCTAGCCAAGTGAGTCGGAGACCTGATCCCTCTTTCGTCCCCTTCCAAATAGTTTTCTGCTCCACTGAAAAGAAAATAAAGAAAGAGGCAGTGAAATTATGGATAACTAATGTATATCAAAATTATCGAATAAAATAAATTGAATGATTGAAATTTTAAAAAGCAACTAATTAAATATGTAATGTTGATAATTCACATTTTGTTTGTTTGGGTTAGAATTCTGCACATTAAGATATTACAGTCTAATTCTCCATCGCATCTCTCCTCGTAGGTAACTCATAGGTAAAACGAAAGAAGTCTTTCTTTGCAGACAGAGATGTATCGCCCAACGATGAGAATACGAAAGAATTCTTTCTTCGAAAGACAAATTTGTATCGCCCAACGACAAGAATTTCACTGCTGAGAGTTATTATAAACTTAACTACTATATGTTTGAGACATGACTTGCACAACAGTGAGCTTGTATATGTGAATTGATTTAACATCTACCTGCGCCATAATCAGTGCATGCCAGTGAGTTTGGCCTTTAACGTAGCAAGCTAGTTGTATAACATGGGATTTTGACGTAACAAGCTAGTTGTATAACATGCGAGTAGCATATGGGAGGTGGAAGGAAGCTGACACGATAACCACATGCTTGACACCAACCTGCATGGTAGCAATAGGTGGAAACACAGGAGTGTTTAATTTATTAATGTATCATTTAATTTATTAATGTATTCCAATTGATATGGATATCCAAAACATTACCTTTACATAATTGTAAAATGCAGATATGCCATTTGAAACTTTGGAATATATAAAACTAAGGATATCTGGGGTTTAAACTTTTGAATATATAATGCAGTTTAAACTTTTGAATACATAAAACATATAGGATGTATGTAGTTTCAAATTTAACTTTGGATAAAAAAGTTCATGGGTTCTTTCAAACTTTGGATAAAACTTTTTTGGCAGGGAAAAATTCTCAGCTTGACAATAAGACCTCAAAACCCAAACTTTGCATAAAAACTTTTTGATAGAATGTTTTTTAAAAACATTGGTTAGTTTCAAATTTAACTTTGGATAAAAAAGTTCATGAGTTTTTTCAAACTTTGGGTAAAACTTTTTGGCAGGGAAAAATTCTCAGCCTAGCAATAAGACCTCAAAACCCAAAATTTGCATAAAAAACTTTTTTGATAGAATGTTTTTTAAAAACATTGGTTAAATGAATTGGTCAACGCAATTTAATATAGATTCAATGCCCAAGCAAACGCTATAGTCCCTGTGCTGCCAAAATCACAAACTAATAAGATGCCGTGGTTATTCAAAAGTATGTAATATGAGGGGATGGGAACGCATTGTTATGTGAGGAGATGGAAAGGTATTGTTTCTTATAACAAAGAAAACATATACATCAATTAACCAATCAAACCAACAAAATATGTGAACATATCAACCAAACAAACAAATTATGGGAAAGTTTATTTCTTATTATTATCATTAATGCTAAGGGTTTTTAATGTCCATATGTTAAATTTTGACAGAATACAAACAGACCAACAAAATATGTGAACATATCAACCAAATAAACAAATTATGGGAAAGTTTATTTCTTATTATTATTAATAATGTTAAGGCTTTTTAATTTCCATATGTTAAATTTTGATAGAATACAAGCATACAAACAAAATATGTGAACATGTTAAATTTTGATAGAATACAAGCATACGAACAAAATATGTGAACATATCAACCAAACAAAAAAATTATGGGAAAGTTTATTTCTGATTATTATCAATCATGTTAAGGGTTTTTAATGTCGATATGGTAAATTTTGATAGAATACAAACATAGTATATATACTTTAGCCAAACGATAAAGTAGGACAATGCTCTTTTTGTTATTTATAATAAAGTGGAAGTATACCTCTATCCATGAACTCAACTAAATCAACAAAGTATGATAACATTTTTGTTTTATATTATTATTTACCCACCAAATCAAACAAAGCATGATAACAAATTTTCCTTTTTATTTGATTATTGCTTTGGTGTTAATGCTTTTTAAAGGTCATATGTTAAAAACTTGGTAGAATACAAAGAGAGTAGATATAAGAACTTTAACCAAAATGTAAAGTAAGAGACCTATTTGTAAACATTTATTATCAAATATTCTTTATTTTATAATAAAAGCAATATATATATATATATATATAGATATTCTTTTTTGGTATAATTAAGTAAATTTGAATATTGTTCTTATTATTATTGATTTATTAGACTTTTGTGTTTAGTATGGGATTGAAGGATGTTACATAACTAGCTCAAAAATAGAAGAAAAGATAGATCAATGACTTCAAAATCAACCTCTTTGAGGGGGAAACCTCCTTTACATTACACAAATGAATAATTCTTGGATGATACAAATGAAAAAAACTCCTTTATATATATAGGAGTCTAAGGGGTCACAATATAATCAATTTCGACATAAGAATAATATTATAAGGGCACAACAATAACAATAGTGAGCTTCTTTCAAAAGAAATGTGTCTTTATTCTTGCATTAAAACAACACCAATTCCATTTCCTGAGGCATCACATTCTACAATAAAGGTTTTTGTGAAGTCCGACATAGCTAAGACCGGTGCTTGACACATTGCCTCTTTAAGATGTTCAAAGGTCTTTGTTGTTTCTCGAGTCCATGAAAATGCATCTTTCTTCAATAATGTTTTTAGAGGTGCTGCTATTCGCCCATAATTCTTAACAAACTTGTGATAATACCCTGTCAACCTGAGAAATCCTCACATATGCTTTATGGATGTGGGGATTTTCCATTCCTTAATGGCTTTAATTTTTCTAGGGTCTACCTTAACACCTTCATGAGATACAATATGACCGAGATATTCTACCTCTTGTACTCCAAAGAAACATTTGGAGCTTTTTGCATTTAATTGTTTCTCCTCTAATAGTTTGAGAACCCTGTCAACATGTTGAACATGATCCTTCCAAGACTTGTTGTAGATTAGTATATCATCAAAAAATACTAACACAAATTTTTTAAGGAAGGGTTTGAAAATGGAATTCATCAAACCTTGAAATGTAGAAGGTGCATTGGTAAGGCCAAAAGGCATGACCAAAAATTCATAATGACCCTCATGAGTTCTAAATGATTTTTTTGGAATGTCTTCATTATTCATTCTGATTTGATGATATCCTGAATGAAGATTCAATTTGGTGAAGTAAATTGATCCATGCAATTCATCCAATAATTCATCAATGACAAGAATGAGAAATTTATCCTTAATAGTGAGCTTGTTAAGCTCCCTATGATCTGGACACATGCACCATGACCCATCCTTCTTGTGCACCAATACTACTGGAGCAAATAAATAACTTTGACTAGGTTGAATTATACCAACCTCTAGCATTTCTGCAACCACACGTTCAATTTCACTCTTTTGGGCATAGGGATATCTATAAGGCCTGATGTTTGGAGGAACACTTCCCTGAATCAAATGAATAGCATGATCATGATCATGAATAGGTAGGAGTCCTTTGGAAGTGTCAAATACCTTCGAATGATTGTCCAAGACTTTTTGGAGATATCGGGAAATATATGATTTTGATGTGGGAACCTCTAGCGAACATAATTGTGCTTTTATGCCTCATTGTTCTTTCTTTAGAAGCTTTGTCATTCTGTTAGAGATGATTATATTTCACAGTTTCCCTGTGATACCCCTTAATTCAACTTCCTTTCCTTTCGATGAAAATTTCAGTAAAAGTTCTTGGAAATTAAAAGTTATTATACTCAAGGATTGTAGCCACTATACTCCTAGCACAACATCAACACCACCCATTGGAATGGAAAGCATTGGGATATTCAATACATATTCTCCCATGGATAGCTTGATATTATGGAACTTTCTAGAGTAATTTATGGTTCGTCCACTTTCAACCATCACTTGACACTATGGTGCTGGATAGGAAGCAATTCAATTCCTTGGCTATCTTACAATGAATAAAATTATGGGTACTGCCCGAATCAATCAACACTATTACCTTTTTCTTCTTGATATGCCCTTCTATCTTGATAGCTTGAGGAGTGGTAATTCTGGCCAATGCATTACAAGATATGGTCAGATTCATTTCTTCTTTCTCTAGGGTTTGTTCTTGGTGTATATCCTCTTCTTTTGACGTTTCTTGCTCCTTTTCTTCCTCCTCTTCACAATCTATGTAAAATAATTTCTTCTTAGCACACTTACTTCAATTCGTCTTCCAGTCTAGTCCGTGGACACTCCTCAATTATCCTCACGACAGCCGGCGCGACGCATTCTACCTCATGTGGTGTACTCCCCTTGTTACTGCATTTGGTAAGGTGAGGTCTCAGCCATGGTAGCAGAGTCATAAATTCCCAGTGAAAATCATTTGACACAGTGGTATGATCATCTGTATCTCACCTTGTCATCTTTGGTTTATGAACAAGACATGCGTGCATGACATCGTTTTCCAGTTTTTTGATCTCAGCGTCCATCAACATGCTTTTCTCCATCAATCGTACCCAATATTTTTCGTGTTTGCGCAGTCTAAGGTTCCCTCATTGAATAGCTTCCTGAATCCTTATATGGTCATCCTCGCATAGCGGTGTGATTCCTTCGCCCTGGTCTGTGTGTGCTGTCATAATTGTGGGAGCTATTACGTGTGGATTCCTTTTGGTATTCCCTTTAGAAGTCTTGGGTTATACATTGTTTCACACCTTTGGAGTCATCTCCATGCTTAGGTTTGTGCACATAGTCCTATAAGCCCATCGAACCGCTAGCATGCGCAGGTCCCAATTAGTTCGTCTCATCTGGTAAACCTTGTTCAGTACCCCGTGCACCCTATCGAATACCTTGTTGTGGAAAATTTGTAAAGCGCGTTGCCCTTCCTGCTGTTGTGGTTTGTTCCAATTCTCTAGGCTGTGCGCTTGTGCGGACTGTACAACATATGTCTGTACCCATTGGGAAAGGTGGGCGCGCAAGTCATTCTGCCCCATTTGACTGGCTTTCATTTGAAGCTGGGTTTTCCAAAACATAGGAGCATCATCCTTATGCATCCCTGCCAGTCTTCAAAAGTTCCTTGATGTACACGCCACCATCATGCGGGTGTTGTGCACAGTGCCCACTTCAGTGCATTTGAGCTGTTGCTACTTTGGTACTGTACTTTTGAATTTGCTCAGAAATTCATCCACCGCTAACAATCCATCATACGTCGACAGATCCCTTGCCTCTGTTGTTACACAATGTAATGACCTAATCATCAGGTTGCAATTTAGTGTTGTTACTTCATGCAGCCGATTCTACGATCGCTCTATCTATTCATCTGAATCTGAAGTGTAGGAGCTTTTGTGCTCCCACGAAATCCTTCCATCTATAGTTGAATTCACCCAATTCTCTCCTTGTGCAGTTATCTTATAGATACAGTCGAGATCATTGTCGCGCAGCAGTTCAGTGTGTCGCGTTCCCTTGGCTGGGTCCAGTGGTACTACTACACTTAGTGACTTTTTCTCAAAGGTCATTTTGTGCTTCTTAAGATTTATGACTCTGTTCATATCGGTAGCCCAGTCTATTCCTAGTACCGCGAGATAGGGATTGTTGTCATAGACAATCTCTATCACTTTAAAATCCACCTACGCGCTCGTGCCTTCAATATCAACTGTTACCCCTTGCAATCTTCCCATGGGCAAAATCTTTTGTTGGTTCGCCATTCGTAATTGAATAGGGGACCACTGTAACGCGGGTTTGCCCATGCATTCCCATGTGTGCTTTGGTAGTACATTCGCATCGGAACCCAGGTCTAGGATTACTTGATCCATTTCGTACTCGCCTATTTCCGCAGTCAACCTCATCTCCCTTCCTATGCGTAATGCATGCTTTCCTAGTTTTCGGACCACGCGGGGTTTTCCTCACCCCGCATACCTAGTGATAAGTTCCTGTAGTTCTTTAATTGCCTTGTTGTCGTGTAGCAGTTTCATGCATGTCTTCAGAAAGGTAGTGAGTATTGAAGGATCCATCCTCGGTTCTAGTTGATCTTCACTACATGAAGTGGAGGCTCCATGAAGCTCTTCTTAGCTTCCATGAATGTTTCCTTCACGCATTCTAAATCAAACTCAAGTTCCTTTGTAGGAGCCTTGCAAACCCATGTGCTTTCTTCTGGTTGCTTCCCTTTATCATCTCCTGTTGTCATACTGCTCCTGAGCATCATGTTTACATTTGGGTCTTCTTCGCGCGACTCAGACCTCATATTTTGTATATTTTGAGTCGGAGGGGGCTGGAGTACCCCCTTTTCGCGCATCTTCGCTATCAGCGTAGGGCAATCTTCTACCTCATGATCAAACTGAGCATAATACCAACATGATATCCTAGTCGTGTTTGTACAATCGTGGGCATAATGCCCTGGCCCTCCGCAATTGTAACAGATTATCTGTCCGCGACCCCTCCCTGGTCCCATTCCATATCGACCTGGACCGCATCCGTGAAACCCAGCACACGCCATCCCTGCATTTAGGTCGAGGGCTCGCGTTTCGGCCTGCACCCTGTAGGTAGGAGTCCGATCCATCATTAGTTCATAGCTTTGGTAGGTGCGTTTGTCATGGCCTACTGACCTATAGAAGTTACAAAACAACTACTGGGATGTTTGCGTATACTTCTGCAACAGATGAAAATTATCCGTGGTATGTTTTCCTCCTATTTGGCAGATCGCGTACCATAACGCAGATGCTGTGCTCAGCCCCACCTGTGCCTCAGGTCTTAATGGCATTGGCCCTCCTCCTACCAAATAATTCGCGAACATTGGATAGTGATCTTTGTCATGGCCTTGGCCTTTGCATTTTATGCACCATACTTCTTTGCGCGCCTCTGGCCAAGGTGCCCTATCCTATTTCAAACTTAGCATTTCCTGACATAGATTTTCTAACTGTGCGCAGATCTGTTGGACTCCCAATCCTGGGTCTTGTATAGGGGTCTCATGCAACCTCATTGCCATCTCCAATGCTTCAGCCTGGGTGGAAAGTTTTTGCTGTGACAGTGCCGTCCTTAAGTGTGGCGTAAGTGAGGCCACAAATGATTTGAAAATCACTCACGAATGATATCAGTTAATTAATGAAGGTATTACGGATTCATGTGCTAGGGTGTTTCTATGTTATTTTAAGCAACAGATCGATAAAATTGTGAAATACACAGACACTTGAAAGAGTAAGAGAAACACAGTAAGAAAATACAAAAGCATAAAAAATCTAATAAGGAGTTCACCTAATCCTCCTGGGCTACGTCTCCTGGTCCAACCTTCAGTGGTGGCCTTTTCTATTGTGTCTTAAAGCAGAGATTTTACAATAAGGAGCTCAATTTGAGTCTCACTTAACAGATGATTATCAGTAGGGTGGTACTTGGATCCCCCAAGCCTCTAGAGTACACAGACTCCCCCTTATTGAATCTCGACCTCAACTGGTCTCGATGGTATGATCCCAATTTGATACTCAATACTGGATAGGTATACACAAAGGAGTTGCTTGGACCTCTCAAGCCTTCTCTGGAGTTCAAAAACTCTCGAACTCTCTCTGTCTTTGTCTGCTTGACGCTGCCTTTTCTCTGCAGGTCAGCTCGGCTTTTCTGTTCTCTGCGATTCGCTTCTTTCACTACTTATATTCCCCTCTATTCTTTATCTATTCATGGCTTAAAGCCAATCTATTCCCTGTCTATTCATTTCCTCTTCCTGGCTCTCTAGTTCACCTGCCTCTGTCTGCTGGAATTCCCCTGCTCTACATCATCATCTCTATGGAACGCTGCATAGAGAGGTGGCCACTTGTCACCTTACGAACTGAGTGTCAGTTTTCTTTGAATGGTCATTATTTCTGTTATTCTAGGATTTGCCTGCGAAACTGATTCTTTTGCCAGTTCAGTGGTCATGTCGGACCTCAACACTTTATGTACCTCAGTCTATTTCCCCCTTAAATCTGGTCATCCATCGAGTTGATCCTCCGCCATTGATCTAGAGCCTCCAGATCCTACGGTCTCCATTTATATCGCGCGGGTAAGTTGCTTGACCGTTACTCACGTGATGTAAGTGGTTTTCTCTCTCATCCACTAGACACACATCACCTAGTGTATGGAATCACGCTGAACTCTGCCAAACCCACTTACCGCTCGAAGTTCAAGTGATATCCTGCTAGTTTTGGGCACGGGACCCGCCTTTTGATGCATTCTACATGGTTTCCCTATTTTCCTCGTGATCGAGCGCTCAGGGCTTTCCTTCTCTGAGGGTTTTTCCCTCTATTTCTAGATCTGGGCTTCCCATTTGCCAATTTGCATCCATGCGTAGTCTCCATGGGTCAACGGTCAGCGCACTTTGACCAAGAGTCCTCGTTGTTCCATGCTGGCCATAATTGCCATTGTCCAGAGGTCATTTCTGATAAGCTTTGTTATTCATAAGATTTGATCTGACATAATTTGAAACAGTCATGAAAAATGTTTAAGGATCCAATTTGGATCACGGCCTTCCCACTAAAAAAAGCTTTTGGGACCACCCAAAAGTTGGATTTCAAGCATCGACTAAGTGAGGGTATAGCTATCTCACTTGTCCAATCTCTATCCATTTTGCACTACTTGGCTTTGAACCCTTGAGTCCAATCTTGAGGTACTCAACATCTCCCCTGCGCTTCATCCTCACCTTCCTATCTAGAACTGTGTCTTCCTGCAATTCGTTGAGATATTCAGGTAACAGATCATCAATAGAAGGCAATTGACTTTGCTCTTTGGGGTCTTCAATTAATGAAGGTTCAAATAGTCTCAAGCTGTCTGCACTAGTGATTGAGTAGATGTGCATGTAAGCTGGTAAATCAAGGTGAAAAGCATTCTCACCAATTTTCTCAAGTATCTTGAAAGGTCCATACCTTATTGGCTTAAGATTTTTACCTTCACCTTGTAGTTTGTCCTTGCTGATATATAGCTAGACTTGATCACCATCTTGAAAACTATCCTCCATCCGATGCTTATCATGCCTTGCCTTGTACTTGGCTTGGCTCTTTTCTAGATGTTCCTATACTGCCTGGTGAATCTCTTGGATTTGTTCAATGAGCTTGGTTGCCTTGTCCACATCACTGTGTCCATCAACTGCTATGTCTTTTCCAAAGACAAAATCCAAGGGAGACCTTGGTGTGAAACCAAAACAAGTATTGAAAGGAGATCTCTGTGCAGAAGAATGTTTTGCTTGGTTGTAAGCATGCTGCACATAACACAAATGTTCATCCCAAAGCTTGGGATGCTTGCTGCAATAGCCTCTGAGCAACTGGATCACTGTCCTGTTGACTACTTCTGTCTGGCCATTTATTTGTGGATGAAAGGTTGTGCTTTTCTTTAGTCTGGTGTCCATCAGTTCCCACAAACTCGACCAAAACTTCCCAACAAATTGGGTGTCTCGATCAGATACAATGGAAGTGGGTAATCCAAAATGAACCCATACATGCTGAAAGAACAACTTTGCGGTTTGTTCAGCTGTAATCTGTTTGTTACAAGGTATCAAAATACACATTTTGCTGAACCTATCCACAACAACATATAAATAGTCATGACCTTTCCTAGATTTAGGCAGTCCTCCAACAAAGTCCATGGAAATACTTTCCCAAGGATGAGAAGGAACTGGCAGTGGAGTGTACAAGCCTAGTTTTCTATTGCTGGGCTTGCTTTTAGCACACATGGTACATCCCCTTACATATCTAGAAACTGTCTCATTCATTTTTGGCCAATAACAAAATCTTTGTAGCTGTGCAACTGTTTTACTTACCCCAAAGTGACCTGATATTAGAGAAGTGTGTGCTTCCCGAATTATCTTTACTCTTTCAGTTTGTGGAATGCATAGCTTCCCACAATGATACAAGAGTCGGTCCTTAACATGATAATCCAATTCCTCTACTCATTTGCCTTGACTTAAAGTTGCATATACATCTTTAAAATCTATATCTTGAGCATATTGTTCAATGTAGCTCTCATGCAATACTGAATTATGCTTAAGTATAGTGGATGCATTTATAATAGGTCTAGATAACATATCTGCAACTTTATTGTGTATGCCCTTTTTATATCTAATGACTAAATGAAACTGTTGTAGAAAACCCATCCACCTATAGTGTCTTGATTGCTGCAATTTAGTTTGGGAGTGTAGATATTGAAGTGGTTGATGATCAGTATGTATAACTGTCTCTTTGCCCATTAAGTAATGTTTCCACTTTTTCACACTCTATAATAATGCATACAATTCTTTATCATATGTTGGATAGTTAACCATTGCAAAATTAAATGTCTCAGAATGATAACATATGGGTTTGCCGTGCTGTATCAACACTGCTCCCATGGCATAGTCACTGGCATCTGTTTCGATCTCAAATGGTCTTTGAAGATCTGGTAGTGCTAGTACTGGTGTTGTACTAATCCTTTCTTTCAAGGTGTCGAAGCCTTTCTGTTGTTTGCCTCCCTATTGAAACACCTTGTTCAATCCTGTCAAAGCATGTAAGGGAGCTGCAATTGAGGAAAAGTTAGAAATGAACTTTCTCCAATATTGTGTTGCTCCTATGAAGCTTCTAACTTCTGTAGCAGATTTGGGTTTAGGCTAGTTTACAATGACTGCAAATTTAGAGGGATCTATCTTCAATTCACCACCCCCTACTATATGTCCCAAATAATTCAAAGATGTTTTCCCAAATTCACATTTTGAGAGTTTAACATAAATTTTTTCTCTTTTCAAAACATCTAGTGTTTGCTTAACATGCTTTAAATGTTCTTCCCACGTTTTGCTAAATATAAGAATGTCATCCAGATATACAATAACAAAATCATCAAGAAAAGGTTTGAGTACATCATTTATTATTCTCATGAAAGTAGCAGGAGCATTAGTTAAGCCAAAAGGCACAACCAGCTACTCATACAATCCCAGCTTTGTTTTGAAAGCAGTCTTCCATGCATCTTGTTCTGCAACTCTGACCTGATGATATCCACTATGCAAGTCTAACTTGGAAAAATAAATAGCTTCCTTTAACTAATCTAATAGATCATCTATGCGAGGAAGGGGATAACGGTTTTTGATCGTTATCTTATTCAGTGCCCGGTAATCAATGCACATTCTCCATGAGCCATTTTCTTTCCCACCAAAGCGATTGGTGACCCACATGGCGATGTGCTAGGTCTGATGAACCCTTTTTCGAGCAACTCCTGCACCTACTTCTTGATTTCTGCATTCTCTAAAGTAGACAACCTGTACATTCTGATGTTAGGTAATGGAGCATCTTGCTGTAAATTAATATCATGCACTATTTCCTTTTTGGGTGGCAGACCTTTAGGTTCTTAAAACAAGATATCATACTCTGAAACAATTTTTTCTAAATCAGCTTGTTGTTTAGCATCACAGCCCTCAAATACATTGGTTTTATCAGGTTTCTTTTCCTTTACAACCATCAATAAAATTGTTTGCATGAATTTACAATTCGTTTCATCTGCCCTGAGTTTATGAGAGTATAATTATTCTTGAGCTTATGAGCTCTTACAAAGTATTCGATTCCATCTTTAATGAGTAGATACTTGTTCTTAGTTCTATAGAAAATAGGTTTTCTATCATACAAGTAAGGAATTCCTAAAACAATTCCGCATATATCTAGAGGAATTATATCTAACTCAACCTCATCTACAAATGCTGACCCAAAAGAAAACTTAAGTTTACATTGTCTAGTCACTTGTAGTTGTGCCTTATCACTTAACCAACCAAATGGGTATGGTTTCTTGTGAGGTGTAGTCAGTAATCCCAACTTGTTTACAATTGCTTCATAAATTAAATTTATTTGTGAACCACTATCAAACAAAGTATCAATCTTTTGATGTTTGGAAATAACTCGAATATGGAAAAGCTCATGTCTTTTTCTCTCATTTTCTTCATTATTAACAGATTGTGCAGAATTACTAGTAGATGCTTAAGAATTTTTACCTTTTATACCTATGGCTGCAATGGTTGTTTCATCTCCTGAGTCCGACCCCAAATCTTTCTGAATAGCTGCAGCAGTCTTCTTCTTCTTGCCCTTGAACTTCTTAGGTCTCAGCTCCAGATGCAGAATCCAACAGTGCTCATCATCATGCCCATCCTTTTTATAGTGAGTGCATGAAGACTTGGTCTTTTGTGAAGTATTGGCCTTCCTTTCTTTCCATTTCTATTTTCTTTTCTCCTTATTCTTTCTTGCAATGAGTTTGGATGATCCCCCAACTTCTCGGTTCCCATTCTTTCCTCTAGCTTCTAGATGTGTAGCTTGAATAGATACCTCATCTATACTAGTGGGATTAAACATGAGGATAGTGTGCCTCATGTAGCTGTGTAGACCCCCTATGTATTTCAACAGAGTCTCAGGTGAGTCTAATGAAATTCCTAGAATCAAATCTCTCTTCCTAAATTCTTGGGTGTAACCTTGTACACTTTTCCCTTTCAATTGGCGAAGAGTTTTCCAGCTCATCATGGCTTGCTGCATGTAATCTAGTGGATATAAATTTTTTTGATTGCAAAAACAAATTCACTCCAGACAGAAAGAATCTTACCATGTTTCTTCATGTTAGCTTGGGTCCTGCCTTCCCACCATACCAAGGCAGTGCCTTCGAGGCATAGGTTGGGCAGCTGAATCTTACTCTTGTCTGAGTTGATACTCCGCACTCTGCAATACACATCAATTTGTCTGATCCAATTATTCAGCTTCTCTGCATTCAACTCTCCATCATATATGGGTAAATCAAATTTAACATCTAATTTAATCAAAGATGTCTTCTTTTTATGTTCAGGGCTATTAGGAGGTGTGAGAAAGCTTTCTTCTTTCCCTTTGCCTTTTGAGTGGTCGTGGAGAAGAGATTCTTCTTCTCCTTTATCTTGTTTGGAGCCCGATGAATCTTAATCTTTATGTTTCCTAAAGTCCTTATACATTTTCTCTACCATGGACCTCATGGCTAGGAAACTATCTATAAATTGAGGGTTTGGCTCGAAGGGACTTTCCTATGACATTTTCTTCTGAAGATAGACTCTTCCAATTTCTGGGTTAGTCTCAACCAACTCTCCTTCTCCTAATTTAAGCTTTGACCTAGTTAGCATTCAATAGCAAAATCCAACACAAGCTTTTCTAACCTTAAACAACCTAATGCTCTGATACCACTTGATCTGAAAATCACTCGCGAATGATCTCAGTCAATTAATGAAGGTATTACAAACTCATGTGTTGGGGTGTGTCTATCTTATTTTAAGCAACGGATCGATAATATTGCAAAATGCACAAACACTTGAAACTATAAGAGAAACATAGTAAAAAAATACAAAAGGACAAAAAATCTAATAAGGAGTTCACCCAATCCTCCTGGGCTACGTCTCCTGGTCTAGCCTTCAGTGGTGGCCTTTTCTGTTGTGTCTTAAAGCAGAGATTTTACAATAAGGAGCTCAATTTGAGTCTCAATTAATAGATGATGATCAGTAGGGTGGTACTTGGATCCCCCAAGCCTCTAGAGTACATAGACTCCCCCTTACTGAATCTTAACCTCAACTGGTCTCGATGGTATGAGCCCAATTTGGTACTCAATACCAAACAGGTATACACAAAGGAGTTGCTTGAAACTCTCAAGCCTTCTCTGGAGTTCAAAAACTCTTGAACTCTCTCTGTCTCTGACTGCTCGATGCTACCTTTGCTCTACAGGTCAGCTCAGATTTTCTGTTCTCTGTGATTCGCTTCTTTCTCTACTTTTGTTCCCCTCTGCTCTTTATCTGTTCATGGCTTAAAGCCAATTTGTTCCCTGACTGTTTGTTTCCTCTTCCTGGCTCTCTGGTTCACCTGCCTCTGTCCGCTAGAATTCCCCTGCTCTGTGTCATCATCGCTATGGAACGTTGCACAGAGAGGTGGCCACTTGTCGCCTTATGGACTGAGTGTCAGTTTTCTTTGAATGATCGTTATTTTCGTTATTCCAGGATTTTCCTGCGAAACTGATTCTTCTACCAGCTCAGCGGTCATGTCGGACCTCAACTCTTTATGTACCTCAGTCTATTTCCCCCTTAAATCCAGTCATCCATCAGGTTGATCCTCTGTCGTTGATCTGGAGCCTCCAGATCCTACAGTCTCTGTTTATATCACGCGGGTACGTTGCTCGACCGTTACTCACGCGATGTAAGCGGTCTTCTCTCTCATCTGTTGGACATGCATTTCCCAGTGTATGGCATCGCGCTGAACTCGGCCAAACCCGCTTACTGCTCGAAGTGCACGCGATATCCTGCTGGTTTTGGGCGCGGGATCTGTCTTCTGACACTTTCCACATGGTTTCCCTATTTTCCTCGTAACCAAGCGCTCGGGGCTTTCCTTCTCTGAGGGTTTTGCCCTGCGATACACGATTAGTGCTTTGCTCTAATTGTGTATCAGAAACTGCCTCTGTTTCTGGATCCAGGCTTCCCATTTGCCAATTTGCATCCATGCGCGGTCTCCATGGGCCAACGGTCAGCGCGCTTTGACCGAGGGTCCTCGTTGTTCTGTGCTGGCCACAATTGCCATTGTCCAGAGGTAATTTCTGATAAGCTTTGTTATTCATAATATTTGATCTAACATAATTTGAAACAATCATGAAAAATCTTTAAGGATCTAATTTGGATCAACAAACCATGCGCGATGCTGTGCATCCGTTAACGTCATATTGGATTCACAGATCGTACTCTTCAGCCTTTGGTCTAGATCCCAAGGGGTCTCACCCAGAAGCATCACGATCTCTTTAAACCCGATGATTGATTGTGTCTCTGATTTTGCCCTGCTAAATTCCCTATTCAACGCATTCTGGATCTTTGCAATTCCTGTGTTCGGGTGGTCATTGGAATGTTTGATATATCACGTTAATGCATGATCCTACAGTGTGCTCACCAACATAGCCTTTTTGATATTATCATCCATGATGCCCTGTGCTTCCCATAATGCTCTTACTACGAACCAGAATTGGTCTGGATCTTCATTCCGTCCTCCTCTGAATACTAATAGTTTGATTGTGCTCACCATACTGAACTGTGGAGGTGGTGGAGGTGGAGTGGGTGGAGATTGAGGTGAGGGGGGTGAAGCGGGTGGTGGTGTGGGTGGAGGTGGTAAATGCAGAATCTGCTACCTTATCAAACTGACCACGCTTCTCAGAGAAACCTTCACGAGCTCGTCCTTGCTCTCCCGCGAGGGTGAAATTAAGGGACTGTTTTCTAATTCTTCACTACTTCCGCTTCTGTAGATCTTTCCGCTTTGCATAGTCCCAAACATTAATTTATTCGCATAACCCGCTTTTCACATAACAACATCTTAATCTAAGTGTTTAAAGATTTAATAGACTTACCTCGCAGTCCCTTAAGAAAACGTCACTCTGTCTCACTATAGCTGACGGTCGTGTCACCACGAACTCAGTGATAAATCGCGCTATTATTTGGTCGAACCAGTGGTCCACAGGTCCCGCTATCTTATCTTCTAAGGCCTCTAGTCTGTGCACTAGTTCCAGAGTCCATACTATTAGTTTTTCGAGCCTACACCTTCCATGGTTGTCTACTAACTTTGTGATCCACTCATACAACTTGGATGGAAAAGATGCAAAGAAAATTTCATGTATCTCAGCATACAAGTAGCGATCCGACCACTGCTCCTTAGATACTCGCGATTTCTATTTTCCTGCGCCGTGAACTTGTGAATCTTCCTATCCAACCACTCTTCAATTTATTTCTTTGTAGGGCTCCAGTGGCATGACATCAGACATCCTTTATGCAGATCCCAGTCTCGGCAATGAAACCATTTGTTGGCTTAGTGGGGCCTAACCGAGGTTCAAAGGTGATTTAGCCAAGCAAATCCTGGTACTAGTGGCCCTTTCGGCAACAATCCGCAGAGCGCGGACTAAGGTCTCACCTGAAGTAGTATAGGATGGTGGTAGAACCAGGTTTCCACACCTTGGAGATGTCTGATGGGCTTCTGTAGGTTTGGGGTCTGACTAGTTGCTGCGTGCACTTGTGATCCCTTCGCAACATGCAGTGCGGCTTCTGCGCAGCCTTACTCAGGGCGCAACCCGTTTAATACCCACGATCCTTGTTAATTAACTTATTACTTAACTTTTGTGCATAAGATTTATGGTTATTACAACATATATATCAATTATATCAGCGCGCGCAATACATAATCGAATACGAACATAAGGAAGAAAATGCATAACAAATAGACAGGAATAGAAATCAACTTCTCTTTTATTAATCTTTGATCTTGCTTACAAACCCGATACCGCCTTGTGCACTCAGCTACAGGCGTCCATGCACTCAGTTGCAGACTCTACTAGGCCTCTATGCACTCAGCTGCAGAGCCTCTTCCTACTACTACAACCCAAGACGCTTAGAACTCTCCTCTAAGCTCGAAGCATTCCTTTGCTATTCATCTATTCATATTTTCCTAACTGACTTTACAACTTAGAGCCTCGCTCTATTTATACAATCCCATGGTCCGTGGACCATGGGTAGGCCGACTTTACACTATTTTACAATACAATGTTTAGGGTAGACAATCCTATGACTCAATTGTACACTTCACGCTCCGCGCCCATAATTCGCGGAGTTTTACAACATCTCTGACCAAAACATGGGCTTTAAACCTCAAAAACCTGCTGTGGGGGGATTCCATGCCAAATAATGAGGTGTTGTAATTGGTCTAATGTCCATTGCAATTGGGGTAGCCATACTCAGTTCTTGTGGATTTCAGTGTGTGCGGTAATTCAAGTTTTTTAGGGCAACGATAGTTTTGCAGATGGTTATGGCTCAGAGTGTAAAAAAATCAAAGTGAATTTGATACTTTTTACTTAATTAACTGTGTTATGAGGGTGAATTTACTTGGAATTTGACAATGGAGTTGGTTTTCCACGATTAAATACCTGGAATTGGGCGAAATTGACTATAACTGGTGGTTGATGGAGGCTTCAGAGGTTCGTACGGTTCTGGTATAGATTGATGAACAAACTAGGCTATCTGCGACGTCTGTGGAGTAATGGTGGAGGTCTATGAGAAAATTCGCTGTTTGGAGGGGTCGTGAGGGCTCTCTGAGTTTTTGATAGAAAATGTGCGAAAAGAGAAAAAAGAGGGATAATGGGGATTTTATAGAAAAACGTTATTTTTTGGCGGGTTAATTGTTTGATGAATAGTGGCGGTTTTTTCGTTAAAAAGGGGGAAGTGGTTTAGGAAAGGCTGCCAGATTCCATTCATCGTTCGACACGTAGTGTCGGGTGTCAGGGGGAAAACCACCTTATCGGGTGGGTAAAGGATGGGCATTGGGAGCGACCGATATGATCACGGGCCATTAGATGAGAGGGAGGAATGATCAACGGTGATCGGGAGATGGAGTTGTACGGTGATTTACACATAAAGTTCTCGGGGGGCCCATGGGTCTAATCACCGGTGGTATAAGATTAATTTAGAACTTAATCTCATCGGGAATGCTTTAACACAGGATTAAGGATTGAGGGCGGGATTTTAATATGTTTTGTGGGATAAGGGGTAGTAATATAGTTTATAACTAAACTAAGGGGTGGGGTTATTTTATATAGAGGAGTTAAATATATACAGGATAGTGGGTATTTTGGGAATTTTTATATATTTAATTAAAAAGTCAATATGAGGTGAAATGAGCGGAAGGGGTATTTTACTTAGGTATTGTTTTGGGAAGTTTTAGTGTTTATGGATAAACGCCTAAACCCCTAGACTAGTAGCTAAGTCTAGAACAAAAGTGCAAAGCATTCTCTACTTTTTCTATAACCAACAGAGTAAATAAGACAATAAAGAAGCCTACCTAAATCTTTCGCTTACTCCTTATCTCCCTTGACCAATTCAGTCACTCCTTGCCGTACTTAATCCACTTGAAAAGTACCTGCACACAGACAGAATACAAAAATCGATCAAAGCATATGATAATGATCTATTGATTAAACATAAAATGGAATCAAGTGCATAATATACATATGAAAGCATCAATAAACAATACAAATATATTGAAAAAGCTTTGAACACTTTATTAGTAAAAGGAAGAGTTACAACCCAATTTTCTTGATTCAGTGCCACTCCTCCAGTTCAATACCATCCTCTCCTCATAACAAGCAAGACATTTTGACATCATTACAATACTTGAAACCAACTCAAGTCTCATACTAACATCATATCCCTATAATTCAATGATTTCTAGCCCCTGATCACTTAGATGAGTGGTCTTTTTATAGGTGAATGAAGGAAGTTATATCATAAATAGTGACAATGAATGCCCTCCCAAACTTAGGATTTAGTTCCATGGAGGAAGGGATAAAGGGATTGATGTTCCTTAACTTCCTCTCTCATCCAATTTCGAGCCCAAAGGAGTGGATAACCTTGGGAAAATTCTAGAAGTATCCTATGGATAAGAATATTCCAAACCCCAATGCATATTTCGCTCAAATTCGCCCAATGCAGGCCAAAGAGGGCTCAAGTGTGCTACAATGCACCTTGGCAGTGTACTGGACTGCATTGCAATGCACCCTAATAAAGGCCTGCCTACGCTGATCTTCTTAGAGGCAGTTTTTGGATGATTTCAGTCATGGAATCTCTTGTGAAGGAGGCATTCTGATGGTTGACTTCATTAGGGAATGTAACAGCTGAATTAGGGTTTGATGGGGCCTAATAGTATTGATCTGTATGTCGGGGTTGATGTGCCCAAATTGATCTGTAACAGTTTCCCCCTAAAGCATGAAGTCATAAATATGTATGTTGAGTGAAATAATTTACTATGTGGAGAGGAGGTTTCAAAGTGGAAGGTGACTGCATCAAGTACAATACATATCATGATAATTTGATTTTTTCTCATGAACTTGCTGAGGGAAGGCATACCCATGCTCAGCTTATAAAATTTCATTACATGTACAAATATAGTCATCTACAGATATAGACCCATGAATGGATGACCATGAATGTAAGACAATTGTACTTTAGATTTATTACTCCTAAAAATATCACAGCTCGGATGGATGAAACTAGATCTGGGGTCTTCAATCTCGTTCAATCTTTCGCTCAAGTACAAGTCTAACCATGTGAATAGATGATATGAAGTCGAACATGGGAAGACATCATCTGATTACCAACCAATGATGTAAGCCATTAACAGACGTGAGAGGAATCACCAATAATGATAATGAACCTCAAGGTACTATGGTACAGTTCACATGGTGTGAAAAAATGATTTGATGTCAAACACCATACAAAGTCTTTCGGTCGAAGGCCAATGATGTCAACCTATCACCAGAAGTGAGAAACATGCCATTGATATATGAAAGCCTCAAGGTACCGAAGGGGTGTTTCTAAGTCAACTTCTTGGATAATGTGCATATGTCGACAAGAAGTGGCTCATCGCAGGAGGGCCTTGATGTATCCCACATCAACGACATGAAATGAGGTAAATGATTTTGGAGATGAAAAATCGATTGATGACAAAAGGTTTAGGAATGGCAGTCATGAAAATCAAGGTTTACGGTATTGCAAAGGATGAAGTTTGAATTGAATGACTTCTCTTGAACATGTAGGCGACACTAAAATGAATTGGTAGCATTGACCCAAAACAAAGTAATGGATGGTATGGTAGACCAACGATCTGATAACCATCAAGCTAAATGACCCAACCCACATAGTCATGGTGATGAGGTGAAAGTGTCATGTTCAAGGGCGACTTGCTACCATAAAGTGTTCTTCCCTTTTTCCAATTTTCCCCAGTCATTGCTGACCAGTACCTCTTTATTTTTATTAGTCTTAAGGAGGATAACATATGCTTGATGTATAATTCCACCCTTTGGGTGAATCCATTGCTATTTGATGCTTTAATGAGTCTAGCGAAGGTGAAACTCAGTCTTGTCTAGATGGACAAGTTTGTCGCTATTTGATGTTTTTAATGAGTTTAACGACAAAGATAACTCAGTCCTTTTCATGTTTAGAGAGTTTGAAAAGGGACGAAAAGGAAACTCCAAAAGTTTTTTTTCGTAGAATTGTCTCTTAAGTACGGAAAAGCATAAAATAATATGAGAGAGAACTTATTGACCATGTTCGATCAACGTATTCCTTTTTCGTAATTAACCTATCTCAGTCTGAAAAAGGGTTAAAATTATATTGAGTAGATATCAATTCCCATCCATTAACGATCTAGAAATGACAAGCACTCGACAATATTTTCATGTTTAGAGAGTCTGTAAAGAGCTTAAAGAGGACTGCAAGGGGGTTCCTTTTTTGTTTTTAACAAAGCTCGAAAAAGAGATAAAAGTTTGCTTTGTGGTCAAAGATGTTAAATTTACATTTGACCACGTCAAATTCTGCATGTCAGTTGTCAAACCTGCTCGAAACACCATCAAAATAGATTAAAAATACCTATTTTATGGATAAAATGAATAAAAGCTAATGTTTACTTGATTAATGTGCAAGAAATAAACATAAAAACAAGTTTTACCATTCATTTTTACCATTTCACATTTACTCTTTGATTTTGGTGCTTTGGAGCAGTTTTTTACCTTAAAGTTCACCAACTTATTGTAGAAGATTCAGTGGACCATTCCTCGTGTCGTCTAGACCAGGTAGGAACTATCTCTGTTCTCTTTCATTTCATAGCATTCATTTTCAATTTCAGGAAAAATTTTGAGTTTTTGGGGCCCCTGGGGTTTCAATTTTCCAATCTGTGATCAGCGCACCCTTTCAACATTGAAAGGTGCACTACAGTGCACTCACCTAGAAGGCTACTTGCATTGCAGCGCACTGTCCCTAAGGCTGGGCTTCATTGGGCGCAAAACCAAATTTCATTTAGTTGTTTTCACCCAAAAATTCTTCTATTTTTTGCAAGAAATGGATCCTAATTTGCCTTATGGTTGTATTTTCAGGTATTCATCGGATAATAATGATGATTACATGGAGAGAATGAGAGCACAAAGAATAGGATATGATTGCCCTAAATAACCAGGGCACGGTTGAGGCCCTAAGGAATTGTGGGTTACTCAAATATTTCCGATTATCTGGTATGAGGTAGCAAATTGAGCTTTTGCAGTTCCTTGTTCGTTCATGGGATCCTATCAATTAGGCATTTCACATTAGAGACAAAGTGGTCTCAATTACCATTGATGACATGTACTTTCTTACCAGATTGTTGAGGCGGGGTGCCCCCATCTCACTTTCTGGATTTGCCAAAGGGGGTGAATCAGTGAGAGATTACATACGACAGTTCTGTCAGCCAGGTGCATAGCCTAGTAGGGACGAAAAGATTAACATCAAGGATGTTAATGATTTACCATTGAGGATGATCCTTTTTACCATTTCTAAATTGGCTGGCAATGCGACACTACATTTGGAAAACAGATCATACATGCAGCATATGTTGACTTGTATGGGCCTGACCTAGGTTCAGAAGTGATTTAGCCAAGCAAATCCCGGTACTACTGACCCTTTCCGCAACAGTCCGTGGAGCACAAACTAAGGTCTCACCCGAAGTAGTATGTGAGGGTTCTAGAACTAGGTTTCCGCACCCTGGGAATGTCTGATGAGCTTTTGGAGATACACGATTTGATCATTCACGCACGTCGCTACACGCACTTGTTATTCCTTCACAATCTGTGATGCCACTTCCGTGTAGCCCTACTTGGGGCACAACTCGTATAATACCCAAGTTCTGTGTTATTTAATATGTTATTACCCGATTACTTAACTTGTGGATGTAATATTAATGATTGTTATAGCATATTCGGTAATCATATCAGTGCATGTAATAAACAAACCAATATAGATGTAAAGAAGATAATGCACCACAAATACATAGAAATAAGAATCAACTTCTCTTTATTAATCTTCAATCTTGATTACAGACTTGACATAGTCCTACGCACTCAGCTGTAGGAGTCTGTGCACTCAGCTGTAGACTCTACTAGGCCTCTATGCACTTAGTTGTAGAGCCTCTCCCTACCACTATGACCCAAGAACACTTAGACTCTTGCCTTCTGCTTCGCTATCTCATCCTGTCCCTTAGATTCTCTATCATCTTATATTTTTTTCTTTACACTTAGAGCCTCACTCTATTTATACAATTCCATGGTTCGCGGACCATGGGTAGGTCGACATGACATTACATTACATTACAAAACTTAGGGCGGAAAACCCTATGACTCAACCTATACTTCGCGTTGCGCACCCACAATTCAGAGAGTCTTACAATACACTTGACCCAAAACTTGGGCTTTGAGCCCCAAAACATGCTGTCAGGGGATTCCATGCCCAATAGGCCCCCAACATAATCATCGTGACTCGTCCTGAGTCACTCTGCTGATGCGGTGATCTTGGCACGGAGCCCCTCCAACTGGTCCCGTACTGCTCAGAGGTCCGTGACACACTGTTCTGTGGTTTGCTAGACTTGCTGCATGCGCTCTTCCGATGCTTCTTTGTGAGGATCCACTATCTACCTTAGCACATATTGTCCTTGCATCTATGTGAGCTTGCCCTCAATATTGGTTGTAATGGTGAAGGTCTCATCAATCCAAGTCTGGATGCGCACTTGGAGAAGTGCCTCTTTTTGTCTTGCAGCATCCACCTGCTCTTTCAATGCCCTCGCTTGTTGCATCTTTCCATCCGTTGGGTGAGGACAACTATTTGCGCAATCCTCCTTACACTGTCATACTGCTCCTGTAGTTTGCGTGCCTCCGTTTCCAGGCGCTGTATGTTGGGGTCCTCCTGCAAGGATGTGAGGACGTCAAAATATTGGTCCAACATACCGGTACAATCCTGCACTGCCTGTCCAATTTCTTCCAGTCCTGTTTGAATCGCGCTAATGCAATGTTCTCTAACTTCTAGAGGAGTGGAAGGCTGCGCCTTCAGCCATAGCTCAGCAATCTAGAGGTTCAGCTCCAGCTGTACCCACATTGTTTCCTTGCACGCGGTTCGGACTCCACTTTCCAGATAGTGGATCTGCATCTCTGCGGGTAGATCTATGACGATGGACAATTCTGGAATGCCTTGGCATGCTTCATCAACTATTTGCACAATATGTTGATTCCGTGACACTAGTTCATCACGTTACAGGCTGAGCTGTTCGATGTTGATCTTCTGCTCACTCAATACCTGGATTGCACGACCCTCCCTGGTGTGGAGTTCTACTATGATGCCATCTTGTAGTTGATACAATGTGTCTTGCAGAAGGGCAACCAAATTAAGGTCCATTCCCTTGATTTTGCTTACCGCGGCTCTGTCATCCTTTTTCTCCACTATTAGCCCTCCTTTCAGTAGCAGTACAGTGTTGGGCATCTTTGCACGTAGTAGCTGTTCTACTACTGTCGTGCCTGTTATGATGTGTGTAGACAAGGTACCCTCTTGCGGGGTCCACACCTATAATTCCTGCAGCCATGCCCTTAGGGCCCCAACACATTCTGCTGCTCCAACATGACTTCGTGGAGCACTTCCTTGGTGACATCGTGAACCATTTTGCCGATATCGTAGAGTTCACCTTCCGTTAATGTGATTGGGTCGATGGCCAATTTGGAGGCCTTGACCTTTTTTTATGGACTCGATCTCTCTGTGACGCATCGCCTTTTGAGTTGGGTGGAAGTTGTGCCTGGGGACGCACTGCAGAGTCTGTGTCCTCTATCTCCTATTCTTTATACAATTCCTGGCCTTCCCAGCCTGTGTTGTTGTGGCCCTCGCTGTCTGCACTGCTGTTGCTGCTTTGGCAGCCTTTGTATGCTCTACAGTTGCCTGTGCTACCTCATGGACTATCCTTACCTTGGCTACTGCTTTTTCATTGTGCCTCTTCTCTGCTAGCTGTGTGACACATAGCTTGGCTTCCTCCTTTCTTTTCTGTGCTGCCGCCTTTTCCAATTCTACTAAATCTGGGGTGCGCCACTCAAGAGGCCATGTTTCTAACACTATAAAAATTGCATCATCCATGGCGATGAATGGGAGCTTGGTTCACTGCTGCGCTAGATATTTTCGTGCCCTAATGTAGACATTGTGCATGTCTTCCTTGAAGTCTTCAAAACTCTACAGATTGTTGTACACCATGGGGGACAGGCACGGCCTCCTATTGATCCACATGTAGATGCTCGCCTCCATGAGCACCCAGAAAATCTTTGTATCGCGAATCCACTTCGCTTCCTTGGTAGCCCAGAGTGACGCGTACTTCGCAGCCTCGGGTAAGTCACACTCAATCTTCGGGAACTGGCTGTCCTCCAGTAGTTTACCCACAACCAACAAGATGGACAAGAGTAGCCACACATGGTGGAAGGTCTTACACTGCTCCTGGGCCTCCTTGCAGTTGATAAAAAATTCTTCACAGAGGAACTTGGCCCAGTTGAACTAGACTCCCTTCATGCATTGTTCGGCCAATGCAATCACTAGCACTGGTACTTCATCGCCATGAAATTTTCGCATTACCTTGCTGGCCAGGAGTTGGGTGGCTATGCACACCCCTTTATCCTTGACACTAGTGATGGCATAACCCCTATTTTTCTTTTCCAACTTGTATTTGGTCTTCATGGCTTTCATGAGATCTAAATCGCCACTTTTTCCTGCTATTGTCGCGGGGTCTTTTCCCTTACAGGGAAGATGGGAAATTTAGTGAATAAGAGCCGCGCTGATGGGAATAGGCTCCTCCAGCCATAAGTATCCATTGTGCACCAGGAAAAGAAGCTACTTGATTATGAAAATGGTGATAGGCGCAGTGAAAGTGTGGTATCCACAGCAGATGCAACAACCCAACCTTCTCCACACCGCACAACCATTTCCACGGCTCTAACGTAATTACTGGCCCCTCTATGGTTTGCTTTATGAGACTCTCCATTTCTAAGTGTGGGAACTTCTCACTGTCCATGAGGTCCCAGTCTCTAAACTTCATTGTGGGCATGCGGCCCAAGGGCAAGCCCTCAAACACAATTCCATTAGGAAGGAGCGGGGTTTGGAGTGTGCTCTTCATGACATCCAGATCCTTTGGTATCTTGGTCTTTCCTTTTTGCGAAGGAACGTACTCGGGCAATTTCATTGTAGAGCATACTGGATGGATATCCTCCTCTTCTTCCTCTGCTTCCTCTACCTCAACGATCAGAGCTTGTAAGTCCTCCTCCTCTTCATCTGACTCAATGGTGACAACCTTGCCCTTTTCTTCCATTGAGAGCTTACCGAACCACGGATTCCTTGGGGACACGCAGACTGGTCCCAAGGCTTGCTTATCTTTCTTCGATCTTAGCATCTGAGGTGATTTCTGGATTTCCGGTGCAACCCCAGTCTCTACGGAAACATCATGTACCGTGTGGGTTGGTGCGGCCTCACCGGTGGTTCCTTCCTCAAAGCCCAAACCTGGCCTGGTAGCCATCATCTTGTCTGTCCTGTATGCACTCTTTCACGAACTTAGGGGCTCGGATATCGCTCAGTGCTCAACACTCTATGTTATAATCAACTGCTCAAATCTCAAGTGAACAAGTGTTGTCTCGTGGCCAACCTTTGGAGTTTTATAGCATCTCTTGAATTCAAATTCGACTGTTCCCCCCAATTCCGGGCCATCAATGATTTCTTGGTCACATATTTTCCTAAATCTTGCCCATAATTCGTGTCTTAAATGCCCGCTGCCCATTCCATTCAGCCTTAAAGCGGACATCTTTTCATGAACAGTGACACCAACGGTCACTTCCCAGCTTATCTAAGCGGCAGCGCTGTCCCTCGTGCGCGGGTGCGAACCTTGGGATATGATGATTCTACCCGTAGGTCCCTGATCGCCCAGCTTCAAAATAGACTTCTTTATAGTCCTGCGCTCTCTTTCAACTGCCTGGAGCGCTGAGACTGTACTTCCTACGGCTAGTCAGAGGGCCACACCATCTGTGCGAGGCTTCAGCTTGTCTTCCTGTATAGTCCGCGGGGAATCCTCAATTGTCCTCGCAAAAACTGACATCATGCATTCTATCGTATGTAGTGCGCTCCCCTGGTTACTGCATTTGGTGAGATGCGGTCGTAGCCATGGTAGTAGAGTCATAAATTCTTGGCGATAGTATTCTAATTCAGTGGTATGATAATCCACACCTTGCCTTGTCACCCTTGGTCTATTGACGCGACATGCTTCCTTGATCTCGTTTTCCAACCTTTTGACCTCTGCATCCATCAAAAGGCTTTTCTTCCTCAGTCATGCCCAGTCTTTTTTGATTTCGTGAACTCTAAGGTTCCCTTGCCGAATGGCTTCCTGAAGCCTTATGTGTTCGACCTCGCGTAGCTATGTGATTTCTTTGTAATGGGCTTAGCGCATTGTCACATCTGCGGGCGTTATTACATGTGGATTCCCGTTTTCATTTTCTTTAGAAATTATGGTCCTTACTTTGTTTCGCATCTTTGTAATCACTTCTGCGGTCATGGTTTTGGACATGGCCCCATAGGCCCATCGGACCACTGGTACGTACAGGTCCCAATCAGTGCGTCTCGCCTAGTGAATCCTGTTAAATACTTTGCACACCCTATTGAATGCTTCCTCATGGATAATTGGTAACACACGTCACCCTTTCTGCTGCTATGTTTTGTCTCGATTCTCTATTCTGGGAGTGGTGTGCACTGGTGCAAGCTGTACGGCATATGTCCGTACCCATCGGGAAAGGTGGGCGTGCAAGTTGTCCCACCCCTGGTGACTGGCTCTCATCCTGAGCTGGGGTTTTCCAAATCGTAGGCGCATCATCCTTCGACATCCATGCCAGTCCTCAAAATTTCCTTGATTCGTAACCCACCATCATGCGGGCATTGCACACAGTGCCCACTTCAAAGCACTGAACCGCTGCTATTCTGGTACTGCGCTTTCAAATTTGTTTAGGAATTCATCTACTGCTATCAACCCGTCATACCTAGACAGATCCCTTGCTTTTGTTGTTACACAGTGCAGTGATCTTATCATCATTTTGCAATTGAGTGTGGTTACCTCGTGTAACCGGTTCTGCCATCATTCTACTTCTTCGTCTAAATCCAAAGTGTAGGAGCTGTGGTGCTCCCACGAAATCCTACCATATGCTGTCAGATTCACCCAATTGTCTTCTTGCACGGTTATCTTGTAGATGCAATCAAGATCGTCATCGCTATCATTGTCGCACACCGGTTTAGTGTATCACGCTCCTTCAGCTGGATCTAGCGGTACTACTATGTGTAGTGACTTGTTTTCAAAGATAATTTTGCGCTTCTTCATATTTATGACTCTGTTCATATCTGTGGCCCAGTCTATTCCTAGTAGCGCGAGATAGGGATTACTGTCATCGACAATCTCTATTACTTCAAAATCTACCTGTGCGCTCGCACCTTCAATATCTACTGTCACCCCTTGCAATATTCCCATGGGTAATATCTTTTATTGGTTCACCATTCGTAACTGAATAGGAGACCATTGTAGCATGGGTCTGCCCATGCGTTCCCATGTTTTTTTTCAGTACATTCACATCTGATCTGAGATCCAAGATTACCTAATCCATTTCATACTCACTGATTTGCGCAGTCAACCTCATTTCCCTTCCAGTGCGTAATGCATGCTTCTCCAGTTTTTGGACCACGTGTGGTTCTCCTAACCCCGTGCATCTAGTGGTAAGTTCTTGTAGTCCTTTAACTGCCTTATTGTCACGTAGCAGTTTCATGCATGTCTCCAGAAAGGTAGTGAGCATTGAAGGATCCATTCCTGGTTCTAGTTGATCTTACTACATGAAGTGGAGGCCTCTGTGAAGCTCTTCATAGCTTCCATGAATGTCTCCTTTGCGCATTCTAAATCAAACTTGGGTTCCTTTGTAGGAGCCTTGTGAACCCATGCACTTTCTTCTGGTTTCTTCCCCTTATCATCTCCCATGGTCATACCACTCCTAAGCATCATGTTTACATTCGGGTCTTCTTCGTGCAGCTCAGACCTCATTATTTGTAAATTCTGAGTTGGAGGGGGCTGAAGTACCCCTTTTTCGTGCATCCTTGTGATCAGCGAAGGGCAATCTTCTAGCTCATGATCAAACTGAGTATAATACAAACATGATATCCTTGTCAGGTTGGTACAATCGTGGGCATAGTGCCCTAGCCATCTGCAATTGTAACAAATTAGTTGTCCGCGACCCCTTCCTGGTCCCATTCCACCTCATCCTCGACCGCGCCCCTGAAATCTAGCTCTTGCCATCACTGCATTTGGGTCAAGGGCTTGCGTTTCGGTCTGAACCTGTAGGCAGGGGTCCAATCCATCATTAGTTTGTAACTTTGGTAGGTGCATTCATTGTGGCCTACCGACTTGCAAAAGTTACAAAACAATTGCTGGGATGTCTGCGTGTACTTCTGCAACAGATGACAATTATCCATAGTGTGTTTCCCTCCTATTTGATAGATCGCACACCATAATGTAGGTACCATGCTCGGCCCTACTTGTGCCTCTAGTCTCAATGGCATCAACCCTCCTCCTGCCAAGTAGTTTGTGAACACTAGACAGTGATCCTTGTCGTGCCCTTGGCCTTTGCATTTTATGCACCATACTTCCTCACGCACCTCTGGCCAAGGTGTCCTGTCCTGTTTCAAACTTTGCATTTCCAGACACAGGTTCTGTAGTTGCACATGGATTTTTTGGACTCCCAACCCAAGTTCTTGTATAGGGGTCTCATGTAATCTCATTGCCATCTCCAATGCTTCGGCCTAGGTGGAATGTTTTTTTTGTGACAGCACCATCCTTAAGTGTGGTGTTAGAGATACTATAAACCATGTGCGATGCTGTCCATCTGTCAATGTCATATTGGCTTCATGAATCGTACTCTTTATCCTTTGGTCCAGATCCCAGGGGGTCTCACCCGGGAGCATCGTGATCTCCTTAAACCTGATGATTGATTGTGTTTCTAACTTTGGCCTGCTAAATTCCCTTTTTAGCACGACCTCGACCTCTGCGATTTTTGCGTTTGGGTGGTCATTAGAATGCTTGATATACCATGTTAATACATGTTCTTGCAGTGCACTCACTAGCGTATCCTTCTTAATATTTTCATCCACGACACCTTGTGCTTCCCATAATGCTCTTACCACGAACCAGAATTGGTCCGGATCTTCATTCCCCACTCCTCTGAATACCGATAGTTTGATTGCACTTGCCATACTGAACTGTGGTGGTGGTGGAGGTGGGGTGGGTGGAGAAGGAGGCGAGGAGGGTGAAACAGGTGGTGTTGTGGGTGGAGGTGGTAAATGTGGAATTCACTGCGTTATCAAACTGATGGCACTTCTCAGATAAACCTTCACAAGCTCTTCGTCGCTTTCCCGTGAGAGTGAAATTAAGGGACTGGTTTCTAATCCTTCACTACTTCCTTTTCTGTAGATCTTCCCACTCCACGTAGTCCCAAACATTAATTTATTCGCATAACCCGCTTTTCACACAATATCATTTTAATCCAAGTGTTCAAAGATTTAATATAATTACCTCACGGTCCCTTGAGGAAACGTCGCTCTGCCTCACTGTAGCTGACGGTTGTGTCTACCGCAAACTCAGTGATAAATCCTACTATTATTTGATCGAGCCAATGGTCCACAGCTCACGTGATCTTATCTTCTGAAGCTTCTAGTCTACACACTAATTTTGGAGTCCACACTATTGGTTTGTTGAGCCTACACCTTCCCTGGCTGTCTGCTAACTTTTCGATCCACTCATACAACTCAGAAGGAAAGGATGCAAAGAAAATATCATGGATTTCCTTATACAAGTAGCATTCCAACCACTGTTCCTTAGATTCTTGCAGATTTTTGTTTTCCTGTGTCAAGAACGCGTGAATATTCTTGTTCAACCACTCTTCAATTTCTTCTTTGTTGGATTCCAGTGGCACGAAATCAGACATCCCTTATGCAGATCCCAGTCTCGGCAACGAAACAATTTGTTGGCTTGTATGGGCCTGACCCAAGTTCAAAAGTGATTTAGCCAAGTAAATTCCAGTACTACTTGCCCTTTCGGCAACAGTCCATGGAGCGCGGACTAAGGCCTCACTCGAAGTAGTATAGGATGGTGCTAGAACTAGGTTTTTGCACCCTGGGAATGTTTGATGAGCTTTTTGAGATACACAATTTGATCCTGTGCGCACATCGCTACACGCACTTGTTATTCCTTCGCAATCTGTGATGCTGCTTCCGCGCAACCCTACTCGGGGCACAACCCATATAATACCCAAGTTCTATGTTATTTAATATGTTATTACCAAATTACTTAACTTGTGGATATAAGAGTAATGATTGTTACAACATATTCGGTAATCATAACAATGCGCGTAATAAACAAACCAATATAGATATAAAGAAGATAATGCACCAAAATACACAGAAATAAGAATCAACTTATCTTTATTAATCTTCAATCCCAATTGCAGACTCGACACCGCCCTGCGCACTTAGCTGTAGGGGTCCGCGCACTCAGCTGTGGACTCTACTAGGCCCCTGCGCATTCAGCTACGAAGCCTCTACCTACCACTACGACCCAAGAACACTTAGACTCTTGCCTTCTGCTTCGCTATCTCATCCTATCCCTTAGATTCTCTATCATCTTATCTTTTTTTCTTTACACTTAGAGCCTCACTCTATTTATAAAATTCCATGGTCTAAGGACCATGGGTAGGTCGACATGACATTACATTACATTACAAAACTTAGGGTGGACAACCTTATGACTCAAACTATACTTCGTGCTCCGCACCCGCAATTCACGGAGTCTTACAATACAATTGACCCAAAACTTGGGCTTTGAGCCCCAAAACATGTTGTGGGGAGATTCCATGCCCAACAGTATGCATTAGAGTGTTTAGAGCCAAAAGTGTTCAACTGGGGCGAGGCAGTACTTTCATCCTTGAAAGAACAACTGACCAAGGTGAAAAGCAGAAAGACAAAGAACTTTAGCTATGGGTTGATCCTGATTTCTTTCTCCTTGGAGAGAATTCCACTTATATGGCCACAATTTGTTTCATTGGGTGTATTCAGACCTAGGGATCCATGGATGCAGAGATGGGTGGATCTTATGGCTAGACATGCTGGTCAGTCATCGATTACATTTACCCCTGCTTTCTTTGAGTGGTTTGATCGACGGGATATGGCCATCGCAGAGTATCCATATTTAGGGATGGATTTCCATGGAGAGCAAAACTTGATGTTACCAGTTGGAGTACAGTGGGGTGCTATAGGTAAATTTTTTGACCAAAGTGCTTTTATATTTTAAAGTTTCTACATTTTTTTGTGTTTTTTGATTATTTCCAAGACTAAAAAAATCATTTTTTATGTATGCAGACATTAGACCTGTTCAACCTGTGGGGCACCAACGAGAGGCATGTGGGCCAGCACAGACACTGGTTGGGAGAGCAGTCCTTCGAGACTTAGATTTAGTTGAGACACTGGCTGAACTACAGGACCACATAGAGGGTTTGACCCTAGGCATTCCGAATGTCCAGATCGAGGAGTTGCTTATGCGACTGCAGTGCCACACCATTGGTGTTCCGAGTCATTGGATGAGACTTTTACACATGATAGCATAGGTTATGACCTATTATCATGAGCACCAATAGTCTACTTAGATGTTTTCTGCATATATTTTGAGTTTTCAGGTCAGATGACCAATTTTTATCTTGGACACAAACTATTTGTAAATTTTTTTAAAACAGCTATCTATTTTACTTTCAGAGTTTTATTATGGTCATGTGATGCAATCCTATTCAACTGATGATGTGAATTGAAAATATTTACTTTACATATGTCGAAAATGTCTATTTAACACATAATTCGCTAGAGAATCAGTTAATGTGTTTAGATTTATGGAAATATGTTGATAATGAATAAACTCAAAATTCCTTTCCAAAATACGAACTCTAAGGAACATGCGATGAATTGCTAGGTTTTGGACAATATAAATGTTTGTTAATTGTAGTATAATGAGTTGCAAGTCTAGCCTAACGATGATTTGACAAATGCCAAGTGAAATGGCATTAGAGAGTAGTTCAATCAACGCACTATACTCAGCGATATTGTTTGTCGATCGACCAATACAAATCCCTCTAAAACTCACTAACTCGCCGCTTGGAGCGAAAATGGCCCAGGTTGTAGAGGATAGATTCTGTGTACTACGACTAGCCCCATCAGCATAACCAACAAATGGTTCCGAAAAGTTCGACATTTGCAACAAATGCAAAGTGGATTACTTAACCAAAAAAAAAACTCTAAAAGAAACACACACACACCCATGCAATCAAAGCATATATACAGTGAGTTTTACTACACTTAACTAAGCATAGTAAAGTTTAAGATACAGCCCGTTTCGGGGCTACAACAATGGAATCCCATCATAGTCCACTAACTCATAGGTACCTTTCATTAAAATAGGTTTAACAATATAAGGACCCATCCATAGCGGTTCAAATTTTCCTGCTCCAAGTTTATCAGAATCCTAATCATAAAGCAAGACCATGTCACCTTTTGGGAAGACACGAGGCTTGAAATTTCTATCATATTTCACCTTAATACATTTCTTATGCACTTCGTTATCCAATGCGTCATCACAATAGGTTTCATCCAGATGGCTTAACTCCAAGAAACGTGCTTCTTCTTCAGAAGTGTCAGGTAACAGGTCAATTGCGAGTTTGAGAGATGAGATTTCACATTGAATCGGTAAGACTGCCTCCAAACCATACAACAACTGAAAGGGTGTGAATCCAGTTGCATTTTTCATCGAGGTTCGATATGTCCATAGAGCCGAGTATAGGATTAAATGCCAATTTCTTTTATCAACTCCAATCATTCTCTGCAACATGCACTTAAGGACTTTGTTGATGGCCTCAACTTGTCCATTAGCTTATGTGTAGTATGGAGTAGAACTATCATGTGACAGTCCTAACTTGGCAGTTCAACTCAACCATCATGTGATTGTGAAAATGTGATCCATGATCTATAACTATGGCTTGTGGTACACCAAACCTAGAAACCACATGGTTGAAGAAAAATAAAGCAATCGTTTCGCCACTGTTGTTCAATGTTGTCATCACCTCGGCCCATTTGGTAAAATAGTCAACGACAACTATAATATACCCATGCCTCCCAGTCGAGGTGGGGTTACATGTCATAAATTCAATGCCCCATTTGGTGAATGGGCCAACAACAATGACTGGATGCAATGGTGCAGGTGGTAATATGGTTTTACGGTCATATATCTGACATGTGTGATAGCTTCTGATAGCAATAATGCAATCTTTGAATACGGTTGGCCAGAAGTAACCAGTGCGAAGAATTCTCTGTATGGTATCATACCCAGATAAGTGTCCACCACAAGCACCTGAATGACATTCATTCAAATCTTTCTCCGCTTCTTCATGAGTGAGGAACCTACATAAAATCATATTGACACCACAACTATAAAGCGTATCACCAATGATCAGATAACATTTGGCTTGGTATCAGGTACGTCGTTGTTCAGAGTGAGAGGTATTAGGCCATAAATCTTGGGTTTGGAGATAGACCAGTATATCTCCATACCATGGATCACTTGACGAGATAAGAAACAAAGACTCATCCAAGATTGATGCTTCTGATGTTGAATCATTGGAGGATGGATGAAGGTCACAAAGTAATTCGGTGAAAACAAGAGATTTCTTTGATTTAGATTTGATGAATTCCAAATCAAACTCCTACAAAATAACTATCCATTTTGAATATTTTCCCCCCAACAATTGACGTGAGAAAATGTATGTCACAGGGTTGCAATCTGAAACAATAGTAGTTTTAGGAAGAGGATTTAATGACGAAATCTTTGCATAGCTCGAACGGCTTCCAAAGCTAACTTTTTGACATAGGAATACTTACTTTCTGTGTTGTTGAGATTATGACTCAAATAATAAATAGGATGTTCAATTCCACTTTCTTCTTGAATTAAAACCATGCCAATGGTTGTATCTACAGCAACGAGATACAGGTAATAGTCGTTTTGATAGTTTGGGGCATACATTAATGATGCTCTAATAAGGAATCTTTAAGAGCATCAAAGGAAGCTTGCGCAACCTGATCCTAATGGAAGGGTACCCCTTTCTTCAATAGACGAGTAAAACCTTTGGCCAATTCGGCATAGCTTTAAATTAACCTCCTCAGAAAGTTTGCCTTCCCTTGAAGTCTCTGTAATTGTAATAAGTTTAAAGGTGGAGGCAAGTCAAGGATTTCCTAAACCTTAATTGTATCAAGTCAATTCCATCTTTTGAGACCATGAATCCAAGCAATCGATCAGAGCAAACACAAAACACATACTTGTGCAGATTGATTCGTATCTTGTAGTGTCGGCACCGTAAAAATATTGCTCTCAAATGTTGTGGGTGATCAGTCTGCTTTCGTTAATGAGCAAGCAAATCATCAAGATAAGGTTGAACAATGTGCTTGATTTCATGAAAGGCATAATTTATCACCCTCTGAAATGTAGACCCTACATTCTTTAAACCAAAAGGTAACTTTCGATAGGCGAATGTGCCCCATGAACAAATAAAAGTTGTTTTAGATTAGTCCTGTGGGCGGATATTGATTTGATTGTATCCAGAAAATCCATCCATGAATGAAAAGATTTCACATCCGACACATTCATCAATAATCTAGTCGATAAAGGGTGTAGGATAATTGTCTTTTGGACATGCTTGATTTACATCCCTATAATCGATGCACACTTGAATTGTCCCTTGTTTTTTCATAACTGGAACAATATTAGATACCCAATCGGTAAGAGGTACAGGGAAAATGAAGCTATCATTCAAAAGTTTTTCAACCTCAGCTTTAATGGCAACGACTTTCTTTGGATGAACAAGTCGAAGCCATTGTCGTACTGGTTTGACATCGGGGTACATTTTAATGTCATGTTAAACAATGCTTGAGTCAATTCTTGGCATCTCCTCATAAGACCATGCAAAAATATCTCTAAATTCGTGAAAGAGAGCACAGTAATTATCAAGTTCCAATGGAGAACAAGATTTTCCAACATGAATGTTCTCTACAATGTTAGGCTTGGTTGAAATGTTTATAGAAATTGTTTCTTCTGTGTTTGACAAATTACACTCAGAATCTATAGTATCTACCCTAACAGAATTCGATAGGAAATCAATGATTGATGGGTGGTTTAGCTCATTCGAATAATCTTTGATATCATCTGGAAGATGGGAACGATGATGATAATCTTCCCACAGTTCCTCTCCTATCATCATTGATGGATGATTCCTTCATTCGTAGAATGTATACGTGAAAAAGGATCTGAAGAGGTACCATATTCTAACGACCTACCTACCCATACAATTGTTGAGTGAGAATTTGGGTTTGTCACAATAGCCCGAAAGATTGATTGCTATGATGATTCAATGGGGCTTAATAGCATCACCTCAATATTACTATCAACTTCAACTTGGTTGGTGGTCCTCCTTAAATCAGATGAGGTGGAGGAAATCATGTTGCAAGTCTCTACTCTTGCCACTTCCGCCATATCAGATGGTGATCGGAGGGTAAAAATACCCATTAGGGAAGGATCTTTAAAGAGACCTACTCCAACACTCTGAAGTGACAGCGGGGGTCCGTGTACCAATGGAATGCTTCCTGTAGCCTGTGAACTATTGGAAAATAAGGCTAGTTGATCAATGACTATGATTCCACCCTTAAAATGGAATGAAATAGTACGAAAGTACGTGGAAACCACAACAGCCATAGCATATACTGAAGGCCTTCCCAGTAAAATGTTGTAATCGAGGGGTCTGTCAACTACTTCAACTTCAACAGTAACCATTTTGCCCCCAAGTTTGATTTGTAGGTTACTAAAAATCCCACATGGAGTATATGTTCTTCCATCAAAAGCTTTCAACATGGTTGGTGATCGTGACAATGGTAGCGAACCCAGTGTTTTCCAGTAGCTCATGGACATAATCCAAATGGATGCCCCCTCATCAATAATAGTTCGGTGAACATTCTTATTGAGATATTTTGCTTGGATTAGGAAAGCTAATTGTGTCAGTAACTGTGCTGATATCCCGCATGGTTAAAACCCACAAGATTTGAATCCGTAGGATCTATTTTTCATATTGCTGACAGTAAAACCTACTTTTGGGAGGGACAATTTTGCAACACCTCAAGTGTTGACATAGCGGAAGGTGATTGAGAAAGATCTTCCACTATGTTATAATTTTGAGTTGCTCGAGCCCGAGGGTTGAATGTCAATTTATGCACAACACCCTTTGGTGGTTTTATTGTCAATTCAGGTACAATAGGTGGAATAATTTCAGATGAAGTTGAAGTTTAAGGATTAGGTTTATCAGTGGCCTTATTATTCGACAACGACGATGGATTTCCATAATCTTTGTTTCTTGTTGACACCGAAACCTTGTTTTGTGGCTTTGTGATGGATAACATGAGTACTTTGGATGTGGAAGCATGGTCTGTTGCAACCAAATGTGTCTCCGGAGTTGGAAATGGATCAGTCAACACTGCCGATGTGTTAGAAGTCTTTAAAAGTTTAGAGACCTCAGAGCAATGTGGACAATCTCTTGTAAAATGATCGTCATTACATATCAGACATGGATAACGAGGTTTCCTTGCCGAAGTAGAGGAATCAGATGATTTCTCTGGAGGGAAATTTTCTTATTTCTTTTTGGTTTTCCCCTTTTTCTTGCTCCTTGGTTGCTTTGGATTTTTGCGTTTGTCAGATGACACATCATTAATCTCGGAGGCAAGAGTATTTTCCGATGCATTGGTAGTTTGATTGGAAATGGCAAGAGTTTGACTAGATGGTCTTCTTGTTGTTTGTGTGCTTGAAGAACCGATCACACCATCGCCAACATGAGAGTCCTTACTCAATTGTGGAGGAGGGGGTACAATGAAGCTGGTCGAGGTGCATTGGGAATTTTATCATAAAATGTGCCGGATTGTGTGTAAAACAAATCCAAGTATTGGGCACGACCAATAACTTTCTCTTATGTGACAACTCCACCTTTTGCCACATCCTCAGTGATTGATGGCAACAAGGATTTTATGAACCACTCAGCTAAAAGTTGATCGGGAACATATGTCTTAACCATTCGACGACATCGCCACCACTCATGAATATGATCTAATATATGGGTAGCAGTAGTCTATTTAAAGTTGGTTAGGAGTTTTGTTCTAGTATCGTATTTGATAGGTAACTGGAAGTGGGTCAAAAATGTAGTGGCTAAAGTGGTGAAATTATCGAAAGAAGCTCTTGGTAATTCAATGTACCATTTAGTAGTTGGACCAATAAGTGTTCTTTGGAAAAGACAAAGTCTGACCAAATCATCATTTAAGGAGTTTGATGAACATGACAAATGAAAGATCATAACATTATTTGATGGGTCTTCTCTAGCATTTCATGTTAAATTTCGGAATGTTAGATGGTAACTTATGCAGAATTATCGGTCACCAAGGTGCATATAAGATTGGATCATTAGTGAGCTGATTTAAATCTGGTAATTCTAAAGTTGCTACAAATGGCAACTGTTGATTCAAGTCAGGTTGAGCATACCCGGGATATGATGGAATTGCCTAAGAAATAGGTCTTTGCATACCGACATAGGGCATCTACATTTGGTAACCTTGGTATGGTTGTTGAACAAAACCAATATAAGGTGGTTGTTGATAACCAAGTTGAATGTGTGGTTGTCCATAACCTGCAAAGCCATGTTGACCAGGACCTTGGTAATCTTGAGATTGACCAAAACCAGGTTGAACCTGTGGAACAAGTCCAAACTAGGGTTGGAATTGCTGGAATTGGGGTTGTTGAAATTGAGGCTGCCACGGTTGTTGAATGAATTGTTGTTGTTGGTACAACTGTTGTTGATTTAACAGTTGTTGCTATCCAGCAATGAAAGGTTGGCCCGGTTGTGAATAAACTATACCAGTGTAAGCCTGGGTTAGTCCAAATAAGGGTATACTAACTTGAGGTTGTTGCTGAACTCCAGACCCAAGTTGTTGTTGTACAACAACTTGAGGAACTTGAACTTCTTGACTTGAAATTTGTGATTGCAAGGTGGAAGGATCAGTTAGTATTGGTTGAGATACAATATTTTGAACTTGTGACTGTGGTACAGAAGTACCAACAGGTGTAGTGGGAATAGCTGACACAGTTTGCATTGATTGTGTTGGATACACAAGCCTTGGCTGAACTGGCATTGTTGGTTTCCATTGACAAACTCTAATTCTAGATTGAACTGAATGCTATGGGATATTACCATATGGTAGTCCCCTGGAATAAGGAGGATATGGTGAATAAGCATATTTCTCTCCATATGGTGGAAATCCAGTATTTAATGGATACATAGGTTTTTGTTGACCAGATTGCCCAGCTTGATACTGATATGCAGGATCAGACTGTTGAGTTCCCATTAGAGAAGAACCAGGTAAAATTCTAGTTGAGGACATGGGTGATGAGCATGGTGTAGAAGCAACTCTTGAGTGGGTTCTAGACAATGATTTGTAACTAACCGGGATGGACGATTCACCATATAGGTGCAACTCAGGGTGGTAGAAAACATCGAAGAGGTTACAACAGAAGATTCTGCTACAACTGCATTAGATGATACACTCTGAGATGTTGATGGTTTTTCAGCCATAGGTAACTGACCCAATAGTTGTCCTAAAGAATCGATGGGTACTTGAAAAGAAGTAGGATCAAATGAAGCAAAAAAATTAGGATTATTAGGGTAAAGATAAAGCCAAGTTCCAAAGTGAAACAGGGTTCTAGGTGTGGAATCTTCTTCCAATTCCTCCTCTATAGCAATTAAACCTGGTGGAAGAACTTCACCATCAGGTCCGTAAAAAAATTCTGGTGTTGATGAAGTTGAAGTTTCAATAGTTACTGATGTCTGAGGGGTAACCGGTTGATCATATCTTGGTAAATTAATAACTTCTGAATGTTCAAATTCAAAGTCCAGATGTTCAGGTAAATGAACAACAGTTTTAGAAAGAGGTTCATGAACAATTTCAGGTTCAAATGTAACTTCTATTTGAACTAGGATAGATTTTGGATTAAAATCTGGTTGAACTGATTCAAGTTCAGAAGTACTTTCTTGTCGAACAATTTCAAGTTGAGGATCAACTTGTTGTTGAACAACTTTGGTTACTGTTTTACTAGGATCAGTGCTAATGTCCTTAGGTAATTGTGAAACTTCTTCTTTAGGAACAGATGTACTAGAAATATTTGGAGTAACTGGAGTCTCTGTACTTACCGAAATAGATGATTCAGGTAACTCAGATGAAGAACTAGGAGCTCTTGATGCACTAGACTCAGTTAAGTGAGACCGCTTTGCCCAAATTGGTGTCGCTTTGGAAGGTAAAGGCGGTTTGCTCGCTGTTCTCCGTGAACGAAGGGGTATGGGTTGATTTTCCTCCACAATTTTTGATTAATTTTATTATCAAAAAAGAATAAACAAAAAGGGGTATACTAGGCAAAAGGTTTACCAAGCAACTGTGAATTACAAAATCTCCTAGCGAACCAAGAAGTATAGGCAGGAAATCTCCTCTAATGTTTTGCTCGGTGTATCACAATTTACAAGGTGGCCGACTCGGTTGCTTAAGGATGGATAGCAACCTAAAGTTGTCATCCCATATATGCCCGAAGGTAAGTGTTGGCCCAGTCCGTATAAGCGTTGTCTAATGCAAAACCGCATAGTGAGAGCATTCCCATATACTTTACATACTGTAACACCATCCTATATACCCGAAGGTATGCGGACGAGCTACGATATACTCACGTACGTGGAATGAGGTATCACACTCGAGATGTATTGCAGACAAGTTAGTGACAGCTACTTTGTTTTATGATGCCGGAACATGTCTATAGCCTACAACTACTAAATGTTCACATTAATGACAATGCTCCATTAGGTAAATTGATGTTTATTTTAAGTTTATCTTGCTTAGGAATTTGCCTTTCAAGTTCACCACGTGATGTATTCAGAAATTCCTAGGAATGCAATTATCATGATAAGCATTTTTTCCATTGAATTTAACGATGAAAACCCTAGCTACTTAGGGATAGAGAAATCAGATTCCTTTTGATCAAAAAGCAAAGAGCACAATCTAAATGAAAATTCCCTACACTATTCCTATCGGCACACACAAACTTTTTCAATGCAACATGCATGTATTTCTTTTCAATTTCCCTTAATGTGAATGAACAAAAAGGAAAAGATAATGCACAATTGATCAATAAACTCTTTTCATAAAAATGACGATTTTGCGACAATTTATTTTCAAGGAAAGGAAGACTTTATGACACTTTCTTTTTCAAAGAAATGAGGAATTATGACACTTTCAACAAAAAGATTAACCATATGCACACATAAATCAATCGATCTTTCATGAATGAAGAGTTTACGACAATTCAATTTTCGAAGGAAAAGATGATTTTACGACACCTTCTTTCGACAAAGATCAACTCACCAAAAAGCTAACTTTTGACTATAGATTGAAAATGAAAAAGTAAATACATAATAAACATTTATCAATCCTAGTCTAAGTAGGGCTAGCTAAGGAGATGAAAAACTATTTTCAGAGACAAGACATCATTGACATTCAGAAAATCATTCAAACAAGAGAAAATTGGCAAAAAACCTTAGCTCCTAGATGGGAAACTGACCCTTAAGGGATCAGCGCAGGCTACAATGAGAGACAATGTAGTTCAGTGCATTGGCTCTATGTGGGGTGTGCATTACAGTGCATTTTGTCCTTCACTGGGCTGTGCTGGTGATAGTAAGCCATTTTTGAAGGCAATTTGACATAGTTTTGACTCAATTTTCAATGAAATAAGATTGAAATTTAATCAACGACCACAAGTACAGTATGTAAAAATGTCTTAAGAGGCTGATAAGCTACTAAGATGGTTAATCACTCCCCAGTATGGTCATCAATTTGTTTTTGGAAGTTTTAGTGTTTATGGATAAATGCCTAAACCCCTAGATTAGTAGCTAAGTCTAGAACAACAGTGCAAAGCATTCTCTACTTTTTCTATAACCAACAGCTTAAATAAGACAACAAAGAAGCCTACCTGAAGCTTTCACTTACTCCTTATCTCCCTTGACTAATTCTATCTCTCATTTCCGTACATAATCCGCTTGAAAAGTACATGCACAAAGACAGAAGACAAAAACCGATCAAAGCATATGATAATGATCTATTGATTAAACATAAAATGGAATCAAGTGCATAATATACATATGAAAACATCAATAAACAATACAAACATATGGAAAAAGCTTTGAACACTTTATTACTAAAAGGAAGAGTTACAACCCAATTTGATTGATTCAACGCCACTCCTCCAGTTCAATCCGATCCTCTCCTCATAACAAGTAAGGCATTTTGACATCATTATAATACCTAAAACCAACTCAAGTCTCATACTAACAACATCTCCCTATAATTCAATGATTTCCAGCCCCTAATCACTTAGATGAGTGGTATTTTTATAGGTGAATGAAGGAAGTTATGTCATAAATGGTGACAATGAATGCCCTCCCAAACCTAGGATTTAGTTCCATGGAGGAAGGGACAAAGGGATTGATGTTCCTTAACTTCCACTCTCATCTAATTTCGAGCCCAAAGGAGTGGATAACCTTGGGAAACTTCTAGAAGTATCCTATGGATAAGAATATTCCAAACCCCAATGCATATTTCGCTGAAATTCGCCCAGCGCAGGCCAAAGAGGGCTCAAGTGTGTTGCAATGCACCCTGGTAGTGTACTAGACTACACTGCAATGCACCCTAATAAAGGCCTGCCTGCGCATATCTTCTTAGAGGCAGTTTTTGGATGATTTCAGTCATGGAATCTCTTGGGAAGGAGGCATTTTGATGGTTGACTTCATTAGTGCATGTAACAACTGAATTAGGGTTTGATGGACCCTAATAGTACTGATCTGTAAGTCGGGGTTAATGTGCCCAAATGGATCTGTAACAGGTATATGGAATGTTATACGCTTCCCATACACTTAGTAGTTAGGATAAATGTAATTTGGTGGGTTTTTTACATGAAATATGTTTATCAAGGGGTTTTCTTAGGCAAAAAGAGTTTAACCTTTAGGAAAAGGGGTTTTGTGAGGGGGATGAGTGAATTGCAAGGGAATTTAACACCTTTCATTCTTAATTCATCAAGCTGAGGGTTTGGTCCCACCATAAGTCAGAGAAATGCTTTGAGCCTCTTTGACTTAAAGAACTATAGGTATTAATAATTTTATTATGAAAGGGAAGTTAGTGAGTGTCATAGGGGTTAAAATGGATGATGGGGATGTTAACTAAATTATATTGTGAACCATTGCCTTTGCTTTGTTTACCACTTATGCATATTTAATAGATGCATTTGGAACAATGACATATGTGTTTTTATGTAATCACATGATATTTATGAAACCTTTCTACTACTTACCCATCTACTTGCCCTACCATTTTTTTTCACTTTATTTGGGTGCATTTAGGCTAGCAAACCCTTATAAATATTTTTCTTTTCTTTACATAGAAAACTATCTAAATCTAACCTTATATCATCCAAGGGATTAGATTAAACAGATGAGCTCCTTTTATTCAGTCTACCTATCTAATTATCTGCCAAGATTACTCTATTTGGTCATATTTTATTCTCTAACTATAAACATAAAATTTAAAACATGAAATAGCCAAGTTTAAACAATTTGACTATCATGGATTGTGGCATGAGTCACAAGCTGCACACAATCATTTATTATGCATAAAAAGTAAATAGTAGTGGCATTTTGAATTACACACTTTCATGGTCTCTATTTGTCTTTTGGGGTTCATCTATTTTCATTTTTTGACCTTTTCATTCTTTTTGTCCTTTATATATTCTTTAAGGACATACCTTCTTTACATTTTATTTTTATTTTTATTTTTTAATATGAAAAACATTTACAAATAGAAAAGGTATGTACAATATTACAAGGCTTACCCTTAGTCATTCAAAAATTATGATTCCTATTTTTATAGGAACCTAACAGGTTGGACAAACACTCTGGAGCCCGGAAGTAGCTGTGGGTTGAGTTACTAGTCCTAGAGCCTTGGTTGTAACAAATGCTCTAGAGCCCTGGACGACTTGGGTAGAGACAATCTGGTGATTATTATAGCATCACTTATCACCCTTATACACTTAATGCTCTGAGTCATGGCCTTGGACAACCCCTTCCCTTTAGACTTGGTCCATTTACTAAAAATCATCATTTTAAATTCCATACATGACTCTACCCTTCAAAAAGCACATGCACGTGCCGGTCCAACTATATCCAACCTGCGTATATGATTTAAAATATGAAAAAAATATATAGTCCTTATTTTATGGGTGGGGCTTACGGGTTACACCGGAAGCCTACATATAGGAGCCCATGGCATGACTATATCCCAATTGAAAAAACTATTTTGAGATGATATAAATACACCTCATGGGGAAGGCCTAAGGGGAGAGAAAGATAGGATATTGATATTATATTCAATTGGTCTGTGATCAAATTTGATTTATCCCTGTGCCTCTTGCACTCCCAGCTATAGGAAATCCTTTTGTCTTCATAGAGATGTCCATCTCCTTTATATGGCACCCATGTGTATGAATTTGAAAGAGGATTGTTAAGGCTTGGGCTAGATGGATCCGAAGGAAGGTTTTGTTTGGAGTTGTGGACGAATCAGGTTGTATTCTTCCACATTCTTTTGCGGACATCAATAAAGAATCATTGTCTTGTTCCTGATGTTATGATGTTAATGATTTAATTCATATTATAATCTAATGATGTATGATTTCATGTTTTATATCTATATGCTTATATGATCTAACATTTATATATTGAACATCCCGTGAACTATTACTAGTATATATGATTTTCTTGAATGAGTTGCAAGTTTTGAAGCATTGGAGGAAGAAAACGGTTTGGATCCTACAGGAACGCCCTCAAATGTAGGACCTTCGAGTACTATCCCTTCTTCCCACTTTAGTAGTTTAAGCATTATGACTGCTTGTTTTCTTGTTTCATGTTGGTGTATTCCCTTCGATCTGTTGGTGTTCTCGACCCAGACCTTTTGGGCATGGAATCCCCCCAAGGCATGTTTGGGGCTTAAAGCCCAAGTTTTTACCAAATCTTATTGTAAAGCTCCGTGAATTGCGAGCGCGGAGTGTGAAAAGTATGATAGAGTCATAGGGTTGTCCGCCCTAGTTTTGTAATGTAATGTCGGCTGTATAGACCTACCCATGCTTCGCGGACCATGGGATTGTATAATTAGAGCAAGGCTCTATGTTGTAAGAATAGGAGAGGATGTATAGGAAAAAGTGGTCAAAGATCTAAGAGTGCAGTCTAGTTTCGGGTCGTAGAGTAGTAGAAGGCTTTGCAGCTGAGTGCGCAGAGGCCTAGTAGTCCATAGCTAAGTACGCGGACCCCTACAGCTGAGTGCGTAGGGCGGAATCGAGTCTGTAACCAAGGAAGCAATTAATAAAGAGAAGTTTGATTATAATTTTGTGTATCTGTTCTTGGGTTAATACTTGATTGATATATCTTGCAAGTATACTGTTTATTTACTGTGTGCATCTGTATGAATAGTTTATGCTGTTAAATATAACTTAAAGCACTCAACCCACTAACATTAGAAACTACAAGTAAGATCTTGGGTAATAAAACAGAGCGTGGCATTCAGCCCCTAAGCAAGGGCTACGTGAAGGTAGTGTATCTAGATGCGAGGCATGGGAAAGTGCGCAAGGAAACCTGTGCACAGGGTCAAACCGTGGACTAGTTGAACTCATCAGACATCTCCAGGGTGCCGAAATCTAGTACCAGCACCATCCCATACTACTTCGGGTGAGACCTCAGTCCGCGCTTCGTGTACTACTGCTGAAAGGGCCATTAGTACTCGGACTTGTTTGGCTAATTAATTCTGAACCTAGGTCAGGCCCCAATAAGCCAGCAAATGGTTCCATTGTCGGGACCAGGATCTGCATAGAGATGTCTAATTTCGTATCACTGGAATTCGACAAAGAAAGGATTTGAAGATTGGTTGGACAAAAAGATTCATGAGTTCACAACGCAGGAAAATAGGAATCCGCAACTATCAAAAGAAGAGTGGTTAGATTGCTACGTGTATACAGAGATCCATGAAATTTTCTTTGCATCCTTCCCAACTGAGTTGTATGAGTGGATCGCGAAGTTAACAGACAACCAAGGAAGGTGTAGACTTGACAAACCTATTGTGTGGACTCCAGAGTTAGTGCGCAGACTAGAAGCATCAGAAGATAAGATCGTGCGTGCTATGGACCATTGGCTCAATCATATTATAGGAGGGTTTATCATCGAGTTTGCGGCAGATGCTTCAGTCAGCTATAGCAAGGCGGAATGATGCTTCCTCAAAGGACCACGAGGTAAGTATGTTAAATCTTTGAACACTTGGATTAAAATGGTACTATGTGAAGAGCAGGTTATGCAAATAAATTGATGTTTGGGGATATGCAGAGTGGGAGGATCTATAGGAATGAAGGTAGCGCATAACTAGAGTCTAGCTACTTGATTTCACCTCCGTGAGAAAGCGAGGAAGAGCTCATGAAATTTTCACCAAGAAGTGCGATTAGTTTGATAAAGTAGTGAATTCCGTGCATACCACTCCCACCTACACCACCACCAGTTTCACCATCTTCACCCCCATCTTCACCCACACCACCTTCACCACCACCATAGTTCAATATGGCAAGTGCGATAAAGTTGCCAGTGTTCAAGGGAGTAGGGAATGAAGACTCGAGCTAGTTTTGGTTTGTGGTAAAGGATGTATGGGAAGTGCAGGGAGTCACGAATGAGAATATAAAGAAAGCAATGCTGGTCAGTGCCCTGTAGGATTGCACAATGACGTGGTACATTAAGAATTCCAATGACAATCCGAACGCAGGGATCGCAGATATCCAAGCTGCACTGGACAAAGAATTTAGCAGGCCAAAATCGAAGACACAATCGATCATTGGATTTAAGGAAATCATGATGCTTCCAGGTGAGACCCCGTGGGAGTTGGATTAGAGACTGAAGGGTAAAATATGTGAAGCTAATATGACCTTGACAGACGCACAACATTGTGCATGGTTCGTAGCATCACTAACACCGCATCTAAGAAACGCGTTATCACAACAGAAGCTAACCACTCAGGCCGAGGCATTGGAGATGGCGATGAGACTACACGAAACCCTGATACAGAATCCTAACTTGGGAGTTCAACAGATCCACGCATAGTTGCATAACTTGTGCCTTGAGATGCAGAGTTTGAAACAAGATAGGACAACTCACCCAGAAGCGCGTGAGGAGGTATGGTGCTTAAAGTTTAAAGGCCAGGGACATGACAAGGACCATTGTCCGGTATTCGCGAACTACCTGGTAGGAGGAGGACCAATTCCATTGAGACCCACAAGCAGGACCACTCGTGACACCTGCATTATGCTGCACAATTTTTCAAATAGGAGGGAAGCATGCTATAGATAACTGCCATTTATTATAGAAGTATATGCAGATGTCCCAGTAGTTGTTCTGTAATTTTTGTAGGTCAGTAGGCCATGATGAGCGCACCTATAGGAGTTATGAAATGATGATGGATCATATTCCTACCTATAGAGTTTAGACTGAAACACGGGCCCTCGATCAGAATGTAGGGATGGCGCACACTCGATTTCAAGGGCGCGGACGAGGTTGAGGTGGAATGTGACTGGGAAGAGGTCATGGATAGCTGATATGTTACAATTGCGGAGGGCCAGGGCATTATGCCCATGATTGTACAAATCCAACGAGACTATCATGCTTGTATTGTATGTAGCTTGATCATGATACAGAGGACTGTCCCACACTAATAGCAAGGTTGCGCGATAAGGGAGCACTCCAGCCTCCCCTGACTCAGAACCTGCAAATGATGAAGTCTGAGCCATGCGAGGAAGACTCAAATGTAAATATCATGCTCCGAAGCAGCATTACGATGGGGGATGACAAAGGCAAGTAGCCTGAAGAGAGTGCCTGGGTTCGCAAGGCTCCAACAAAGGAACCAGAATTTGATTTGGAGCGCGCTAAGGAGATATTCATGGAAGCTAAGAAGAGTTTCACGGAGGCCTCCACTTTAGGTAGTAAAGACAAACTGGAACCGGAAATGGACCCATCAATGCTCACTACCTTTTTGGAGACATGCATGAAGCTACAGTGCGACAGCAAGGCTGTGAAGGGACTGCAAGAACTCATCACTAGATGTGTTGGGAATGCGCTAGGAGAACCGTGCGTAGTTCAGAAGCTCGGAAAGCAAACGAGACGAACAGGAAGGGAGATGAGATTGACCGTGCAGATCGGGGAATATGAAATGGATCAAGTGATTCTGGATCTAGGGTCAGACGTGAACGTCCTACCAAAGCAGACATGGGAGCGCATGGGCAGGCCTACACTGTAATGGTCACCTATCCAACTGTGAATGGTGAACCAAAAAAATATCCTACCCATGGGAAGATTGCAAGGAATAATGGTAGATATCGAAGGTGCGAGTGCACTTGCAGGTTTCAAAGTGGTAGAGATTGTTGATGACAACAATCCCTATTCTGCACTATTGGTTATAGATTGGGCCAATGACATGAATGGAGTGATAAATATAAAGAAGCACAAAATGGTTTTTGAGAAAAATTCATTGCGCGTAGTGGTACCGTTAGACCTTGCAGAAGGATCGCGCTACACAGAGCCAGTGCACAACTGCGACAACGATGACGATCTAGACTGTATATACAAGATAACCGCATGGGAGCAGGACTGTGTGAATCCAATAGTGGATGGCAAACTATCATGGTAGCGCGGAAGCTCCTGCACCTTAGATTCAGACGAAGAAATAGAATGATGGCAGAACCAGTTACATGAGGTAACCACGCTCCACTGTAACATGATGAAAAGGTCATTGCATTACGTGACCACAAAAGTTATAGATCTTCCTATATATGATGGGTTGAGCGAGTTGGATGATTTCCTGAACAAATATGAAATAGAAGTACCAGAACAGTAGCGTTTCGACGCTCTGAAATGGGTACTACGTGCTATGCCTGCATGATTGTGGGGTACACATCGAAGGAGTTTTGAGGACTAGCGTGAATGTAGAAGGATGATGCACATGCAGTTTGGGAAGACTTAGATGCGGTTAACATACAAATATGATGGATGGGATGATCCACATAAACACCTCACGAAATGGACTAAGGTCTATAGGGAAGAGCCGCAACCTAAGTGGGTATACTTTTTTTGTCATACCTTGGATATCATACGAATGAATTGGTATACTGAGGCGGAGCTCCACCATGGCATGAGCGAATGAGATGTTTTGCGTGAAGAATTCCTGTTGACCCTCACATTTGAGGATCGTTGTTGGGATACTGTTGATAATGTGCTACAAGTAGCAAGAGTAGCTATCTTCAAAATACCCCAGGAGCCAAGGGAAGTGCTTCAGCCGGAATGGGTGACCCAGCTGAGCTGCATGCTGAAGTGTTATAATGTAAATGCCGAGGAGGATGACGAAGATCCAAGAAAAGTTAACATTCCAGAAACTAAAGGCTATCGCAACATTTAAGGACCACTGATTGACGATCCTGACATCACTGTGTCGGTAAAAATGAAGCAGGTAAACATTGGGATGGAGGCTGAACCAAAGTAAGCAATGCTCAATGACTATTGGGATGATGCCATAGTGGACAAGGTCGCTGAGTTACTCCGCGAGTACTAAGACTTATTCCCAACCAAGATTATGGACGTAAAGGGGATCGTTGGTGATTTAGGGATGATCAAGATCACCCTAAAACCCATTGCGAATCCAGTTAAGCAGAGGCCCTACTTCTTGAATCCAAAGTACAAGGAAAAAGTCCGCGCAGAACTAGACAAAATGCTCGCAGCTGGAATTATTGAGCTGGTGGAAGAATCCAACTGGGTAAGTCCTATGGTAGTACAAGAGAAAAAACAGAAGGGGGAGATAAGAATATGCATGGACCTCAGGAAGTTGAATGACGCTTGTGTACATGACCCATTCCTAACCTCGTTCACAGATGAGGTACTAGAAAATGTCAGCGGGAAAGAAGCATATTCTTTCATTGATGGGTTCTTTGGGTACCACCATATCATAATCACGCCAAAAGATAGGAGCAAGACAACCTTCACTACTGAGTGGGGCTGCTTTCAATACACTATCATGCCGTTTGGATTAAAAAATGTGCCAGCCATCTTTTCGCGCATAGTTCTTGCCGCCTTCAAAGAATATATCCAGAAATTCTTGGAGGTCTATCTGGATGATTGGATTGTATTTGGATTGGTTAAGCACCATGTAGCAAGCCTACGCTTGATGTTGGATACTTGCTGACAACACCAGATTGTGCTAAACCTTAAGAAGTGTATGTTCCTCGACCCCTTTGGGAACCTACTGGGACATATGGTCTACAGACAGGGAATAATGGTAGACCCCATCAACATTGTTGTAATTCTGAATTTGGAAGCACCACAAAGTGTTAAATAGTTGCATTCTACCTTGGGGGATACAGGGTACTACAGGAAGTTCATCAAAAGCTATGCCCAGATCACTGCGCCGATGGATAAACTATTGAAACAGGATGTCACATTTTGCTGGAATGATAATTGCATGAACAGCCTGGATTTCCTAAAAGAGAAATTGGCCTCCGCTCCAATCCTGGTCTTCCCAAAATGGTATGTGGAGTTTCATGTCCATGTTGATGCATCATGTGTAGTGCTGGGAGCGTTGCTCATGCAAGTGGGCGAAGAGGGCTTGGATCACCCTATCACGTTTGCAAGTCATAGATTGTCCAAAGTGGAAAAGAACTGTTCTACAACCGAGTGCAAGGGATTGGCTATGGTGTACGTGCTCCAAAAATATCAGCACTACTTACTAGGAGGACATTTCAAGATGTATACAGACCATTCCACGCTAAAATACTTGGTCAATAAGCTTGTGTTGGGGGGGGGGCACATATGTAGGTGGCTCTTATTATTCCAGGAATATGACTTTGAGGTCGTGGTAAAACCTGGATGACTAAACACAGGACTGGATCACTTGTCACGTATTAAGATGGGTGAGGAACCTACTAGTTTGGAGGAAGGATTACTTGACGCATAGCTCTTTGCTGTTTGTGTCGTGGACGGACACTTCAAAGATATAACCCACTTTCTGACGACAAGAACTACGTCGAAGGAATACTCCGTTCAACAGAAGAAGGAATTGGTGGTGTGCACGATGGATTTTTCTATCATCGTAGGGTACCTATTGTTGGCTTGTTAGGGCTTGACCTAGGTTCGGAGGTGGTTTAGCCAAACAAATCCTGGTACTACTGGCCCTTTTGGTAACAGTCCAGAGAGCATGGACTGAGGTCTCACCTGAATTAGTATGGGAGGGTGCTAGAACCAGGTTTCTGCACCCTAGGGATGTATGATGTGGTTAAGGGGTCCGCGGTTTGACCCTGCGCGCACGTTGATCCACGCACTTATCCGTACCTCGCAGCCTGTGATGCTACCTTCATGCAGCTCTACTTGGGGGCCAAACAATGTTATCACCTAAATCCCTACTAACCATCCAATATTAGTTGATTAACTTGACTTATTTGTATGCTTTCAGTTATACTTAACAATATTCTCAATTCATACAAGTGCGTGTAGTAAATAAACAATATAATTTCAAGTGATAAAAAACAAGTAATAAATCAGAACTGATGCACAGAATTAAGATAAAACTTGTCTTTATTATTCTCTTCCTTCGATTACAGACTCGACTGCGCCCTGCACACTCAGCTGCAGGGGTCTGTGCACTCAACTGTAGACTCTACTAGGCCTCTGTGCACTCAGATGTAGAGCCTTTTCTTACTACTATGACTCAAGACACCTACGCACTTAGACTCGTTCGCTATCCACTATTAGATTATCGCATCCATTCATTCCCTTTTTTTTCACAACTTAGAGCCTCACTTTATTTATACAATCCCATGGTCCGCGGACCATGGGTAGGCCAACACTACCTTACAAACTTAGGGCAGACAACCCTATGACTCTAACATACATCTGCGCCCACAATTCACGGGGATTTACAACATTAGTTGGTCAAAACATGGGTTTTGAGCCCCAAAACATGCCTCAAGGGGGATTCCATGCCCAACAGGTCCCCAACACAAACATCATGACTCGCCCTCAAGTCACTCTCTCGATGCGACGATCTTTGCGCGTAGGCCTGCCAATTATTCCTGAGTTGCATGGAGGTCTGCAGTGCACTGAGGTGCTATCTCCTGAACCTGCTACATGTGCTCTTTTGAGGCCTTTGAGTCCAGGGAGCTTCTTTGCCTTAAATTGTACATCCCCTGTATATGTGTGAGCTTTCCTTCGATGGCTACTGTGAGAGTGAAAGCCTCGTCGATCTAAGGTTGGACGTGCGCTTTCAGAACTACCTCATTTTGTCGAGCTGCGTCCACGTACTCCTTCAGTGCCTTAGCTTGCTGCATATTTGCAAGCTATTGAGTGAGGATTACTGTCTGCATAGTTCCTCGGACATTGTCGTATTGCTGCTGGAGTTCTCGCGCCTCTATCTCTAGGCACTGGATGTTGAGGTCCTCCTGCAGAGTTGTGAGGACCTCAAGTGATTCTTCCAACAAGCTGGTGCAATCTTGCACTGCAACCCCAATCTCCTCCAATCCCGTTGTGATAGTGCTAGCACACTATTCTTTGATTTCCGGAGGAGTGGATGGCTGCACCTTCAGCCGAAGCTCGATGATTTGAAGATTCAACTCCAGTTGAGCCTTTGCCATTTCTTTTCTAGCCTTGCGGACGCCGGTTGCCAATCTGTGGATCCACACTTCCATTGGTAGATCTGCTAGGATGGCCAACTCTGGTATGCTTTGGAAAGTGTCATCTACTGCCTGCACCAACTGTTGATGCCACGACACCAATTTGTCGTGCTGCAAGCTGTGATGTTCTATGTTTATTTTCTGCTTGCTAAGAACTTGGTTTGCGCGGCTCTCCCTGGTCCACAACTCTGCCATTATCCCATCCTGTAACTGATGCTGTGTTTCCTGGGGAAGGGTAGCCATATTAAGGCTAAGGCCTTTCAACATGCTCACCGACAACCGATCCATTGCATTGGATGATACTAGAGCTCCTTCTGGCAATATTATTGTGTTTTCCATCCTTGTGTGCAACATCTGCTCTACTATTGAATTTCCTGCTGCGACGTGTGTTGATAGAGTACCTTCCTAAGGGGGCCACACCTGTAATTCTTATAGCTGTGTCCTGAGGGCCCACAACACAGTCTGATGCTCCTGCATGAACTCCTGAAGTGCTTCACCTGTGACATCGCGGACCATCTTGGTGATGTCATGGAGTCACCTTCAATTAAGGTGATCGATCAATAGCAAACTTCGAGGCCTTGACCTTCTTCCTTGGACGCAATCTCTCTGTGATGTGTGGGCGCTTTAACCGTGTGGACGTGGCCCCTAGGTTTGTGCTCCCTTCTGCTGTTTCTGTTTCCACTACCTCCCATCCTGAGGACGTTGCTTGGCCCTTGTCTGCCTGTTCTGTTGCTACCTTTGCTGCCTGTGCTGCTGCTACTACTTCTGCAGCCTTCTTTTGCTCTGCGGCTTTTAGTGCCACTTCTCACGCTGCCCTTACCTTAGCTACTGCTTTTTCGTTTTGCCTTTTCTTATCCAACTGGTTGACGCACAGCTTGGCATCATCCTTTTTCTTCTGTGCTGCCGCCTTTTCTAATTCTACCAGATCCGGGGTGCACCATTCAGGAGGCCATGTCTCCAAGACAGAAAAAATCATGTTGTCGGTGGCTATAAATGGTAGCTTCATCCACTGCTTCACCAGATCCTTTCGTGTCCTGATGTATATATTATGCATGTCGGCTTTGAATTCTGCAAAACTCTGCAGAGTGTTGTACACCGTAGGCGACAAGCACAGCCTTCTATTGATCCACATCCAGATGCTCTCCTCCATGAGCACCTAGAAAATTTTGGTGTCGCGAATCCGTTTCATGTCCTTGGTGGCCTACAGTGAAGCGTACTTCGTGGCCTCTGGTAACTCTCTAAGTCAATGTTGGGGAACTAACTATCCTCCGGTAGTTCTCTTGCTACTAGTAATATGGATAATAGAAACCACGGGTAGTGGAATGTCTTACCCTACTCCTGGGCTTTGCGACAGTTTATCAAAAGTTCCTTGCAGAGGAATTTGGGCCAGTTGAACTAGAACCCCTCTATGCACTGCTCGGTTAGTGTGACCACTGGCACTGGTACCTCATTGGCGCGACATTTTCTCATAATTTTACCGGCCAAGAGTTGAGTTGCTACACACACCCCCTTGTACTTGATGCTGGAGATGGCGTAGCCCCTCTTCTTCTTCTTGAGGCTTCTGCGAGAGCCAAATCGCTACTTTTTCCAGCTATAGTTTGTCGTGATGGGAATAGGCTCCTCCAGCCATAAATACTTATCATGCACTAGATAGAGCAGCTGCCTGATGACGAAAATGGTGATGGGAGTGAGGTGGAAATGTGATATCCATAGTAAGTGTAGCAACCCAACCTTTTCCACACCGCGCAACCACTTCTGCAGCTCTAACTTTATCACTTCCCCCTTAGTATTCTGTTTCATTAAGTTTTTGGTCTCGAGGTGCAGGAACTTCTCGCTGTCAGCAAGGTCCCAGTCTTCAAATTTCAAGGTTGGCACATGTCCTAGGTGCATGCCCTCAAATACAATGCCATCGGAGAGGAGCACGGTCTGGAGTGAACTCTTTATTTCATCCAGGTCCTTCAGTACTTTGGTTTTCCCATTCCGCGGAGGGACATACGCAAGAAGTTTCGTTGCAGAGCATATAGGTTGGGTATCCTCTTCCATGTCTTCTTCTTATTTTGCTGCGATGATTAGGGCCTATAAGTGTTCTTCCTCCTCATCCATTTCTATTGTGATAGCTTTCGCCTTCTCTTCCATGGATAGTTTCTTGTGCCATGGATTCCTTGGGGACATGCTTACTGGACCCATTGCTTGTTTATCTTTCTTGGGCCTTGTTGTTCGCGGTGATTTGGGGATTTTTGTTACCACCCCGGTGCCTTCTGGAACATCCTCCACCATTGGGGTCTGCATGGCCTCGCCGGCGTTACCCTCCTCAATTGCCAACCCATCCTTTGTGGCCGTCATTATATCTAGGTTGTATTCTATCACTCGTGAATTTAGGGGCTCGATTATTGCTCGGTTCTCAATGGTCTGTGCTCTGCTCAAGCGCTCAAATCTCAAATGACTAAGTGTTGTTCGCTGGCCAACCCTTTTAGTTTTATAATGCCTTTTGAATTTGAATTTGACCGTTCCCCCCAATTTCAGGCCATTAATGCTTTCTTGGTGACAAATTTTCCCAAATCTTGCCCATAACTCGCATCTTAAATGCTTGCTGCCCGCTCCATTTGGCCTCAAATCGCACATCCAATCATTAACAGTGACCTCAATGGTCACTTCCTAGCCAACCCACATGGAAGCGCAGCCCTCCGTGCATGGTCACGAATCTTGTGACCTTCTAATTTTGCGTGCATATCCAATATCACGCAGCTCCTAGGTAGAGTCTTTTATAGTCCCGAGCTCCCTTTCAACTTCCTGGAGCATTAAGACCACTCTTCCTATGGCTAGTCAGGTGAGGGTACCACCCGTGCGGTGCTCCATCCTGTCCTCTAGCATGGTTCACGAAGAATCCCTATCTTCTAGTGTGGTGATCGGCATCGTGCACTCTACTATTCACAAGGCGCTACTCTGGTCACTACATTTAGCAATATGAGGTTCAAGCCAAGGCAGCAGACTAACTCATTCACGACGATAGTTCTCCAACTTGTCAGTATGAGTGTATGCACCTTGCCTTACCACCCTAGGTTTTTCGACGAGAAATGCTTCCGTTATTTCATCTTCTAGCTTCTTGACCTCTGCGTCCATCGAAGCGCTCTTCTCCTTCAGCCGTACCTAGTCTTTTTCAAGTTCACGAAGTCTAAGGCTTCCCTGTTGGATTTATTCCTCGAATCTTATGCATTATGTTTCTCACGGCTGTGTGATTCCTTCATTCCAGGCTTCGCAGACTGTCATGTATAGAGGTGTTGTTATGTGCGGACTTGGCTTTGCATGCTCCTTAGTGATTACAACCCCTGCTTCATGGTTCAGCTTCAGAATTGGTCTCGTGATCAGGGTTGTGCACATGGTCATATAGGCCCATCGAATCGCTGGTACACGCAGGTCCCAATTAGTGTGTTTCACATGGTGGACCATGTTCAGCACGTCACACACCTTGTCAAAGACTTCCCCATGTATAATCTTTGATGCTCTTGGTCTTATCATACTTCGTTGATCGTGCCCTTGTATTGCCCACTCCTGCTTGTTGTTCCTATTTCCTATCACAAGGACGGTGTGCGTAGGTGCAGGTGACGTACCATACACCTGTAGCCATCTGGAGAGGTGGGTGTGCAGGTTGTTTCATCCATCATACCCAGCTTTCATTCGTGGCTGAGACTTTCCAAACTGCATAACCATCATCCTTTTTCAGTCGCACTAGTTCTCAAAACTTCTTTGATGCGTACTCCACCATATTGCACGTGTAGCATACAGTGCCCATTTTAGCGCATTGAACCATTGCTGTTCTAGCGCTTCGCTTTCAAATTTGTTCAGGAATGCCTCCACCACTGTCAACCCATCATGCATAGGTAGATCCCTTACCTCTGTTGTCACGTAGTGCAGTGATCATACCATCATGTTGCAATTGAAAGTGGTTACCTCATGTAACTGGTTCTGCCATCGTTCTATTTCCTCATCCGAATCTAATGTGTAGGAAATTTCGCGTTCCCACGAAATCCTGCCATCCGCTATAGGATTCACCCAATCCTGTTCCCCAGTGGTTATATTGTAGATATAGTCTAGATCATCATTGTTTTCATCGTCGCACATTGGCTCTATGTAACGTGATCCTTCCGCAGGATCTGAAGGCACCACTATGCGTAGTGACTTTTTCTCGAAGATCATTCTGCACTTCTTTAGATTTATCACTCCATTCATATCAGTGTCCCAATATATTCCCAGTAGCACGGGATAGGGATTGTTGTCATTGACAATCTCTATCACTTCGAAATCCATAAGTGCACTTGCACCTTTGATGTCTACTATTATTCCCTGCAATCTTCCCATCAGTAGGATCTTTTGCTGGTTCGCCATTCACAATTGAATAGGGGAACATTGTAACGCGGGCTTGCCCATGCGTTCCCATGTCTATTTTGGGAGTACGTTCATGTCCGATCCTAAATCCAGAATCACTTGATCCATTTCATATTCCCTGATTTGCACAGTCAATCTCATCTCCCTTCCTGTTCATGTTGTGCGCTTCCCGAGCTTCGGGACTACGCGTGGTTCGCCTGACCCAGCGCACCTAGTGATGCGTTTCTGCAATCCCTTTATAGCCTTTCTGTCGTGCAGTAGTTTCATGCATGTCTCTAGAAAGGTAGTGAGCATTGATGGATCCATCTCCGGCTCTAGAGGATCCTTACTACCTAAAGTGAAGGCCTCCATGAAGCTCTTCTTAGCTTCCATGAATGTCTCCTTCGTGTTCTCCAAATTAAATTTAGGTTCCTTTGTAGGAGCCTTGTGAACCCACACACTTTCTTCAGGTTGCTTACTTTTTTCATCTCCTATTGTAATATCACTTCGGAGCACGATGTTTACATTTGGGTCCTCTTCAGGTAGTTCAGACCTCATCATTTGCAGATTCTGAGCCAGGGGAGGCTAGAGTATTCATTTATTGCGCAACCTTGCTATCAATGTGGGGCAGTCCTCTGTCTCATGATCAAAATGGGTACAATATAAACATGATGCTCTCATCGGATTTGTACAATCGCAAGCATAATGCCCTGGCCCTCCGCAATTGTAACAAATTAGCTGTCTACAACCCCTTCCTGGTCCCATTCCACCTCGACGTTGTTCGCGCCCCTGAAATCCAGTGTGCGCCATCCCTGTATCTTGATCGAGGGCTCGTGTTTTGGTCTAAACTCTGTAAGCAAGAGTTCGATCCATCATCAGTTCATAACTTCTACAGGTGCATTCATCATGGCCTACTGACCTGCAGAAATTACAGAACAACTGCCGGGACGTCTGTGTATACTTTTGTAATAGGTGACAGTTATCTGTAGCGTGCTTCCCTCCTATCTAACAAATCGCACACCATAATGTAGGCGCCATGATTTGCCCTACCTGTGCCTCTGGTCGCAATGGCATTATCCATCCTCCTACTAGGTAGTTCACGAAGACTGGACAATGGTCCTTATCGTGCCTCGAGCCCTTGCATTTTATGCACCATACCTCTTCCCGCCCCTCTGGCTGAGTTTTCCTATCTTGTTTCAATCTCTGCGTCTCCTGACACAAGTTTTGCAGCTACATATTGATCTGTTGAACTCCCAGGTTAGGGTCTTGCATCGGGTTTCGTTCAGTCTCATCGCCATCTCCAAGGCTTCAACCTAAGTGGTTAGCTTCTGTTGTGATAACGTGTTCCTTAGATGTGGTGTTAGTGATGCTACAAATGATGCGCGGTGTTTTGCGTTTGTTAAGGTCATATTAGCTTCACAGATCCTACCCTTCAGTCTCTTATCCAGCTCCCAGGGGTCTCGCCTGGAAGCATCGAGATTTCCTTAAACCCAATACTCGATGTGTTTCTGATTTTAGCCTGCTAAATTCCCTGTTTAGCTAAGCTTAGATATCCGCGATCCTTGCATTTGGATTTTCATTGGAATGCTTGATGTACCATGTTAGTGCGTGATCCTGCAAGGCGCTAACCAGCATTGCCTTCTTGATACTATCATTCGTGACTCCTTGCGCTTCCCATACAGCTTTTACCACGAACCAAAATTGGTTTGGATATTTGTTTCCTACTCGTCTGAATACCGGAAACTTTATTGCGCTGGCCATATTAAACTGTGGTGGTGGCAGAGGTGGTGTGGGCGAAGAATGGGGTGAATATGGTGAAACTGGTGGTGGTGTAGGTGGGGGTGGTATGCGCGGAATTTGTTGTCTTATCAGACTGATTGTGCTTCTTGGTGAGACTTTTGCGAGGTCCTCCTCGCTCTCTTATAGTGGTGAAATTAAGGGACTAGTCTCTAATTCTTCGCTACCTTTGTTTCTGTAGATCCTCCCACTTCGCGTAGCCCCAAACATCAATTTATTCGCATAACCCGCTTTTCTCACAGTAGCATTTTAATCCAAGTGTTCAAATATTTAGTGTACTTACCTCGCAGTCCTTTGAGGAATCGTCCTTCCACCTCATTGTAGTTGACTGAAGTATCTACAGTGAATTCAGTGATAAATCCTCCTATGATTCGATCGAGCCAATGGTCCATAATGCGTGCGATCTTATCTTTTGATGCTTCTAGTCTGCACACCAATTTTGGAGTCCACACAATTGGTTTGTTGAGCCTACACCTTCCTTGACTGTCTGTTAGTTTGTGCGATCCACTCATACAACTCAGAGGGGAAGGACACAAAGAAAATTTCATGGATTTCCGTATATAAGTAGCACTCTAACCACTGTTCCTTCGATACTCGCAGATTCCTATTTTCTTTTGCTGCAAACTCATGAGTTTTTCTATCTAGCCACCCTTCAATTTCTTTCTTTGTTGGATTCCAATGACATGACATCAGACATCCCTTTTGTAGATCCTGGTCCCAGCAAGGGAACCATTTGTTGGCTTGCTGGGGCCTGACCCAGGTTCGGAGGTGATTTAGCCAAACAAATCCCGGCACTACTAGCCCTTTCAGCGACAGTCCGCGGAGCATGGACTGAGGTCTCATTCGGAGTAGTATGGGAGGGTGATAGAACCAGGTTTCCACACCCTGGGGATGTCTGATGGGGTTAAGGGGTCCGCAGTTTGACCCTGCATGCACATCGCTACATGCACTTACCCATACCTCGCAACCTGTGATGCTACCTTCGCGCAACCCTACTTGGGGGTTGAACAGTGTTATTACCCAAATCTCTACTAACCATCCAATATTAGTTGATTAACTTGAATTATTTGTATGCTTTCAATTATACCTATCAATATTCTCAATTCATATAAGTGCGCGCAGTAAATAAACAGTATAATTGCAAGTGATAACAAACAAGTAATAACTCAGAACCGATGCACAGAATTAATATAAAACTTCTCTTTATTTTTCTCTTCCTTTGATTATAGACTCAACTCTGCCCTATGCACTCAGCTGCAGGGGTCCACGCACTCAGCTGCGAACTCTACTAGGCCTCTGCACAGTCAACAGTAGAGACTTTTCTTACTACTATGACTCAAGACACCTATGCACTTAGACTTGTTTGCTATCCATGATCAGATTATCACATCCATTCATTCCCTTTCTTTTCACAACTTAGAGCCTCACTCTATTTATACAATCCCATAGTCCAGTAGGCCGACACTACCTTACAAAATTAGGGCAGACAACCCTATGACTCTAACATACATCCGCACCCGCAACTCGTGGGGCTTTACAACATTATTTGGTCAAAACATGGGCTTTGAGCCCCAAAACATGCCTCGGGGGGGATTCCATGCCCAACACTTATACAAAATGGGAAATGATGAGATACTGGGAAGGTACGTACGTGAGTTCGAAAGAAGTTAGATCCTTGCGAAAGCACATGGGGGTGTTGCAGGAGGACACTATGCAGGACGAGCGACCACACGAAAGATTCTTCACACAAGGTTGTGGTGGCTAACCCTTCATCAGGATTCAAAAGCACACTGTAAGGCCTGCGATATATGTCAAAGGACCGGTAAACCATCACGGAGGGATGAGATAGCCTTGAATCCACAAATGACGTTACAGCCCTTCGAAAAGTGGGCAATCGACTTCGTGGGACCTATTAAACCTTAGGGAAAAACAGGCGCACAATACATCATCACCGTGATGGAGTACCTAACATGCTGGGCGGAAGTGCAGTCGGTCAAAGACTGCATGGCCACTACGAATGCGAAGTTTTTATTTGAACATGTGTTGACTCGATTTGGCTGTCTGAAAATATTAATGAGTGATCACGGTACACACTTCTTGAATGAAACCATTAGTGTGCTCACAGAAGAGTTCCAGGTGTATAATCAGAAAAGCACACCGTATCACCCATAAGCCAATGGGATAGTAGAGGCATTCAACAAAATACTGGAAACTACACTAACTAAAGTATGAAATATGCAACGAAGTGATTGGGACCTACACGTACCTGCAGTACTATGGGCTTATAGGACAATGTGAAAGAAACTGATTCGAGAGACACCTTTTCGGTTGGTTTATGTCATGGAAGCTGTCATGCCAATGGAGTATATTGTACCTAGTCTGTGCATAGTAGTTCTCACAAGAATGAAGGACCGTGAAGCCCTCGAAGAGAGGCTCGTATAGTTGGAAGAGCTTAAGGAGGAATGGTTGCTGGCTGGTTTTCATCAACAGGTGCAAAAGCAGTGTGAGAAGGCCTTAGCACGATCACCATATTAAGTTGCACACATTCAAGGTAAATGATTTAGTGCTGCTATATGATAGTAAGTTTGATAAATTCCTAGGAAAATTCAAAATGCATTGACTGGGACCATACATTCTTAAGGAGGTCACAGAAGGAGGCGCGGTACAGCTAGTCAAACTGAATGGCAAACCTTTCTTAGGCAAAGTGAATGGCAGCCACTTGAAGCCCTACAAGGGGGGTCTGACCATCTGAGTAGCCAGTAATAGCATAATATTTGTGCTCCAAGGATCTGAACAAAGGCCCGGGACTATAAACATATGCAGGGGATACCGGTATAGATGCGGAGAAGCACTCTTGACATAGAGGTCTAGGAAGAGCGTATGTAACAGGTCCAACAAACAGCAGCTCAGTGTGCTGCTGAACTTTGCACATTTCGAGAATAGCTTGCAGGACTTCGAGCAAAGATTTCCACGCCAATAGAATGACTCGAGGGTGAGTCACGATCTTTGTGTTGGGGGCCTATTGGGCATGGAATCCCCCCAAGGCATGTTTTGGGGCTTAAAGCCCAAGTTTTGACCAAATCTTGTTGTAAAGCTCCACGAATTATGGGAGTGTTATAGACATATTTGGGCATTGCAACCCCAATCACATATGTCCATAAACCAAGGGATTCTAAACCCATAAAAGTGTTGTTTTAGACCCTAAAGGATCAAGGTCAACTGATTACATCATTTCCTAGAAGTTCTCCTTGAAAAACTGCTTAGAACTGGTCAAAACTAGACCATATAGACTGCTCTATGCTGAGGGTGCGATGCATCTCACCTGCTACACACAAAGGGTGTGATGCATACTGAAAAACCCTTCTGTAGGGTGTGATGAGCGAGAGCAGACAAATGGCAGAAGCATTTTGCTAGGTGGAAACTCAAAGAATCTTCTAGAAACTGCTCATATGACACTTGCCTCTCTGAATTCACCTAGGGATGAGTAATAAATCATGAAATCTCCAAGTGGAACCAAGAACTATCAGTGAAATGACACTAATCAAAATCCCAAAGGTGACTCACTCTCCTGCAAACATCTATATATGGATCCCTCATCCTGGAGATCCAAGAGACTGGAATTTTGTAATTTGTAAGGAAGTGTTGTTGGTTTCTCTTTGAGACATTGTATTGTTGGGTGACCTTGCTTTATATGAGGTGAAGAGGGCTTTCATGCTAGGAGGATGATGCTAGATTAGACAGCTTGGTTGTAATCCTCTCTTCGACTACTTCTATCAATAAAGCTATTTGAGTTTGTTAGAAAATTATATATTACAGAGCAATGGAACACATAAAATATTGCAGAAAAATAAACACAGAAAACACATAAAACAAGAGAGACACAGATATATGTGGTTCACCCAGTTTGGGCTACATCCACGGAGAAACAACCAGTCCTTCTTTATTATTATTATCCAGCAAATTGAAGAGATACAACCTATAGCAGATCCACTGTAACACCCTCTTCGCTCTCAATCTCCTCTCTCTTCCTCACTCAGAATATAGATATACATAGACGCAATACAATACCTTCATATATAGTGAGGGGTTGCCTTATAGGGCAAAAAAACCTAAATTAAACATAACTTCTACCGTCAGATCATCTGCCTAATGAATGACCTAGATTGACTAGAAATTTCTAGACTTTTACAAGGCAATTTTACATCTATTTTTTTAGCCTCAAGGGTGCTGCCCCTGAAACCCCCGCCGGGAGACTGCTGAACCCCAGCCGAGGGGGGTAGGTCCCCGCTGAACCCCCATGGGGGGGACAAGTTCCCCCCCGCCCCCCCGCAACCACCCCGCATGGAGGGGTGTACAAACTTCCTGGGGTATACATCCAGTTGAGACATTTGAATACAGAAGATAATCAGGCTCCACACCCAACAGAGTTTTCCTCCATATACTTGTATATATCCGAATCTTGTATTTGTATATGCATTTGTATGGTTAATGTACATCTTATCCTATATTGTTTATGGTTATAGATCTCTATGCTTTGATGGTATTTTGTTGCTTTGACTCTACAGGTGTTCTTTGAAGCGGGACAAGTGAGAAAGGAGTGGTGAAAGCTCTATCAAAGGAGAGGGGAGAAAAGCAAGGAGACTAGCGAAAGACTGAGGTTGGTACTCTCTGCTTCTCTCTCATCTATCTCCCATAAAGGAAAACACAAGTAACTTTGGTTTGTTTGTTTATAAGATAGCTACCCATCTTAGTGGGACTAGCAGCTCTGAATGGACACTAGTTTTCCCGATAACAAAATGGCGAATCCACTGGGGAGCGAATAGTTTGTTTGTTTTGTTATTTTTGTTTGCTTTATAAACTACAGACAGAGCCTAAAGTTAAGCTAGCTAGCCTTCGAACTGCTTTTCCTATTCACCTGCAAAGTAGATCAATGTTGCTGTAGTCAATCTCCGGGTTGGTTTATGAACTGAACATCTGACTTACAAACATCCTAAGTGCCCTGGTGGTAGCTCAAATAACCTCATTAGATCAGCCCTTTTATTTGTGTTTACTGTCTATCATTAGCTCATCCTAAATCCCTTAACTTAGCTGCAAACTATGAGTAAAAACCAAGCTCAGTCTTGTCCTTGGACCATCGCACTGTCTGTCATTGGAAATCTAGATGCATCGCACCTCCCGTGTGTTGCAGGTGATATGAATCCCTGTTTCCCTGTGTTATAGGTGCGATGATTGAGTAAGACTGTTTCTGCCTCCAAATTTTGGTTTTTTCTTCATTGTCTTCAACTTTATTCAGTAGTTTTGCTATCTATGATCAATATATCACTGATGAAACCTTCCTCCTTTGCATTATTCAGCCTCCATTGATAAGGAATTGTGAATGTTTTTTTATGTATTTTCATCATTTACAGTCCTCCTTTGCAAATAGTAGCTTAATCAAATTGTCGTCTTTTGATTTGAAAGTGTCACAACTGTTGTTTTCAGTCAAGAAAAAGAGTGTCGTAAAGTATTCCTCCTTTAGATAGTCGATTACACTTTTGCTATTGTATTTGATTTGAATCATCAATTCTTTAAAGTGTTGAAAGAAGTTTTCAAGTCGAAATTGAAAGTGTCGTCTTAGTCTTCCTTTTGTTTCAAAAAGAGAAAATTTTTAGTACTGGTGCTTTGAAAGAAAATGGTTTAGATCTATACTTAGTTTTCTTTTTGTCATTCTCACATTAAAGAGACTGAAAAACAAATACATGCATGTGCATTTGCATTTAGACTACATGCGGGAATTGATTTAGGAACAGTGCATCTAGTGTATGCTCTCTGCTCCATGTTGAAAGAATTTTATTTCTCTTTCCTTAGTAGCTAGGATTTTCGTTGCTAAAAGAAAGTAAACGACTGTTTATCATCTTAGATTGCATATTTAGGAATTATATATCTACATCACACGGTGAACCTTAAAGGAAAACTTCTTAAGAAAGATCAACTGTAAAATAAACTTCAATGAACACAAAAATGCTTTGGAACCTAACACACAACATCTAGAAGTCTAGGCTAGAGACGTATTCCAGTGTCGTAAAGCCTGGTAACTATCATTTTCATTGTAGGTTGGGTGATTCCTCCTCTTTGATACGACAAGTGCTAGTACGAACTTGTGCTCCCACGTACCATCGAGTATATATTGGGAGACCATAATAGGCTATATCCATTATCCTTAGGAAGTCGTGTCTGTCGCCCAATCGATCTCAATGCACTGAACACAGCATTCAGGAGGATTGACTACCGTACTGTAAAAAGTATTCTGTAGTTTTGTGATTGGTTTGGTAATCCCTTTGTCTAGATTTCCAGAGTAGTCACTTTCGTTCCTTTTCAGACTCCTTAAAAGAAAAGGTCCATTTGAGCACTTGTCACTTCAGGCTCATTAAAAATCGAAGGCGACTAGAGTCATCTTTAGCTTTTTCTCGACTCTTAAAAATTGAAAAAGCAAGTTGTGTCAAAGCATCATAATATTTATTTTAATCAGAATAACATCACTGTTCCCACGTTGGTCTTAGGTTGAGAAAATGGAGTCCACCAATCAAGGATTTCCCCTTGGTGGGGAATCCTAGTCCTTTCTCTTCTTGGGGAGATGTTGGTGCTCCACACATGGCTACATTGTCCCTTCCAGGACTCACAATTGGCCTGCCAGTATGGATTTTCTTGACCTTTGTCATTCAAAACACCACAATTCCTCAACAATCAAATCAGCAACCAGATGATACTAAAGTTTCTCCCCCACCTTCTACTTTGTTTGTTTCTCCCTTTCCTTCTTCCTCTTCGCTTGGTGAAACTAACAACACTAAAAACCAACTAACTGAGAATAAGAAGAAAGGGAAGGAGAAGAAGAAGAAGAAGCCAATGGTGAAAGGGGGCAACCATGCACCGTCTGGCAAAAATCCACACACTGCACCATCCAAACCTAAATCTCCATGTGTCATTTGCAAAGGAGACCACTATCATCGATATTGTCCTTGCATCCTATATATCTTAAGAGACTGGTCTCCTTGCTTGCACAATCCGGTGTCTTCAACCTCTAATGATCATGTTGAGAGCACACCATCAACTAGTGAAAACGAAGTCAATGGACAGAAAGGAAGATCTAAATTTCTTTGTAAACTGTGTGAAGGAAATCATGCCCTCCACCGTTGTCCCTTCTTGGACGAAGCTAAAAGAGTCTTGGATAACCGTCCTACTTCACTGCAGCGACTTCCTCCCTGATACAAGAAACTCTTGCCAAGTCCATCACTAGTTGAAAATCCATCTAACACACCTCTATTGTTGGTCGAAGCATCTATCATTGAAGATAAACCCTTTGAGTCCACACCAAACCAAAGTCAATAGGTCGAGACGGTAGTCGATCCAATCTTGTCTTCAGAAGGTCTACCTTCAGATGATACAGTCACCAAAGAGAATGAGGACAACACCGTTCAGATTCTTTTTGTTAACACAAAATCTGATGAACATGGGGACAATCTACCTGTTCCTTTACCGCAGGAAGGAAGTTCATCAGAGATTCATCCGGCCATTTATTCGGTCCCTCCTCCAAGAAATCTAGTCATTTCCTTCGATTGGAATTTACTAGGGAGACCTTGCCTACCATCTCATGTACCATTTCGAATCATAGTACAAGCTTACAGAATAATCATGGCTGGTACTATCATAGATGAAGGGGCTTCTGTGAGTATCCTTTACTCAACTGCTTGGAAAGCACTTGGTTCACCATCGCTTCTTCCTAAGATTCGAAATCTATCAGGCTTCAACAAAGGAACTAGTCAACCTTTAGGGATCCTTCCAAATTTGCCTATAACTTTGAGAAGGAAAACCGTTCATCTAAATGTAATAGTAGTCCAAGGACCTCTAGATTACAATATACTCCTTTGGCGTGACTACATTTACAGCATGGGAGCTATTGTTTCCTCACTCTTTCGAGTGATGTGTTTTCCATATGAAGGCAGAATGGTCCAGCTAGTTGACCAACTTTCATTCCCTAGTTCAAACACAACTACTAGTCAAATTCCATCCCTAAATGGTCTTTTTGCATAAGGAATGTCTCATCAACCTCCAGTCCATCCACCTGATGATCGTGAGTGATTCAGTGAATGTGACTAAACCCAGGGGGCATGCGCCCTGGTCTGCTTCGGCAGGAAAACCCTAGATATAAGGTAGGTTTCCGCGTAGGATATATGACTAGTCTAACACCCCTGTCCATTTAGGAAAATGGGATTAGACTAGAAAAGGATTCCCCTGTCAAAGGTTATGTGATTGGAAATTCCCACCATTCACCTTTGTCTATTTCGGACAGAGCCAAGGAAGTGTTTTGTTTGCAAATGCGGATGGAACAACCTTGCTTTAATGCAAGAACTTCCATATGGTAACCTGGAGACTCTACTTCTCTTTATACCTAGGGGCATGCAAACCTTTTTGCATGCAAGTGAAAAATTACCTTTTATTTTCTTAGTTTGTAGGCTCTCAACCCTTTAACCTCATAGGTTGGTCGTTTCTAGCTTGCATACAAAAGGCTCTGGAGCAAAGTTTCGCATGGAGCAAGCTCCCTAAAAAATGAACCTACCAATGAGAGACATCCTTATTACACGACTGGCACGAGCAGGTTTATGTGAAGTTCAAGCTTGTTAAAAAATAAACCTAGCAATGAGCACATGTTTGCCCAGAGTTCAAGCTCATTAAAAAATGAACCCACCTTCAGTGAATAATCTTTGCGATCACATAGCTATCAGCTTTTGAACCTTGGTCATGTTCTTACCATCGCCTCCATTTTTTTTAGCCGATCATATACCTCCATTTGATTGTTTACCCTTTTGAGGAACAACTAGGATGAGTGATCCTATTAGCAACCTTCTTTACATTGTCGTGATTGAAAAGTTCCAAACCTTACCTGGAACTAGTTGCTATCCAAAAACATCACTCATTCCTAAAAAATGAGTCTCCTTTAAGCTCTTTTTAAACTTGTAAAATATGAAAATATTACCGAGCAATTGGCCTCTCCAGCTCATTAAAAGTGATTGGAAGTGCCATCCCTCCTCTATATTTTAATCTTTTTGGACCTGAGGGATCATTACACAAAAATATCGAGTGTTTGTCTTGTTCGGCTCATTAAAACTATCGAAAAGTCATCCCTTTCGTATTATTTTATACTTTTTCAGACTTAAGGGATTATATTACAAAAAAGGACTACTGGAGTTTCCTTTCCATCTCTTTTTAGACTCTCTAAAATTGAAAAAGAGCGATTTATCTTTGTCGTTAAATTCATTAAAACAATAGCGACAAACTTGTCCATGCAGACAAGAGCGAGTTTCACTATCGCTAGGCTCGTTGAAACATAGCGACAGGTTTGCCCGAAGGGAAGATTATAGAACAAGCATATGTTATCTTCCCCAATCTTGACAGAAATAAAGAGGTATTGCTTAGCAATGACTGGGGAAAAAGGGAAGAAAACTTGAATAAATTCATTGGTAGCAGGTCGCTCTTGAACATGACACTTTCACTCCATCACCATGATTGAGTCAGGTTGGGTTATTCTGTTCACCGGTCATATCACCATTGGTCCTCTGTACCATCCATTTTGGGGTTAACGCTACCAATCCATTCCAGTGTCGCCGATATGTTCAAGAGAAGTCGCTCAGAGAATTCACCAACCTAGCTAATGCCTCATCCGCTGCAATACCTTAACGCTCCATTCTTTCATGACTTCCACCCTGAACCTTGTATCATCAGGTCATTTTCACCTCCACAAAATCATTTACTCTGTTCCGTGTCGTAGATGTGGGATTCATTAAGGCACTCCTACGACGGGTCACTTCTTTTCGACATCAGCTCATTATCCAAGAAGTTGACTCAGGAACAACCCTCTCTGTACGTTGAAGCTTGCATGCCTCAATGGCAAGTTTCTCACTTACGACAATAGGTTTCAATCAATGGCCTTCGACCAAAAGATTTTGTGTGGTGTTCGACATCGACTCATGTATTCACACCACGTGAATTGTACTATAGTACCTTGAGGGTCATCATCATTATTGGTGATTCCTCTCGCACTTGTTAACAACTTACATCATTGGCTAGTAATCAGGCGATGTCTTTCCATGTTCGACATCAGAACATCTTTTCACATTGATCGACTTGTACTTTGGGTGAAGATTGAATGAGTTTGAAGACCCCGTATCTAGTTTCATCCATCTGGGCTATGATATATTCAGGAAAATAAAGACATCAAATGTACATCATAGCTGCACAGATAATCATCCAAACTAAGGGATGATGGCTCTACCAGAATCATCAGTCTGCCACACAGATGATTGTCTATCTTATGTACATGAAAATGAATTTATAAAGCTGAGCATGGGAATGCCCGCCTCAACTAGATCATGAAAATATTATGAAGATAATGTATTGTATTGTATCTTATTATAGGTCACCTTCTAGTTCGAAAAACCTCGGTTCCTCATATTAAAGCATTTCACCCGACATCAGAAGATTTACAACCTCATGCTTTAGGGGGCAACTATTATAGACATATTTGGGAATTGCAACCCCAATCACATATGTCTATAAACCAAGGGCTTCTAAACCCATAAAAGTGTTGTTTTAGACCCTAAAGGATCAATGTCAACTGATTACATCATTTCCCAGAAGTTCTCCCTGAAAAACTGCTCAGAACTGGTAAAAAATGGACCATACAGACTACTCCATGCTAAGGGTGCGATGCATCTCACCTGCTACACACAAAGGGTGCGATGCATACTGAAAATACCTTCTGTAGGGTGTGATGAGCGAGAGCAGACAAATGGCAGAAGCAGTTTGCTAGGTGGAAACTCAAAGAATCTTCTAGAAACTGCTTATATGACACTTGCCTCTCTGAATTCGCCTAGGGATGAGTAACAGATCATGAAATCTCCAAGTGGAACCAAGAACTATCAGTGAAATGACACTAATCAAAATCCCAGAAGGTGACTCACTCTCCTACAAACATCTATATATGGATCCCTCATCCTAGAGATCCAAGAGGCTTGAATTTTGTAATTTGTAAGGAAGTGTTGTTGGTTTCTCTTTGAGACATTGTATTGTTGGGTGATCTTGATTTGTATGAGGTGAAAGGGCTTTCATGCTGGGAGGATGATGCTGGATCAGATAGCTTGGTTGTAATCCTCTCTTCAACTACTTCTTTCAATAAAGCTATTTGAGTTTTCCTCCATATACTTGTATATCTCTGAATCTTGTATTTGTATATGCATTTGTATGGTTAATGTACATCTGATACTATATTGTTTATGGTTATAGATCTCTATGCTTTGATGGTATTTTGCTGCTTTGACTCTACAGGTGTTCTTTGAAGCGGGACAAGTGAGAAAGGAGTGGTGAAAGCTCTATCAAAGGAGAGGGGAAACAAGCAAGGAGACTAGCGAAAGACTGAGGTTGGTACTCTCTAATTCTCTCTCATATATCTCCCATAAAGGAAAACACAAGTAACTTTGGTTTGTTTGTTTCTAAGATAGCTATCCATCTTAGTGGGACTAACAGCTCTCAATGGACACTAGTTTTCCCGATAACAGGGAGCGGAGCACGAAAATTATGATAGAGTCGTAGGGTTGTCTGCCCTAGTTTTGTAATGTAATGTCGGTTGTATAGACCTACCCATGGTCTACGGACCATGGGATTGTATAAATAGAGCGAGACTCTAAGTTGTAAGAAGAGGAGAGGATGGATAGGAAAAAGTAGTCGAAGATCTTAGAGTGAAGTCTAGTTTTGGCTCGTAGAGTAGTCAAAGGCTCTGCAGTTGAGTGCGTAGAGGCCTAGTAGTTCACAATTGAGTGCACAGACCCCTGTAGCTGAGTGTGTAGGGCAGAGTCGAGTCTGTAACCAAGGAATGAATTAATAAAGAGAAGTTTGATTATAATTCTGTGTATCTGTTTTTGTGTTAATACTTGATTGATATATCTTGCAATTATACTATCTATTTACTGTGTGCATCTGTATGAATAGTTTATGCTATTAAATATAACTTAAAGCACTCAACTCAGTAACATTGGAAACTACATGTAAGGTCTTGGGTTATAACACAGAGCGCGGAGTTCAGCACCTGAGCAAGGGCTATGTAAAGGCAGTATATCTGGCTACGAGGCACGAGAATGTGTGCGAGGCAACCTGCGTTCAGGGTCAAACTGCGGACTAGTTGAACTCATCAAACATCTCCAGGGTGCAGAAACCTTGTTCCAGCACCTTCCCGTACTACTTTGGGTGAGGCCTGAGTCTGTGCTCCCCGGACTATTGCCAAAAGGGCCACTAGTATTGGGATTTATTTGGCTAATTAACTCTGAACCTGGGTTAGGTCCCAACAAGCCAACAAGACCCTAGGGTGTATTATTCTTGTAACAGTGATGGTTAGTGATGTGCAACCATGAGGTGGAATCATTGGTTGAGGGTTGAGGTGGTTGGTCTTTTGAAGCCCTGGTTTGGTTTTGTTGGATGTGTTCCTTGAGACCCCACATTCATTCTTGGAATACGACACGGGGGTGGCTAACTGAAAGAAAGATTTGGTTCAGCCTAGTCTATTGTCGAGTGGTTTGTGGAAGTCCCATACCTGGTGGGCATATGAATTCATTAATAAGAGTTCCTTCTCCTTGGTATTTTATGTGTAAATGTATTGGTTTATATGTGGATTCTATGAATGTTGTATCCATATTATTTATATGGTTTATATGTTGGTCATGAGAATGTTTTATTATAGTGATGATCTATGGATCTCATCATGTTTTTATTTGTAAATGAATGAACAATGAATATGTGAACTAATAGATGATGCAGCTAATGTGATAAGCCACCAATGCTTTTTAAAGATAATTATGAGACCCCTATGTCCAGATCTGTTTTTATGACTTATAGATTGCATATTTCTGACATGTTTGATGGAATTCTTGTCATGGATAGTAGGGGTCTAGTAAAGTCTCTATTCAAGAATTTTCATTTGTATCAATGTTTCAATGTTACATTTCATTTCTGGAAGTTCCATGAATTTCTAGGCAGTGGCATGAGTCCTGGCCCTGAAACGTGGCACAAAATCCAAGGTCGCTGGCTCTAAACTAGCTAAAATATACCGTAGTCGCTAGCATGCCCTTGTTGTGAGAGAAAATGGAGGGTACCATTCGCATGCATACCCATGTGATGGGAGTGACTAAGGCTTTAAAGAAGTGACGTGTCAAGTTGTCTCAAGGGTTGATCACCTAGAAGGGTTGGTTCGCTCCTATAGGTTTTGTTATATGTGCAGAAGGTCAGATAGGTTGTGTTGTTTCAGTTCCACTTCATTAACTGTACATGGGGAGTTCAATTAGAGCATAGTAGCCTCTCGTCACATGTTTACCCTAGAGGACTGGTTAACTTGGGTAAATGTGGGAGGTGGGTGTTATAAAGAGACATAAAGTTGATATTTGGAAAAGTCTGGATGCACTTTTGGATGCCAAAGAGAACCACTTATTATATGGACACAAGATTTGTGAGTGCATTTTGGAATACATTCAGGGAGAGGATGGACACCATGTTGAATATGTATACAACATTCCATCCATAGTTAGATGGGAAAGATAAGTGGTCAAAAAATTTTGTGGAGATATTGAGGGGCTATAATCAGAAGCATCTCAAGCCTTGGGATGAAAATCTAGTATATATACAAAACTCTTATAATATAATAGTTCACACTTATACTAGTAATTCCTGGTTTGAAGCTTATTTTGGATATTTGATGCCACCACCTTTGGATATTGCATATGGACAACAATGAAGACTGAGGGAGTATCCTATAAGGGATGCCTTAAGGGAAGATTTTTTTTTTATAATATTAAGAAGATATATTTGCATGTTTATGATATTCTATAAAAATCATAGGAGAAATACAAGGCTAGGCATGATCAAAATAAAATAGAGGATTCATTCAAAGTGGGAGATAGAGTATGGTTATAATTGAAGAAGGAGAGGCTACAAGTTCCTAGCAATAAAATCAAGGCTCTTCAATATGGTCCCTTTTAGATATTGGAAAATGTTGGAAATAATGCTTATAGACATATTCTAACTACATATGTGCATTTTCTCAGTGGTGAATGTAGGAAATTTGAAATTCTATGAAATTTCCATTCTAGGTCAGGAATAGAAATAGGTTGTACCTTCTATCGAGGATTTGACACTAGATGATTAAGCAAAGTTGACAAAGGATGCATTTTTGTAGAAGAGGTACATAACTACAAGATAATGCTACATGACCTTTGGAAGATTAGGCTGGAAGGATAAATTGCAAGCAAGGAATAAATGGTTCTCCAAGGAGAAGGTAGAGAAATAATTCCCTCATCTCATTTAGTAAACAATTTTGGGGACCACAGTCCTCCCAAAATGGGCAGGTATGATCCAGATTGGATCATTATATTATTTCTCATCGACCTTGATGCTATCATAGCAAAACAATTGTGGGAATTAGCTCACACAACCATTTTTATCGGTCAGTCCTAGTTTAGTGAATTGGGGTTGTTAGGGTCCTATAATTTTTATAGAATTGCTTGATTATAGCTAATCATTATTATGTTTGAGATGTTGAAAATAATATTTCCTCCTGCAAATTACTTCCAAAGAGACACTAAGTACCAATATTTAAGGAGATTTTTGCATATAAATGTTTAGATCAGATCAGAATGCAAGTATTTTCATTGGAAAGAGCTCAGAAGCACCTTTCCAATGGTATATTATTCACTCAAATCCAATTCCTAGATCAAAGGAAAGATAAAGTTGAAGTCTGCACCACCAAGCACATAAGAAGGCATGAAAAATTCGTTTATTCCAAAGTCCAAAAGTCAAAGTAGTCAAAGCCCCCCAATTGTTAAAATCATAGGGATATGTGCATATTATGAATAGATGATTATGCATAGGTTTGGGATCCCCCAGCCCCTATGAAATTTAACCAAAGGGGACTATCATTTATAGATGTCACCCTCATGTAAGGAAAAAGAAATTCATGGGTGTAGGAAAATAAATTGATGAGAGGCGTTGTGTGGATGCCAAAGCTAAGTAAATTCTATGTGGAGGGCAGGCTAACTTAAAGAAATTCACGGGTGCAGGAAAATAAATTCATGAGAGGCATTGTGTGGATGCCAAGGCTAAGTAAATTCTATGTGGATGGGAGGCTAACTTAAAGAGATTAGGAGAGACCAAGGATGGAAAGTTACTAAGTGGGTAAAATAATTTTACACGCAAAGGAGTTAAATAATTCTACATGCACAAGGAGTAAAATAATTTTAGAGCTATAGGAAAAATAAATTCATGGGTGTAGGAAAATAAATTCATGAGAGACAATAATAGGGAAATTTTGCAAATTCATGAGAGACAATAATAGGGAAATTTTGCAATCATATGTTCATGAAAGTAATGCACAAGTGAGAAAAATAGGAGTAAAATAATTTTAGAGCTACAGGAAAAAGAAATTCATGGGTGCAGGAAATTAAATTCATGAGAGACAATAACGGGGAAATTTTGCAATCATATGTTCATGAAAGTAATGCACATGTGATAAAAATAGGGAGCTTCATGCAAATGAGCTTTATACAAAAGAGGACAAGTAAAAATGAGTTTTTACAAAAACAAGATATTTTTGTTTTTACAGGGTTAAAATTCAAAACAAATGTTTTACCAGCCATGGATTTAACAAAAAACAACACATGGTTTTGAAAATCCATCCAAAGATTTACAGAGTAAAAGGAAATTTATAGGGGAACGTAAAAGGAGAAACAAGACATGGTTTTTTAAAAAAATACATGGATTTAGAAAACAACACAATGATTTTTGAAACAGTATATGAATTCAGAAATCATTCTAATAAATACTTTGAATTCTCAATTCTAAATTTCATTTAAATATTTGGAAATATTAATTTAAATATATTATTTAAATCCAAATATTTTGTGACAAAAAAAAGTATTTAAAAGAATGATGGATAAGACAATGCACTGATAGCAACAAGATAAAGAAGGACATCAGTGCATATTTAGCACAACATTTCAGAACATAATGCAGTATAAAGAGGGAAAACAATGCATATTCAGCACAATATTTCAGAATAGAATGAAATAGAAAGAGGGACAACAAAACATCTACCAACAAGACAAACAACTGTTGGAAATAATACTGAGAGGGGGGGTGAATAGTATTTACAATTCAATAACTTTTCAATTCCCAAATAGATTTATATACGCTACTTCAGTGAATTCAACTTGCATGTGTACGCAACTGTGATTAAGGAAACCAGAGTATACCTAGATAACTTATGATTTAGTCAATTTATCGTGTGTTGATTTTTAATTAGTGCATCAATATCTTATTATACAGTAACTATGCGCAGTAATAACATAATAAACCATCACAAATAAACAACACGCTAGCCGATGTATTTACTAGTACGTAGGCGCTGACCTACAGAAGGATACAACCTTCTCTCTTCCTCCTGGGGACCACATTTCATTAATTTTTAGACTGGATGATCCTGGTACACAACAATACAATATGAAGGCCTTGTTTCATCAAATTTTCATACTGAACCCATAAGAAACTTTGAAACTCAAACTGCATCAACGAAAAATCAGTTAATTTGAACAATTAGATCACTATCACTAGAACACTATGCTGAACCCAGAAACCTACATCATCATTCAGAACCAGTTGCAACCTCAAAAATCATACATCAGAATGCATACGCTACTTTACTGAACCCAACCTGCGTGTATACGCTACTTCCTTTAACAAAACCTGCGTATACCTTCAAACTACTGAATCATAACAACTTCTGAATCAGATCTGTACCAACCAATAATATTCTGAACATCTACTATCAATTTGCAGAGATCTAGACAGTCAGCATCAAAGATAACCCTTCTCACTTAATCAATCAATCAATCAGACACAAACTCCTTATGCATTCAGTTTTACATTCATATCTAAGAAGAATTCATTGACAAACAATAGTAAAACAACAACAGTGATCAGATAGATCAGTTATTTCTGAAAAATAGGCTTTTCCTTTGCATATGCTACTTGGAAGAGTCGAACTTGCATGTACACGTGCCTTTACAAAGTCGAACCAGCGTATTGATCTGCAAATATTAAATCACAACTTCATTGCTATTCCAGACTTTAGACATACCCAGATCATGAAATTTAAAGAATAAAACATGTGTAAGCAATCAGATCTAGCCCAACCTATATCATAGCATTCAATGATAAGTCATTTTAGGTCTCATGATCCTGATCCAACATTGAATTCAAGGTACACAAAATATTTTAGATTATATCATAATCATAGCCCCTGCAACATCAAATATACTTTAGATAGAAGTGTTCCTGAGAAACCCTTTCACTTGCACACCTGGTCCTTTGATCTTCTCCTCTTTATATAGTTTTGGCCTTCCTCAATAGCTTGGACCAAAACAACACTTAGAGCCTGTGGTATTCTTGGACGGGATCAAATAACCATTACTCCGCTTAATATTGTGGGCTAATACCATGGTATTGTCCCTTGGTATTCTTTACTCTTGAATTTTCTTGATTTTCCAACCCATACACACTTTTCCTCTTGTGAAAGTGCGTGCATATGTATATTCTCCTTTTGTTCTGTGAACCTACATGTATACGCTGCTTTGTCAAGCTGAACTGACGTATACAGCTTAAGTTATTTGAAAACATCCTTTTCCTTCAACTTCTTGATTATGATTAGTAGAACTTTGTTCCAACTTCTTATTCTTCTATACCAATGCCCTATTACCTCTAAATTGACCTGTTACACTGTGAGTTTCCTTTTATAAAATCTGAGCGGACCTGTGAGTGAGTTTCCATCAAGGATAACACCTGTATCATAATGCCAACAATATCGCCTTTTGGACTTGATGGAAACCATATTGGTGTTGATTAAGTCTGCAAGATGTAGAAACTATTAGAGATATCAAACAACACCAAAATACTATCCCCCTTTGGCATAAAGGGAAAAGGGCAGACCAAGATATTCTCCCCCTTTGAGATACAATATGATGTTCATGCTCCCCCTGAGTACATGCAGAGTTTGTAGAGATATGTTTCAAAAGAATAACATGACTCTATAACTTAACTAAGTGAGTATGGCCTCCGTAAGACCAATGACTCAACACACATCAATCACCCATCCAAGTGGGGATATACCAATTGTTTATACATGACTGAAATACAACAATTATTACATCATCCATCCCATGCATAATGGGGATACACATTACATCATATGTCCAATAGGACTAAAAAAATAGACTATGATAGAAGGATACATGTAACACCCTAAATCTATACATGACTTATGCAACAATTAATATAAATATCTGAACCATAGCAGAAGTCAGCAACCATAATGACAACAATGAATAATGTTTGATAAGTCTAATGCTCCCCTTCAACCTGTGCTACCTGTGCATTGTCTCAATGAACAAATCATAACAACAAACTGTAATCATCAATATCAGACCGAGCACCCATATTAGAGTCTGATCCACTTTTTTTCTATCAAAATACCATATACGCTTCTTTAGCCACAGAAACTTGCGTATATACGCGACTATCCTTCATGAAACTCGCATATAGGAACCTTCCTCTGAAAAATTGGATTTAACAGCAGGATGATCCAGAAACTACTCCCAGCTTTTGTTTGAGATATTCAAATGTTTCTTTGGGAAGCGATTTGTTGAATATATTAGCAACTGGTTCTTTGGAGGGAACATACTCCAATTTCACGTTTTTTTTCAAGCACTTGTTCTCATAGAAAATGGTACTTAATGGGTATGTTCTTGGTCTTGGAGTGCATGACTGGATTTCTGAAATACCGATGGCACTTGTATTATCACATAGAATGGAGATGGGTGGAGTACATGTGATCTAAATATCTTGCAATGTTTGCATCATCCAGAGTAGTTGTGTGTAGCAAGATGCAACAGCCACATATTCTGCTTCAGCTGTAGATAAGACAATCGAACTTTGTTTCTTGTTGAACCAAGACACTAACCATGATCCCATATAGAATGCACCTCCACTAGTGCTTTTTTGATCATCAACATTTCCTGCCCAATCTGCATCTGTATATGCATGAAGAGTGATATTTGTATCTTTAGGATACCGTAAACCAAAGTCTTGAGTTCCTTGAAGATATTTGAATATTATTTTTAGAGCCTGAAGATGTGATTCCTTTGGATTTTCTTGGAACCTTCCAACAATTCCTACTGCATGCATGATATCAAGTCTGGTACCTGTTAGATAAAGAAGACTTCCAATCATAGATATGTATGTTGGTTGGCTCACTGTAGGTGATTCATCGTTAGAACTGAGGCTTCATCCTGTTACCATTGGAGTACATACTGGTTTATAATCTTCTATTTCATACTTCTTCAGAATCTACTTGAGATGTTTAGTTTGTGAAAGAAAAAAACCATCTTTTGTTTTCTGTACTTGTAGACCAAGAACATAAGTAAGTTCACCAAGTAAGGACATTTCAAATTCTTGCTACATAACTGAGGCAAAGTTCTGACTCATAGATTCTTCATTGCTACCAAAGATGATATCATCAACATAAACAACAATAATTAGAAGTTTATCATTTTAAATCTTTGTATATAACTTGTTGTTTGTAGAACCTTTTGGGAACCCTTGTTGTTGTAGATATTTGTCAAGATGATAATACCAAGCCCTTGGAGTTTGTTTCAGTCCATAAAGATCCTTTTTGAGCTTGCATACAAGTTTTCCATCATTTCCTATAATCAATGCTTCTGGTTGCTCAATATAAACTTCTTTTTCTAAATCTCCATTAAGAAAAGCTGATTTTACATACATTTGATATACTTTGAATTTTTGAAAACTAGAAAGAGCAAGAAAAATTCTTATGGCTTCAAGTCTGGAAACAGGTGCAAAAGTTTCTTCAAAGCCTATACCTTCTTGTTGAGCATACTCTTTACAAACAAGTCTTGCTTTGTTTCTAATAACCTCTCCATTTTCATTCAACTTATTCTAAAATATTATTTTCAATTTGCTCAATTTCTTCATCTATGGCCTTAACCAAACATTCATCTTTACTAGCTTCATTTACATTCTATGGTTCTGTGGAGGATAGTATCGCTAGATAACTAGAGGTACCTGTAAGAGTTCTTATTGCCTATACTCGAGACCCTTTTTCTCCTAGAATTTGAGATTTTTGATGATTCTTTTGAACATACCTAGATGGAGTCTTTTCCTGTCTGTTATATCTTCTTCTGGTTCTTCATTGGTTTCTTCCTCTATATCATTTTGATTTGATATAGGAAAGCATTCACCGTCTTCCTCATTGTCATATTCCTCTGTTGAATTCATTTGTTTCAGATTTCTGCGTGCTTCATCAATTACTACGCCAATGCATTCAAAAATTTTCTGAAGTCTTTTACTATAACATATGCATCCTTTAATTATGGATGAATAACCAAGAAGAATTCCTTTGTCTTCTCTGGCTTCAAATTTACCAAGTTTTTCATTAGTCCTTTTGATGAAACATTTACTTCCAAAAACTCTAAAGTGTTTTGCAGTAGGAGGCTTACCATACCAAAGTCCATATGGAGTTTTATCACTGTTTACGTGAACATTGGCTTTGTTGAGAATAGTCACAGCAATAAATGTAGCTTCACCCCAGAAGGTGTCAGGAGTTCCAAATTCATCAAGCATATCTCGAGCCATTTTTTGAACTACTATGTTCATTCTTTCTACTATGCCATTTTGTTGAGGATTTCTGGCAACAAAGAACTGCCTTTTTATTCCATGTTGTTCACAAAAATCAAAGAATTCGTCTAATATGAATTCTCCCCCTTGATCAACCCTGAGACATTTGATTTTTTGATCTGATTCATTTTCAACTAAGGCTTTGAAGGCTTAGAAATTTTCAAATGCTTCATCTTTATGCTTTAGTAGACCTATCCAACACATTCTAGAAAAATCATCAATGAATAAAATAAAGTATTCTTCTCCACGAGGTGACTTTTTCCTTGTTAGTCCACATAAATCAATATGGATGAGTTCAAGAGGCTTACTTGTTGATCCTTTTTTCAATGAAATGAACTTCGGTTTGCTTGTTGACTTGACATGGTTTGCATATGGTATTTTATGGAATGTTGATATCTGGAAGATCATGGACCGCCTTGAGCCTGCATGCTTTTCTTATTTGAGAAGAGTTTAGATGCCCCAATCTTTTATGCCATAATCATTTTTCATATGTTTTTCTTAGATCAAATTGTTTTTGTCCTCCTTTGAGTATGTATAATTTTTTTGGAGTTTTTGTACCTTTGATAAGTGTCTTTCCTGTATCAAGCTCATGAACCACACATCTGTTTGATCGAAACACACCTTCATTTCCTTGATCATACATTTGACTTAAACTTAACAAGTTATTCTTTAAACCATCTACATACATGACATTTCTAGCTTTAACCTTTTCTTTTAGATAAACAGAACCTTTACCTTTAATGATAACTGGTGTGTCATTTCAAAAGGAGACATTCTTTTCCTTTTCTAAAGAATTATATGAATACAATTTTTATTTATCACCTGTCATGTGTTTGGAGCATCCGATGTTGATGTACCACTGATTCTCTTGTCCTTCTGCAAACATAGCTATGCCACATCTTTTTGATTGAAGTTCCTTCTTTCTCCATATCTTGGAATTTGATGATGTCTTCTCCTTTTGAAGTGTTGGCCGAAATTTGCTTCTGCATTCAAATTTTTCATGACCAAAGTTATTACAAAACGAACATTCAATTTCATCTTCAAGAGAAGAAAAGTTATTATAGGAAATTTTCTTGATTCCTATTATGCTCCTTTGATTTCATGCTTCTCTAGTCATGATGGTTTTTTAAGAAACACATTGAGAAGCCTTATGCCCAAAGTTATGGCATGAAAAACGTTGTCCACTAAAGAAGTTTTTGTGATCATAGAATCTTTTGGAATTGTTTACCCATTGGTTGATGCTTCTATTGATGTTTATCCTTGGAGTAAATTGAGCATGATTTACCTGATGAGTACTTTTAGACTTGTGCTGACGATTGACATATTGTTCATTGGTCTTTGTTGCATCAAGATAGCTTCTAGTGGAGGATCACGACTTTTGTGATTGGGATGATTCTTCAGTACATCCATGACCTATCTTTATAAGAGGAGAACACTGAACTTTGATGATTTCATTTAAATTTTCTGACCCTTTAGCAAATCTAAGATTAAGAGATTTTGTCTCCTCAAGTTCTTTTCTTAGACCCACAACTTCACATTCTAGTTTTTCATTGTGATTTTCTCTTTCAGTGAGTTGATGTGCAACGTGTCTATGATCATATTCTTTTCTTCTAAACAGATTTTGAGTTTGTGATTTCCTCAAAGAAATTCTTCCTCTTCTAAGGCATCCAAAACATCATCATTGTCATAAGGCATGAGTATTTTATAATCCTGTTCAGTTTCATCTTCATCACTATTAGATAAACCATCACTATCTTCATGGGTATAGTAACTTGTTCTATTAACAACCTGATTTCTATTGCCTTTTGTATATTCCTTTCCCTTTTCATATTTATCTTTATAAGGGAATTTGGCAGCATAATGGTCAACTCTACCACAACAAAATCATTTTAATGGTAGATTACCTCTTAATCTTCTGAAACCTCATCGAAGTTCCTTGACAAAGTTTTCTTCATCTTCTTCTTTTGAAATATATCCTAATTCATTGTGCTCTTCCTTTTCTTTTCCCTTTGATGAAGCTTTGAAAGCAGCTTCTCTCATATCTGATGGACCTCCTTTCCTCATTTCAAAGGCGGTTAGAATTCCATGAAGTTGAACCATAGTAATAGATTGAAGATCCTACTTTTCTTCTATGACAGACAGTTTTGACTCAAATTTAGAAGACAAAGATCTCAAAATTTTCACTACCAAAGTAGCCTCCTTTATCTCTTCACCCTGATTCTTCATACAATTAAAAATATCATCTACACGTAAAAAGTAACTAGCAATACTTTCATCACTATGCATCTTAAGAGTTTCATACTAAATTCTGAGAGTTTGAAGCTTAGCACGTTTTACCTGGGAGTCTCCTTTGTAGATCTGAATGATTTTGTCCCTTATCTCTTTGGTTGTCTTGAAATGCATGACTTTGATGAATTCTAATTCTGACATACTTCGCAATAAATTATTGATTGCTTTGGCATTGGTTTTGTATAACTTCTTACCTGTTGTATCTGTAGGTATTGCTGTTGGAAATTGATTCCTCCTTCCACAATTTCCCAAACATCGGCTCGAAGCAATTAAAGATAAGATATGGTTCTTATTTTTCAATAGATAATGTTGTTCCCATTGAATATTGGTGGTTTGATAGATCCTATGCCTTTGTGACTGTTCATCTTGAAAGATCTCTCTTAAAGCAATCAAGGTTCTTCTGAGGGACCTCCTCTAATACCAATTGTTGGAAATAATACTGAGAGGGGGGGGGGGGGGGGGGGGGGTGAATCAATATTTGCAATTCAATAAATTTTCAATTCCCAAAGAGATTTATATATGCTACTTCAGTGAATTGAACTTGCATGTGTACGCAACTGTGATTAAGGAAACCAACGTATACCCAGATAAATTATGATTTAGTCAATTTATCATGTGTTGATCTTTAATCAGTGCATCAGTATCTTATTATATAGTAACTATGTGCAGTAATAACATAATAAACCATCACACATAAAAAAGACATGAACACTAAGATTTAAGGTGGAAACCCAATGCGGGAGAAAAACCACTACTGCTGTCGTTTATGTCTTCTTTTAATATAAAGAAATTTTCTTACAATCTTGTATTGGTGCAGACTCATAACAATACGCAAGCACCCACCTGCAAAGGCTACAACCTTCTCTTGTTTTACAGCTTCTACTGGAAGGGAGCTACAACCCCCTAGCTCTTGCACTAGCCAATGTGTTTACTAGTATGTGGGTGCCGACCTACAGAAGGCTATGACCTTCTCTCTTCCTCCAGGGACCACGTTTCATTATTGTTTAGATTGGATGCTATTGGTACACAACAATACAATATGAAGGCCTCATTTCATCAAATTTTCATACTGGATCAATCAGAAACTTTGAAAGTCAAACTGCATCAACCAACAATAAGTTAATATGAATAATGAGATCACTGTCACTAGAACACTGTGCTAAACCTAGAAACCTACATCATCATTCAGAACCAGCTGAAACCTCAAAAATCATACATCATAATACATATGCTACCATACTGAACCCAACCTACGTGTATACACTACTTCCTTTAACAAAACTTGCATATATCTTCAGAACTACTGAATCATAACAACTTCTAAATCAGATCTGTACCAACTAATAATATTTTGAACATCTACTGTCAATCTACAGAGATCTAGATAGTTGGCATCAAAGATAACCCTTCTCACTTAATCAGTCAATCAATCAGACACAAACTCCTTATGCATTTTGTTTTACATTCAGATCTAAGAATACTTCATTGACAGACAACAGTAAAACAATAACAGTGATCAGATAGATAAGTTATTTTTGAGCAATAGGCTTTTCCTTTGCATACGCTACTTGGAAGAGTCAAACCTGCGTGTACGTGTGCCTTTACCAAGGCAAACCAATGTATAGATCTGCAAATATAAACTCAAAACTTTGTTGCTATTCCAGACTTTAGACATACCCAGATCATGACATTGAAAGAATAAAACATGTGTAAGCAATCAGATCTAGCCCAACCAATATCAGATCATTTAATGATAAGTCATTTCTGGTCTCATGATCCTGATCCAACATTGAATTCAAGGTGCACAAAATATTTCAGATTATATCATAATAATATCCCCTGCAATGTCAAATATACTTCAGATAGAAGTATTCCTGAGAAACCCTTTCACTTGCACACCTGGCCCTTTGATCTTCTCCTCCTTATATAGTTTTGGCCTTCCTCAATACCTCAGACGAAAACAACACTTAGAGACTGTGGTATTCTTGGAAAAGATCAAATAACCGTTAATCCACTCAATATTGTGGGCTGATACCATGGTATTAACCCTTGGTATTCTTTACTCTTGAATTTTCTTGATTTTCGAACCCATACGAGATTTTCCTCTTGTGAAAGTGCTTGCATACGTATAGGCTCTTTTTGTTCCATGAACCTGCATGTATATGCTGCTTTGTCATATTGAACCTGTGTATACAAATTAAACTATCTGAAAGAATCCTTTTCCTTCAGCTTCTTGATTTTGATCAGTAGACCTTTGTTCCAACTTCCTATTCTTATGTATCAATGCCATGTTACCTCTTAATTGATCTGTTACACTGTGAGTTTCTTTTTATCAAATCTGAGTGGACCTATTAGTGAGTTTCCATCAAGGACAACCCCTGTATGATAATGTGAACAACAACATTGCTCATTCAAAGGCCCAGTCACCAACAAAATACCCAGAAACAACAGATTTCTAGCAGTCAGTAAATCAATTCCAGTTTTGAATGCACAATACTTGCAGGCAGTTCAAAGTTTCTAGCAGGAAAATTAGAGATATTGTCTTGTATTTAGTTTATTATGTAGGATTTCTCTAGAAATAGCCACAGTCAGCAAAAATTCACTTGAAAGGCTAAACATAAGATCAGAAATAGTATAGACTTCCTATCACTTAGTTGTATTTTGGGAAATATCTACATGTTTTTGGTAGATATTGTTTGTAATAATTTTTATTCAGATTTTCCTAAGATTATTAGAGAATATTTTGTAAATCAATTCCTTTTTTGGGATTTGATATTCGTTTAGTAGAAGATCTCAGGATATTTTGTAATTATTAGTATAAATACTTCACAGTTTGAAGTATTAAGAGTTGATTTTTGAATGTAATTTCTTCTACATATTGTATTTTTCAAAGTACTGGAGCAACAATAATACAAGGACCTTTCACAGGATTCATGCGGTGTATCAAATGGTGATGTGTTCCTTCTATTTATTTGTTTAAACATTGTTTTATTTCTTTGTTATTCTGAATATTTGAATTATTTAATAGAAACTGTGATGAATAGGATTTGTTATTTAGAGCACCCTATTCTGGCTATTAATAATTTTCATGTTTTCCACTTAAGTGAAATTAAATAATTCTTAATTGGTCCTTAATTTCTACTAAACCTTACACTTCTGCTATTTCACAATCCATTTAAATTTATGAAAAGATCCAAATAGTGCAACCTAGCTTTCCCTGTGAGAACTCCTCTAAAATTTGATGCCAAATCCAGTTTAATCTATAGACTCCATAGCTCAATGGAATTATAACACTCAAATCAACCAAACCAATCAAATTAAAACAAATAGTACAGTCATAACTAGCCTAAATTTTATATTAAAAAAAGCTAAATTTTACAGAGAGATCCCTCTCGGAAGCTGACAGGGCTAGATCCCAGCTTCCAAAGTGGTTTTGATGTTGTCCTATGTGATTACTCCCTCAATCTCAAAAATACAGAATGACAACATAGTGGCGACCATACTAGGGAGTCTGAACTTTTTAGGTTCCTAAGAAAAGCATATCATGTTCCAGATCTAATTACTGATGGTGGAAAGTGATCAGACACAAGAAGGTTGTATTATTCACCTGGTGACTCCATGTTTCAAGAATCCATAGCTCAAAGTTTGCATGGAGACTCCCTTATAAAAGCATCTATAATTGTAAAGCACTTATGGTGACTCTACTCCATTATGGATTGTTTTCAAAATGAGTTCAAGAATACAATGCAGGTATGTTCCTATGGACAGATCAAGAATTCCAGGTTTTCCAAATCCCATGCCCAACAGTGATTGGTTAATTTATCTTCCATTGTTTAAAGATAAAAAAGGAGATGATGCTGATGTACATTTATTGAGGTTTCATATGCACATCCGTAAGATTAAAATCAAATTTCATGAAGATTTCCTTATGAAAATTTTTATGGCAACTTTGGAGGAAAAGGCTAGATCTTGGTATGAAAATCTGCTTGTTGCTAGTATATGTTCGTTAATGCATTTCCATACTATTTTTTGTGAGAAATATAGAGAGGATTTTCCATCTTTGTTGCTGATTTAAAACTGTTGTGATCATTTTGAAAGTTTTATTCAATATCTGGAAGATTACTATGATGATGATCAGTTCACAAATGATGAAATACTAGAGGCTTTAGAGGGAAATCCTTTTCAACATTATGAACAAAAACTAGAAGTCTTGCTTGAATTTTCTTCCCCTCAAGAAGAAACAGAGGATGTATGTTGTCTATATGTTCATGAAGATTCCCCATAGGAAATAATTCTTGTAGCACCACAACAAACTGATCAGCCAGAGGTAAAGGAAGAAATTCAGTAGCCTAAACCTGATTAAGAAGAGGACAACAATGAAAATGAATAGGATATTTTAGATACCATGGATGAACACATTAACAATGTGGTTGTCTCAATTGCAGAAGATAAAATTAAAGAACAAATTCCTTGTACTAATAAACAGGTAAAGGTAATTGAGCATATTGTTGAACATTCACTTGTTGATTTACAACATTCTTGTGATCCGAAAGAACAACCAACAGAGTTTAGTTATCTTGATCCATAAGAACATTTTCAACAAGTAGTGTTTTCTTTAGTGATTAAAAACCAATCAGATTTGCATGATGAAAATCTTGTTTCCAATTCTGTTTCATGTTATATCTTGTCTCAAGTTACAGCCCTTGAAGAAGATAATAAAAGTTCTCAATCATTAGTTTCTTCCTTGGATGTTAATGAAGAAAGGAAAAATATTGATGCAAGTCATATTCCTTCACTTGAAATTAATGAGCGTTTGCAAGTACCTTGTAAGCTTTTGTGTGTCCAAGCGAATGATAAGGATTTTCCTGTTGCGTATGATATTGCTTTCATATTTGAGGAGATTCAAGAGCATTCATAACACTTGACTACAATGGATATTAACAAGGAAAAACAGTTTTCTTCCATTCTGTTTGAAGAGAATCAGTTTCAACACATAAGCAAAACATCAGTTTGGAATGAGGTTTGTTTTCCTATTTTAAATCATCCTGAAGACCTTATGTTGCATGTTTTCCATGATCCTTTGGTAAGTTTATTGCATTTATATGTGAAGGGAGAATTTTCCAGGTTCATCAATGCAACTATTGGATCCAGTGGAAACATTGAGTTGCCATTTTTTGAATTTATTTTTCCACGTAAAGAAGTAGGATGTTTGTTATCACTTGATATGACAATCATTTTATCATATTAAAGTAGGTAAAAAAGTGCAAATAAGCTCAGTGCCTGACCATTTTTGTTTTTCAAAGCATTCTTTCCAGTTTCATTTTTAGATTGCAGTACAAATTTCAGTTCAATGTGTATTTTAGATTTCAATGTGGAGAATGGTTTTGATTTCAGTTTAAGAGTATCAGTCGTAGATATTTTTATGACAGAGCAGGTTGCAGTTTTGGGATCGGCCCAATGGATCAGGCTACTAGTCTACGATGTTCTTGACACTTCATCAGGAAGTGTCATCCCTAACTAAAGCCACTATAATTTTTATAGGATTGCTTGATTATATCTGATCATTATTATGTTTGAGATATTGAAAATAATATTTCCTCCTGCAAATTATTTCCAAAGAGACACCATGTACCAAGATTTAAGGAGAATTTTGCATGTAAAAGTTTGGATCAGATCAGACTGCAGGTATTTTCATCTGAAAGAGCTAAGAAGCAGCTTTCCAAAGATATATTATTCACTTAAATCCAATTCCTGGATCAAAGGAAAGATCAAGTCGAAATCTGCACCAGAAAGCACATAAGAAGACATAAGTGAAAAATAATTTATTTTGAAGTATTAAAATAAATTCAAAACTGAATGAATAATAAAAACATTAAAAATACATGAAAAATTCATTTGTTCCATAGTCCAAAAGTCAAAACAATCAAATCCTCCACACTCATGCATAATTCCCCGCATCATTAAAAGCATAAGGATACGTGCATATTATAAATCCACCGTTTTGAATAGGTTTCGGAACCCGAGCCCCTCCCCTCTGACATTTAACCAAGGGGGGTCCGAAAATTGGTTTTCAGTTTTATGTCATTTACAGATGTCACCCTCATGTAATTTCGGACCCCTCTCCCTAAACCTCTTAGGGCCTACCCCCTCTGAAATCCGTTAATCGTTTTGGTTTGAATTTTATAAATATGGTGGGAATGGATTTCATGCAATTATGAAACAAATACTGTGTGGATGGGAGCCTAAGTAAATGCTTTGTGGATGGCAAGGCTAGTAAATTCTATGTGGATGGGAGGCTAACTTAAAGAGATCAGGCGAGACCAAGGATGAAAGGGAATTTCTCAATCTAATGTTCATGAAAGTAATGCACAGTGAGAAAAATAGGGAGCTTCATGCAGTTCTACACATAAGAGGACAAGTAAAAATGAGTTTTTACAGAAAAGCAAGATATTTTGTTTTTATAGGGATAAAAGTCAAAACAAATGTTTTACCAACCATGGATTTACAAAAAACAACACATGGTTTTGCAAATCCATCCAAAGATTTACGGGAGTAAAAGAAAATTTATAGGGGAAGGTAAAAGGAAAAACAAGACATGGTTTTTGAAAACAATGCATGGATTTAGAAAACAACCCAAGGATTTTTGAAACAGTATATGAATTCAGAAATCATTCTAATAAATACTTTGAATTTTGAATTATGAATTTCATTGAAATATTTGGAAACATTAATTTAAATATATTATTTAAATCCAAATATTTTGTGACAAAACAAAGTATTTAAAAGGTGATGGATAAGACAATGCACATGACAGCAACAAGATAAAGAGGGACAACAATGCATATTCAACACAACATTTCAGAACAGAATGCAGTATAAAGAGGCACAACAGTCCATATTCAGCACAACATTTCAGAACATAGTGTAGTAGAAAGAGGGACAACACAAACATCTACCACCAACACAAACAACATTGCTCATTAAAAGGCCCAGTCAACACCAGAATGCCCAAAAACAATAGATTTCCAGCAGTTAGTAAATCAATTCCAAATTCAATTCCAGATTTGAATGCACAATACTTGCAGGGAGTTCAGAGTTTCTAGCAGGAAAATTAGAGATATTATCTTATCTTTAGTATAAAACTTCCTATTACTTAGTTGTATTTTGGGAAATATCTACATGTTTTTGGTAGATATTGTTTGTAATAATTTTATTCAGATTTTCTTGAGATTATTAGAGAATATTTTGTAAATCAATTCCTTTTTTGGGATTTGATATTAGTTTAGTAGAAGATCTTAGGATATCTTGTAATTATTAGTATAAATACTTCACTGTTTGAAGTATTAAGGGCTGATTTATGAATGTAATTTCTTTTGTATATTATATTTTTCAAAGTATTGGAGCATCAATAATACAAGGACCTTTCATAGGATTCATGTGGTGTACCAAATGGTGATGTGTTCCTTCTGTTTATTTGTTTAAACATTGTTTTTTTTTCTTATTCTAAATATCTGAATTATTTAAAAGAAACTGTGATGAATAGGATTTGTTCTTTAGAGCCGGCTGTTAATAATTTTCATGTTTTCCGCTGAAGTCAAATAAAGAAATTCTTAATTGCTCCTTAATTTCTACTAAACCTTACACTTTTGCTATTTCACAATCCATTTAAATTTATGAAAAGATCCAAATAATGCAACCTAGCTTTCCTTGTGAGAACTCCTCTAAAATTTGATGCCAAATCCAGTTTAATTTACATACTCCATAACTCAATGGAATTATAACACTCAAATCAATCAAATCAATCAAATTAAAACAAACAGTAGAGTCATAACTAGCTTGAAATTTATAGAAAATGAAACTAAATTTTATAGAGAGATCGCTCTCTGAAAGGCTAGATCCTAGCTTCCAAAGTGGTTTTGATGTTGTCCTCTGTGTTTACTCCCTCAACCTCAAAAATACAGAACAACAACAAGGTATGAAAAATTTCAGAAGACGTTTGAGGTGCTAAATAATATTTGTTATGGGATAAAACTTATGTGATTAATTTCAACATCCCATAGTACATATATACATATAAATTAATACGTTAGCCACCATATTATACTGAATTACTGTTGTGGCCAATATTTGAAAAAATCGTTTCAGACTGTGTGATATTTTTACAATTTAATACTAAATCATTGTTGTTGTTTTTCCTTTGACGTAAAGTTTCTTCTCACATGCAGTGTTACCAGTCAGGAAGGGCTCCGTGATTTGGGATGCACTCATAGTTCTGTAGTGTTTGGCAGATGCATAAATTTGTTTTATTTTTTATTCTATAAGTTTATGATCGATGTTGTATTTTCTTTTAATTGTAATCTTGTATATTTAATTTATTTCTTGAAGTTTTTCATTTATCTTCTTGTCTGTTAATTTGTTTTCTTTACATGGATTGAGGCCCTGTGTGGAGAGTTAACAACCTAGGGATCCACCGAGAGTTGCAAGAAACCCTAGGACTCAGACCGATAGATATCAAGAGTTTGGCTTGCTTTCTATTTCCAACATAGTGTGATTTGATGTATTTATTTGTTAAACTTCAGAAACTACTGAGCTATTTGGACATCCCTAAGATGTTGATTAATGAAATATCCTTTTAAAATCCATATTTTATTTTCATTTATAAGGCATGCAAGTGATGAATCCATGTTTAGTAGAACCATGTGTGTAATAGGATGTTGTAGTTTTTAATGGATTTAAAATTAGTCAAGTCTAATTTTGCATACATCGTGTAGGCATCTTGTTATCTTGTGAGCCTCAACCGATAATTTCATGTACAAAATTTTAAGAAATTAATTTTCTCATCATTTTTGGCATCATTTCCAGGGAGGTTCCAAGAAACTACATCATGATTGCTTTGATGTTTGGTTATATTTCCTCACCTACAATATCAAGGCATCCTAAGACACAAAGTGTTTGGAATATTAAGACAAGAGGTAAGAACTTTCACATCCACTTTAGTGGGTTTCCTACCTCATTGGATTTAGATGATGTTGGTATTTTATGAGTTGAGGAAGAGGTAGAAAGGGTAGGGGTAAAGGAAATTTTAATACTCCAAATAGTGAAACAAAAACAAAGAAATCCCCCAATACTAACTTGTTGACAGATAGCAATTCAAATAGGAGGAAAGGAGGTAGAACACTAGAGAATCCAAAGACATTGGGTGAGACATCTATAGTTGGGATCATGATTAATACTACTATCACTTCTTTTGACCCTATAGTTGAAATATCATTTGAAAGGGAGGCATAGTTGTCCTTTCAAAACAATTTCATTATCGATCTTCTATCACTGGAGACTGAATTTAGTTTTCTTATAGGTAGGAGTATGGATGAGGGAGGAGGAGAAACAAACATGGGAGGAAATTAGGTAAAGGACAAGGATGCACTAACCTTAGACTTTCTAATTGATCATTCTACTACTAATGTGTACATGAAGAATATTTCTCCTTTGGTACTTCCCATATTTCAAGAATTAGTAATCGAGGACCTTGACACATTTTTATTTGAATTTGATGTTTCATGTCATAGCATGGAATATTCAACTGATGAGTAGAAGCTAAAATTATTTTTTGTTACTCTGAAAGACTCAACCCTAAGATGGTTTATGGAATTACTTGAGAATAGTATTACAACCTGGGAAGGTATGAGAAATTTATTTCTTAAAAGATATCAATAATATTGTAAGTCTAGGGAACTAAAAGGAGAAATATTTAGGATGGTACAAAGAGAGGACACAAGTTTATAAGATTACTTAGAAATATTCTTATACAATATTCATTGTGCAAGGTAACACAAATTAGATCCCAAGACTACGAAAATTCTCTTTTGGAAAGGTGTTTCTGAAGAACCAGTGAACATGTTGAATTTAATGGTGATTGGGGATATCTATAGATTTTATTTTAAAAAAGTTGTTGAAATTATTAGAAGGTATTCGCATGGGCAAGGATGAACTAGGAAGAATTGTGGAGATTATTTCTACAAAAATATTAAAACCACCTCTAATTCCATTACTATAATGGGATTGGAAAACCTATTGGAAAATTTTAAAACTAATATACCAAGCACTCTTAGCCTGCAACTTGACGCACTAAGTTTTAAAAAGAAATGAGAAGAAGAATGGGATTGGGGAACCTGCTAGAAAATTTTGAAAGTGATATACTAAGCACTCTTAGCTTGCAACTTGATGCACTAAGTGTTAAAAAGAAATGAGAAGAAGAATGTGTTTCTCATGCCATATTTTTCTTGAGATGTTGGAAGAAACAAGGCTAGGAAATATTTCCAACTTGATGGTGTTTCCATTTGTGCTATTTGTGCAAAATAACATTTTATTGATCATTATCCCTCTTTGATAGGTATTAACTCAGTTTACCTAGGAGAAGAAAAATAAAAAAAATAACTTTATTCATTAGCAACCAAAAATCCATGGTAGCCCTGACCTCAAGGTACGCCTTTCTATTTTTCTACTACAAATTTTTTTGTACTTTCTTAATCAAGAAATCCTCCTTGGAATGTTTTAGGACCATGGTAGATGTGGCCCTAGTAGCCACCCCATAACCAAACATGCAAGCAAGGGTGGTGAGGATCTTGCTATGGGATTGCAACCCCATATCCCTATTCAGTGTAACAACAATATCCCACACAACCACAAAATTTCCCACAAAATTATCATACACCAGTAGTAGCTCAACAACCTTTCAATACAGAGGTATAACTATCATCCATGAAACCTCCTAGACCAAATCAATTGCCTATTGAACTAGTTACTAACCCAAATAATAAAGCCCAACCTATGTTGCAAGCTAAGTTGTAGCCCTTCCCAAATTACACTTTTACTCCTGTAGAAGTGAAAGATATCCATTTAAGATCGGGGAAGGTGATTCATAATTCTAGCCCCATTATCTTAGAAGAAGAAAGAGAGGAACAATACCATACTATTGCAACTAAAACAAATTCCCTACGATGCCTCCACAAGATGATATAATTATGGAACAACCTTCAATACCCATAAATCCACCTTATCCAGAAAGGATGGAGGAAAGAAAATCAGTAAAACCCCTTGAATATGATGTGGTTAGTGAACTTATGAATATTTGCGTTAGGATCCCAATACTGTAGGCTATTCAAGATATTCCTATTTATGCCAAAACAATAAGGGACCTGTGTTTGAAAAAGCCAAGGACAAAGTGGAAAGACCCGCCTACTATTCATCTTGTTAGGAAATTTTCTTATTCAATTACTAGAAGTAGTTTGTACAATAAATATACTAATCTTGGAAATCCTATTTTTCCTATGCATATAAACAAAGTTTTCATTCTAAATACTCTGATTGACCTTAGAGAAACCATTAATTTTATGGTTGTGAAAAACATGAAATAACTTTAGTTGATTGATCTCTATCCTATCTTGATTGTGTTTGAATTGGTAGAAATATTCAGAGTTAAACCAAAGGGAGTTCTAGATGATATAATTTTTAGGGAAGCCATGAATTTCTACCAAATACACATTCATATGATGTATATATGGTAATATGTTTATCTCTCATAGAGGAGTTGTAAAATAGATCACATTGTATCCTCTTGCAAAATCCATGATAGACTTAGAGGGAGTGCTTTGGTTCTATGAATCGACAATAAATGAAGAAATGGTTCAAAAAATGTGCACGATAGACTAGGTAAAGAATTTCTAGGAGTGTTCTGAAGAAAACATGCTTAACTCTTTTCTATGCAATTCCGAGTCTTATGTTTCTAATGATAATCAATTGGAATATGTTTTAAGAAATGTTGTACACAAATCTAATGATCTAATAGTTGTTTCTTCATTTTATAACATTGTTGTAGCTTCTCAGGAAATGGAACCATACTACTTTCCTATAGAAGTCGGTCCTGGTATTTTTTTGAATATTAGTGAACTTACTAATGATCATCAAAAAGAATTGATCCATGTTCTATAAGAACAGATAAAACTCCTTGCATGGTACTACAGGGACATGAAGGGGATTTATCTTGTGGTATGTTCACACCATATTTATACACATATCAATTCTCACCCTAATCAACAACCTTAGAGGTGCATGAATCTAACACTCAAGGAAGTGGTTAATGAAGAATTACAAAAGCTCCTAGATGCTAATTTGGTTTGCTCGATATCTAATATTAAATGGGATTTCACCCTGATTGTAGTGTCCAAATATTTAGAAAAGTGGCATACTCGTGTAGAATTATGTGAATTAAACAAAGCTACCATACAGGGTTATTTCCCTCTACCTTTCATAGACGAGGTCCTAGACACCTTACTAGGAAAGAAATATTTCTCATTTTTAGATGGGTACAACAAGTATAACTAGATCTAGATATCTCTAGAGCACCAAGAAAAAAAACATTTACTTGTCCTTGGATAAATTTCACCTACAGGGTGTTTCGTTTTGGGTTATGTTACGTCCCTTCCACCTTTCAAAGGGTGGTGCTAGGGGTTTTCTTGGACCTGATTCATGACTATGTGGAGGTGTATATGGATGATTTTACTATCTATGAGATTTGTTTGAGGAAACTTTGAGGAGCCTTAAAAAAGTACTTATTAGATGCCATGAACCACACTATTAGGCCCTTTGTTTTAGGGACATAATTTTGACACATTTTGGTTCAATTTGACTAAAAGGCAGTTACGTAGGAAGCCTCTGAAGAAAATAAAGAAAATATGCAAAGATCCCTCATACATTGAAGTTGACAAGAGGAAAATGCGGGAAAATGTAAGCGCAGTGAAGTTCATCGAGATAGCCAATGAGAGAAGGAGCAGTTGCAGCCGAGTCACATAACCCACTTAAGAGGAAATAGCATACAATCCTTGGATACCATGGTCTATCCTCTTACGTGGGTTAAGGGAATGGAAGGAGAAGGATTTGCAAAATATTCATAGGCGACAGAGAGAGCTACACCAAGTCGGAGTGGTGTTGAGTATTCTGAAATTGTGAGGAGGAAAATTTCGGACAGGGTTGTCGAACGAGGAGAATAGTGATAGGGTGAGTTCTAGCCCAATAAGAGGGTATGAGCCTATTGTTGTATGAAAAATATAAAGTAGTAAATATCTCCACCCACCAAGAGATATGGAGATGTCGGATTGAACATGGCTTATGGACCGAGGTTGAGTCCAGTTGAAGACATGTATTTCATGATGAGTAGGTTTCTTCTAAAGATGATGCATCCCCTGAAAGAAGCAACTCATTGCCCAACAATTTAGGTAGCACTTCCCCTATCCTCCTGCTGGTACATTATCAAAACCATGTTTAATTTCTCTCAAAATTAGTTAAAGTTATAAAGGTTCACAAAGTATATAATACCTTTAAGGTTGGTACTTATGGTCATAGCGGTAGCAGTTTTTATTTAGGTTCTCCAGGATATTTATAACCCAATTCTTAGGGGTTCATATTTTTCTTGCATGTTCAAACATAGATGGCTAGCAATATGGAGGGTTCTTTCACTCAATATCCCGAGTTCTTTGGACAAGGAAACAAGGGTGTCGAGCAACATTGGTACTTGTTTGAGGTTATCTGGTGATGTCGTTAGACTACAAATGCCACCAGAACCATTGATTTTCATATCACTCTATGGGATATATCCCTTAGGTGGTTCATCAAGTGATCTGATTTGCATCAAAACCTTACAATAGATGTTCGACCATAATTCGTTCAAGAATTCAAACTTCCACAGACTAATCAATAGTAGTTCTCTAAGCTATGGGATATCATGCAATAAGAGGGGTAAAAAATGTGGGAGATGATGCAATAGTTTAAAGGCACAATTGGTAGGATTAGTTACCCCATCGACCTCAATCACCAGTGGGATTGGTTCATCAAAGCATTGTTATGACTTACTTGGATGCTGTTGACTCAACAGAGGATTAACACTCTACAGGATGCATTGGAACAAGCAACCAGGATTGAGACTATGGTAGGGCATCCTTACAAACACTAAGGAGGATCTTTTTTCAAAATTCCTTCTCTCACTGGGTTGCAACACCAGATTGTTGATCTGACTAAGAAGTTGAAAGACATTCACAACAATGCGACCTCAAATGTGGCATATAATTTCCATGTCAAAGGGCATCACATCATAGAGTGCCCAAGATTATGGGGGATGAACACTCCTTTTGTATTGAAGAGCCCTTCTACATCCTTACCTACCACCAAAGTTGCATAAATTAGTATGCAGGACTTATATGTAGGTTGCACATAGTCTCACGCTTTTCCCAACCAACAGAGTGCATCTTTGAGCGAATACTGTGAACTTTGTTGAACATATGGCCATATTCTCCACCTCTACCCAATCCTATAAAAATATTTTAATGTATCAAACAATGTATTATATGAATTATTTGGCTCACCAACTCATAACACTGATTAGTGTAGGGCCTTAGAAGCTCTAGCTGACCAACTGACCATTCTTCCTTTAGAATTAATGAAGCTCCATGAGAGCGAGGAGGTGGAGGAAGAGGGGTAGAAAAACTAGGGGAAGAGGTCTGATTGACTTCTACAATTATGATAAGGAGGGGCATTTTTCCTAAGACTACAAGCTACTAAGAAGACCTTGGTGTTCCTAGTGCAGAGTCAACACACACACACTAGAATATTTCCTTGAATTAATTGCAAGGTGGGAGGAACACAATGGGTAGAGGGGAGCGAATTTGATTAAGCAGAACCATGGGAACCTGAACGAGCTATGATGTCAAATATTAACATAGATACCTAAGGAGTAAATAATATGGGAGCTATATATGGAGCCATTGAGCAACCAATGATAATTAATATTATATCAGGAAAGTACTGTTATTACTCTAACTAGTAGAAGCATCAGTACAAAGATGCTAGATATATGTTCAAATGACTGCCACTGATTGGAATCTAACAAGTGGAGAAACAAGAAACATCGAAGACTAGAAATCCAAGGCTACCACAGAACACTTCCCAACTTGTGGTGGAATGGTTCAAGCTGTTCTTGTAGATCATGAATGATGAGAAATGTTGAGGTAGTTGCATAAGAGACTTAGGGCTATTTTTAAAGAAGGGTAGCTATTGTAAGACCTCATCTATGCAAATCTAGTTGAGAGACATTCTAGGCGGCTTCAATAGAATAAGAAAAATATGGGGAGATAATTTTATGTTGATGTCTAGGTTGCAAGATTCTAGATCAAGGATACCATGCTAGATTTGGGCTTAAACATAAACTTTCTACCAAGGAAGACCTAGGATGCCCTGGGAAGGTCCAAACTAGCTTTCTCCTTAATTCAGTTGCGCATGACTAATCATGACTGCATACTCCCAGTTGGATGCCTAGAGGATGTGGAAGTGGATATAGCAGGAATGAAGACCTATGTATAATTTGAAGTCATAGACATCATGGGAGACAAAGAACCCTATCTCACATTTCTTGGAATAGATTAGGGCTTTGAAAACTATGCAAAGATTGATATAAAAAGGGGGAAAATGTAATTCGAGGTGGATAGAGTCAGGGTGATTCAACGCTTAGATCCCTACCAAGGTCCTAGATTTACTAAGACATTAGAAGAACAAGAAGACCCTAACTTATTGGACAAATTATATCGGCTCACAGTAGGGAAGTAAGAAGACTACATCAATCCTACAACAGATAGGTCAATTAGTTGAAGAAGTTTTGAAAGTTTAGAAGTTGGTTCAGAGGTTACGTGGGATGATTGGTAGCAAGGAGGCCATGAGATACACTCGATAAGCTCTGAAACTATTTGTTGTGTCCACTGGGTTGGTACTCAGGTACATGACTTGATCCGGATTTAAACAAGAACGCAACAAATTACAGATATAACCATACATATAGAGATGCAGTAGAAATAATACTTCATTTCATTACTGTAAAATAATAAAAAAATGCTTACAAATAGAAATGGAAATAAACTAGCTAGGGCGATGGTAGCTTATCTTTGAGAAGAGATGTGGCAGCTACATGCCTTTGAACTATGTTACAATGAGGATCGAAGGCCTATTTATTATTGAGAAACAATGGAAAACCCTAAACATCCAAAAACTTAACCCTAGAAAATGAAACGCCAAATTGTGGGCCCCATTTGGGTAAATTGGTACATCAACTTCCCGGGGTTGTAACTTTGGCATATGATCTCTATTTGACATGCACAACATCTCGTTAGAAAGATCTATTCGAGAAATACTACTTTGGGAAGAGAAACATTGGTCCATGGACCCATGTTGCTCCTAGTTTTCCCAAAAAACATCGTTTAGGGCCTCAAAATATCTATGGAAGTTCAGGACTTGAAAAACTATTAAAAATAGTAAACTGGCTACAATTAAGGAAACTAGAAAGCTGAAAGAAACAATGGCGAGGGTCCAAGTGGACTTGGAAGGTGGCCACAAAGATCCACCTGGATCATTCCTCCCCCCTTAGGAAGCAATGGTCCCCATTGCATTGAGTTCCCTGATGAGATGAGGAAACTTTTGCTGAAATTGGTCCCTGGTGAGCCACTTGCCCTGGTCAAGGAGTTAGCATACTTTGACAATTTAATATAGTTGGATATTCTGCTAGTGAGTGTGCTTGATCTATCTGTCCATGATTCGATTAGTTTCATCTTGTTCCAGGCAATCTAGATTTAACTCTATGGGTGTGAGCTGTTTTGCAATGTCGGATGTGTTTAGTAATGGTGGAAAGTATGGCCGAAGGTGGTCCACATTGAACACTGGGTGCAGGCCAAGGAATGGGGGAATGTTGAGATTAAATGCATTGTCTCCCACAGCCTTGGTAATGGTGTAAGGGCCATATCGGAGTGGTCTGAGTTTCCAATAGGCTCCGATAAGGCGTTCCTTTTGCAAATGCAACCAGACTTTGTCGCCCACCTGAAACATGTGTGGAACCTGATGTTGATCATGTCACTGCTTGTACTTGGAATTTTGTTTCTCCAGAATGTTGTGGACCTATTGGCGAATATGTTGGATGTGCTCAATGAAGCTATTTGCTTATTTGTTTCAGACTAGACATGAGCTGAATCTGCGTGAGTAGTTGCAAATGGCATGGCCACATCAATGGGACATAATGGCTGGATTCCCAAGCCCACCTAAAAAGGGCTGTGGCCAGTCAAGTTGTGGAGAGCCCGATTGTAGCTGTGCTGAACATAAGGGAGGCTCTCATCCCATGCACATGGATTTTTTGAGTTGTACGTGCGGAGAATGTGCATAATCATCCTATTGACAACCTCTATCTGGCCATCAGTTTGAGGATGGAAGGTTGTGGACTTAGTGAGTTTGGTGTCTAGCATCGTCCAGAGACTGGATCAAACTGTACCGAGGAACCTGCTATCCTGATCTGAGATTATAGACTGCGGGATCCCAAAGTGTACCCACACTCGTTCAAAAACGAGTTTAGCCATGGCTTCTACTCTAATATTCTTCTTGTAGGCCACCATAATGGCCATCTTCGAGAACCTGTCGATGACCACAAAAAAATAGTCGTTTCCATGCTTAGTAGAAAGAAGGCCCGACATGTAATCCATGGAGATTGATTCCCAAGGTCGACTGGGGGTATGCAACGGGGTGTAGAGGCCTTACTTCTTGATGGTTGGTTTGGCAATGGCACAGGGAGTGCATGATCTGATATACTTCTTGACATCCTGTCAAATATTCAGCCAATAGAAGTACTTCTGCAGTACTGCCACCGTTTTCTCGACCCCGAAATGCCCAACATCCTGCCTGTAGTGTGCTTCCCAAATCATCTTGGCACGCTCACTTGAAGGAACACAAAGGTGACCTAGGTGGCATAACAGAGCATCCTAGAGGTGAAAATTTGGAACATGCTGACCCTCCAAGAGCATCTGGTATGTGTGGCCGAATTCTCTGTCGCTTTTGTAGAGAAGTGGCCAATCAGATGTCTCGTGCCCACAAGAGTTAAGCACGATGGTTAACACCATGATTGGTGGTCGATTAAGTCAGTCTACAACATTATTGGTGCTTTCCTTCTTATACTTGATATTCAAATGGAATTGTTGTAGGTATGTGGATCACTTCTGATGGTGATCATTCTGCAATTTCCCTTGGGTCTGTATGAACTACAAGGGTCGGTGGTTTGTGTGGATGATCGTTTCCTTCCTCAAAATGTAATGCTTCCATTGTCGACAATCTTGCACAATGGAATACATCTCTTTGTCATAAGTGGGGTACTTCTGGACTGTTTCTGAAAGTGTTTCACTGTTATATGCTACTGGATGCCCATGTTGAGTAAGGACTGCCCCAATAGCATAGTCAGAGGCATCTGTCTCGACCTCAAATGGTTGTTGCAAGTCTGGTAATGCGAGTACTAGTGCCGAGCAGAGGCGATCTTTCAATTCTATGAATGCCTTCTATTGAGATTCAGACCAAAAGAATTTTGCTTTCGCTCCTCCTTTGGTGAATTGACTCAAGGGCCAAGTGATACGAGAAAATCCCAACACGAACCTGTGGTAGAAGTTGGCAAGACCTAGAAAGCTGCAGAGCTTTGTCAGAGTGGTTGGAGATGGCTAATCCCGAATGACTTGGATCTTGGATGGATCCACATGCACCCCTCGTTCATCAATAATGTAGCCTAGATACTAAACCTGGGTCATGCCAAAAGTACATTTCTCCAAATTGGCTCATAACTTGTGTTGCCGCAGTGTTTGGAGAACCTATTGGATGTGGTGGAGGTGGTCTTCCCAACTCTGGCTAAGGATCAGGATGTCATCCAAGTAGACCACTACAAATGAGTTGGTGAATGGCCACAAGATGTCATCCATTAGCCTCATGAAGGTTGTAGGAGAATTCATCAATCCGAAAGGCTTAAACAACCATTTTAAAAGGCCCTCCTTGGCTTTGAAGGTAGTCTTCCACACATTGGAGGGTTCGATTGGTACCTAGTGATATGCTGACTTTGAATCGATCTTGTAGAAATATTTCCCCCCTTTAGTTGGTCAAGGAGGTCATCAATCTATGGGATCAGGTACCTATTACAGACAGTGATCTTGTTAAACGCCCAATAGTCAATACAAAGTCTCCAAGTCCCATCCGTCTTCTGTACCATCATGATTGCGCTTCCATAGGGCGATGAACTTGGATGGATGTGACCTTTCTGTAGCAGCTCTTGAATATTCCTTTTGATTTCATCGTTCTCCAGAACAGAGTGCTGATAGATTGGTCCATTGGGCAGTGGTGCACCTGGGGTTAGATCGATGGAGTGCTTGACCTGATAGTGCAGAGGAACCCTTGCGGGGGAGGTGAAGATGTCCTCGTACTCCTCCATGACCTTGTTCGTCTATAGTTTTCATGTGGAGGGGCCTTGTATGGAGGTCATGGCCACTGTCTTCTTCTTTCCTTGAGGGCGTATCATCATGAAAACAAATTTCCCAGTTTTGGAAATGAGCTTTCTGCATTGTTTTGCAGTAACTAGAGAGATGGTAGTAGGCAGTGCTACCTCTGGTATCTTGTACAACTTATTTCCAAAAGTAGCAATAACAGCATGGGGCCTTGATTCATACACAACATGTCACTTCAAAAAGTATGGTTTTCCTAATAATACATCACAAACATCAAGGGGAGCAACGTCACATAATACCTCATTCGTGAAGGGCTTGATGTTGTATGGAAGGCGACACTGCTGGCTCACGTGAAGATCCCATCCTTGGTGAAGCCACCCGATGGTGTATGGTTGTGGATGTGTTGTGGTCAGTAAGCCCAACTACTTCACGACCTCTACTGAAATGAGGTTCTTTTGGCTCCCACTATCGACAATGAACTATAGCAGGGAGCCCTTTACCCACATATGGGAGTGGAAGAGACGCTCCTCCTCCTCTGGATCTTCGGGTTCCTCCTTCTAGATATTCGTGGTGGCAACGGTGGCATTGGGCTCCACATTGATAATCTTCTTCCCTTTTTCATTCCCCTTGTCGGGTTTTGACTCAGAGTCGGAACATGCATTTGATTCTGAAACTTTCAGCTCGGCCACTAGTGACTGCTTGTCCCAACACTCACTTGTGTTGTGAGTGGAGCTCTTATGGAACTCACACCACCTTCCCATGTCCTTTTTTAGCTTCGCGACATTGTTCTTTGCTTGCAGCGTTCACAGGTTGTCTTGGGCCACCTCGCCTTGGCTTTGTCCTTTGTTCTGCGGTTTGGGGGCACCTTTTCCTTGCTTCGGATTCGTAGATCCAAAGTCTCGCTTCTTCTGTTTAAACTTTTGCTCGATCTTGACGGCATATCGGTATGCTGTGCTGAGCGAGGGGATGTTCAGGAATTCTATTTTTTCCTAGATGTACTTATGCAGGCATCCACGGTATTTGAGTACCAAATGCCAATCTGAATCCTTGATACCTAACTTTGTGCGAAGGGTATGGAAAATATTGGTAAACTCTGGCACGTCTTGGTCCCTTCCTTGCTGCAGCGTGGTCCACTTTATGTATTGATCCTCATAGCTTCCGACAGGGTAGTACTGCTCCTTAATGGCAGTCTAGAATGAATTCCAAGTGGGTGCGGCTGAAAATAGTGAGGCCGTACTTTCATCCTTCTGCTCACAGTAGGTTTCCCACTAGTCCTTGACGTGGGGGGTGGCTTTAAGAAGAGTGAAAGTAATATTTTCTTGGCCATAAAAATCATGAATAGAAAAACACCCTTCTAATAGATTTAAGAATTTATCTATAGCGTCTGCATCTACCCGACCCTCAAATATGGGAATGTCAAAGTTAACTTGTACGTTAAAGGGTGTGGCGCTTCCAGAGTAGCTGCTGGAAGTAGATGTGTCGCCCTTGGGTAGCCGCTGAAGGATCTGGGCAAAGTTGTCCATCTTCACGTTCCTTTGTCACTTGAGGACCTCTTCGAGCAAGATTTTGATAGGATCTCCTGCCCCCTCATCTTTCTTTTTATCTGCTATGGTATGCCATTGGGATTTGTGAGGTTGGTCTTGTAAAGGTTCGACCAGTTCCAACCCTAACTCCTTATATCCTAACCTCATTGGGGACATGCAAAGAAAGACAGAGAAAGAGCAGACTGCTTTGATACCACTGATCTAGATTTAAAAAGGAATGCAACAAATTACATATATAACCATACATATAGAGATGCAATAGAAATAATACTTCATTTCATTACCGAAAATACTGAAAAATTCTTACAAATAGAAATGGAAATAAACTAGCTAGGGCGATGGTAGCTTATCTCTGAGAAGAGATGTGGTAGCTACATGCCCCTGAAATATGTTACAATGAGGCTCAAAGGCCTATTTATTATTGGGAAACAATGGAAAACCCTAAACATCCAAAATCCTAACCCTAGAATATGAAACGCCAAACTATGGGCCCCGTTTGGGTAAATTGGTACATCAACTTCCTGGGGTCGTAACTTTGGCATACGATCTCCATTTGACGCGCACAATATCTCGTTAGAAAGATCTATCTGAGAACTACTACTTGGGAAGAGCGACTCCTAGTTTTCCCCAAAAATGTCGTTTAGGGCCTCAAAATGGCTCTCGAAGTTCTAGACCCGAAAAACTGCTAAAAATATTAAACTGTGCTACAATTAAGGAAACTGAAAAGTTGAAAGAAACAATGGTTGGGGTCCAAGTGGACTTGGTAGGTGGCCACCAAGATCCACCTGGATCATGACTTCCCTATTTTTAATGTTATGGGATCAGTTGTTGATTTTAACAATGAAGTTGATTTGGGGATTGCAGAGGCACACAAGATACCCTTATGGGATGTCACCTTTCAAGTGACACAAATAATTTGGTGGGGTGTTCATTGTGACCTTATCTAAGGATGGGAGACAATCAAGTCTATGTTGATATGTGTATTCAAGTACTTATAGAGTTTCTAGAAAAATTTCTCTAAATATGAAGGGTACACTAACCCTCACCAACATATTCAGAATTTCATGTATAGCTGGACCACAGAGGGACTCTCCGAGAATCTATGGGTATATAGGTTTGTCCACACTCTAGGAACATTTACCCAGGCTTGGTATCTTAAGGAAGAGATAACAAGGAAGATTAATGGGTGGGACCACATGACAACCCAATTCATTCATGATTTATCCTTTGCAGACAAATATGAGAGGATAGTGGTTGTCTTGAAAGTACTCAATAAAGTCATCTTCCTATCGAGAGAGCCTATTGAGGGCTACCATGACCAAGATGGCTTCAATCACATCTATGAATACATATTTCATGAAGTTTTCGGCTTGCGAGAAGGCAAATCTTGAACCCGATGATGAAAAATTAGAAGGATTGAGGCACTCAACCTTCAAGAAGTCTAAGGGGGAACAAGAAATAGAGGATGGTATTGATACGACTGTTCAACAACTTCAACCTCTGAAACTATGGAAGAATAACATCGGGACCAATGAGAAACCTAAAATGTCTTCCATCGGTGACTATTAGGATGAACATACCACTAAGGAGATCTTTGATCTTCTTAAGGAATACGAGTATCGTTTTCATACGTCTATTTCATAGCTCAAAGGAATTAAAGGAGATTTAGGAGAAATGAATATTGGGTTGAAGTTGAGCACAAGACCAATAAAACATTGACTGTATCAATTAAACCCAAGAGAAAAAGAGAAGGTAAAGAGGGAAATCAACAATATTATGGTAGATGGCCTCATCTTTCCATTCAATGAAGCTGAGTGGGTTAATCCAATCGTGATTCACAATGAGAAGGATTGAGAAGATATTTGGGTCTGTGTAGACTATAGGAGCTTGAATAACACCTATGTCCATGAAGCTTTTCCTACTCCATTCAATGATGGGGTCCTAGATAACATTGTAGGTAATGAGACATACTCCTTCACTATTGGGTTCACCAACTATCACCAGTTCACATTGAAAAAGAAGATAAGAAAAAAACTAACTTCAAAACTAAATGGGGCTCTTATGCATATCCTGTCATGTCGTTTGGGTTGAATAATACACCTGTAGTGTTCTCAGGCATCATGATTACTACATTTCGTGACTATATTCGTAAGTTCCTTGAGGTATACATGGATGATTAGACAATCTAAATTTTATTGAAGAGGCACTACAACCTACTCCAAGTAGTGTTTGATCATTGCAGGCAATTACAAATTTCATTGAACTTAAATAAATGTACTTTTTTTGTCCCCTTTGGAACACTACTGGGGCATATAGTTTGCAAGGAAGGAGTATGTGTCAAACTTGCTAAGGTTGCAGCTATTTTGAATATGCTGCCACCAACTAGTGTCAACTACTTAAGATCGACTCAAGGAAACACATGGTACTATTGCAGGTTCATCCATACTTATGACCTAATAAATGCACCATTGGAGGAGTTGCTGAAGAAACATAATTGTTTCACTTGGACCGATCAATGTGATGTTGCCTTTGATATGTTAAAGGAGAGGCTAACAAGTACACCTATTTTTGTTTACCTCGATTGGAATAAAGAATTTCTTGTCCATATTGATGCGTCATGGATCACTTCTGGAGATATTTTGGCCCAACCTGGAGATGGAAATCTGGATCAGGCAATTCATTTCGCCTGTAGAAAACTTTCTAATATAGAGAAGAATTACACCATTATGAAATGTGAAGATCTTGTGATGGTGTATTCATTGTAGGAATTTAGACACTATCTTTTTGGTTTTCCCTTTAAGTTCTTTATGGACCACTTTGTATTGAAGTATCTAGTAAGTAAGCCTTCTCTAGAAGGGAGGATTTGCAGATGGCTCTTACCATTTCAGTATTTTATATTCGAAGCCATCGTGAAATTGGGAAGGATGAATGTAGAGCATGACCATCTATCCTAGATGGAGTTGAGAGAAGTAGGTGGGCCAGTAGATGACCAACTGCCATATGCCAATTTTTTTCTGGTTGTAGCTATCCCTGATTATTTGGAAGACATTGTGCTATTCTTGGCCACTAGAAAATTCCTAGAAGAGTACACAGAAACCCAAAGGAATAATATGGTGTTTCAAGCCATGGATTACAAGCTGACCATATGCCAATTGTATAATATGAGTCTAGTATAGATACTACGACGATATGTCCTCGACCATGAAAAGGAATATGTGCTATGGGAGTGCCACTCTAAAGTTGCGATAGGACATGTAAGGGGAGAATATACGACAACAAAAGTACTATAAGTAGCACTCGGTGGCCCACGCTCTTCAAGGATGGGAAAGACTGTTGCATTAAATTATGCGAGGAGTTATTTATATATGACCTGATGCTCGTGAGATCACTAGAAAACAAAATAAAATGTCTAAGACAATCTAATAACAATCCCCAATCAAGATGGACATGCATGCAGTTTCGATGCAATTTCTAATGCTACAAAGTATGAGTAAGTACATTTCCTCCTCTGAGGTTGGTGAACGGTTTTGGGCCTAATGCAAAATCCGTGTCCTCCAATCAAGTGATCTCTTTCATCCACTCATGTTCCAAATCTTTCCCACAAACAAAACCAAACTGAGAGGAAAAGTGATCTTCTACAGAATATTGTTAGTGTTATAGGCCATTTTGTCACATCTGATCAGTGAGGCTCCTAATGGGATCAATCAACATCCTATTACCCCTTGTCACCATCATGCACAAAGCCCTAAGGATGACTCTACTAAATCCGTGAGTTTCTGCTCTTGACTGCTAAGTTTCTGATCTGAAATCTTACAGGATTGATTATTTGCGCACCTTTATCAACATTAAATAAGGTTGCATAAGTGTCAATGAAAGAGGGAAACTGATTATTAATATTCCATAAACATAAACTTGAGAGCAATAAATAACATAAGAACAGAAAGAGAAGAGGTAAACATAACAAATTGTTAACGGAGTTTGTCCCTCCTCAACTACATCTCCAGGACCGCTCCCAAGTGGGCGTCCATTCTATTAGTAAATGATCCAAAGAGTTTCTTTACATGTGATTTCACCAAATGATCTGTGCATACAGGCACTGCTGGTTACTGTATAAAGAGATACTCCTATCTCAACTTTCCAACACTTATATCCATTCTAAATTTGGCCCAAGGATGGACAAGATATGATGAGATGAACAAAAAATTCAATAACAACACCCTTATTATGCAACTCACTATTCAGTCTTGAACCCACTGGTGGAATCGTAAACTTTATAGTGTCCCTAGGTAGGTTGGTGGGTCGAACCGCCCATGCTTTCTATGGCATATGGTTTGGTTGGTTTAAAAAATTGCATTGGTGGCCAAATAGTAAGTCTTGGTGCTATGGCATATTTTTAGATATAGTTTGAAATCTATATTATAAACCTTTTTTTTGGACAACGCACAACCATAACATATTTCTTCCCATCCAATTGTTACATATATTAAATAACATAGTTTAAAAACTAATAATAATTGGGCCACCTGTTTTATTATATATAAACCCTGCACTATTTCTGCATTGACACAATCTGCCACTGGCTAATCATGCCACAAAACCTGTGTCATGTGACACCTCTCCACTGTCACATTAATTGTAACTGTATCTCTGACATCTAAGTTCTATGGTCCAATGACATTGCAACATATCACAACCTACTCCCCATCAGTTTTTCAACTTATATCCTGATAGGTACGAACCTGAATTTCTCCGGAGGTTGTAATATGCTATGCGCCACGGTATACGTTGATGCAACATGTTGTGTTGGCATTTGACTGGGGGTTTGGTGAGCTTGTCGGATGTGGCGGGATGCCAACCCATCTCCACCATCTATGTCGGATTATGCCATCATTGCAAAATGGTTGTAATCTTTACAAACAACTCTGCCATATACATAAGGTTTAAACCAATGTTTTTAAGCATATGGTTTCAATTTATTAATTCAACTATATGAATTTTTCTCATTTGCGCTAGGTTTACAATATGTGTGCCCAACATAGAAACACCATAGGTTTCATATATTTTATTTTTTCCACTAAACCTTAGATTTAGAACATGTAGTTTTATTCCAAACTCTTACCATGCTTTTATTAACCAATCGAACTCAATATTTCCAGCATTCACCTACAACTAAAATATGAACCTAGAGATTATATTTGTACCACATCTTGAACTGTAGAAATGCCACATGGCCAACAAGGTCCCTTTGGCACTTTAAACTTTGATGAACGATTTTTCCTTCATCTAGAGACCAAATGAAAAACTAAAAGTATTGACAAATTCAGAACTATGGTCTCTACTACTTGGCATTCTTTCCAAGAACAACTGAAACATTTGGATTTGTAGAAACTGGAGAATCCTCCTAGATCATTCCTCTCCACTAGAAGGGAGCACCAAAAGTTTGGTTTTAAGAATACATGAGGTAAGGGTATAGCTCCCTGACCCTTTCGATCTCCATCCACCTAGCCTTGCTCGGGTTCATGCGTTTGAGTCCCACTCGAAGATATTCAACATCTCCATGCGTGGAGGTGCGGACCTTCTGGTCTAATAGAGTATCTTCCTGCAACTCAGTCATGTATTCGGCTGCAAAATCATCTATAATTGGAATTTGAACATTCTCCTCTAGATCCATGATCATAGGAGGCTCATACAACTTTAAATTTTCAACATTTACAACTAAATATATATCCATGTATGGAGGCAAATTTAACTAGAATTCATTTTGCCCAATATTTTCAACAATTTCAAAAGGTCCATACTTGATTGGTTTTAAATTTTTGCATTCACGTTTCATCCTTTCTTTGCTGATGTGTAGCCATACATGATCACCAAATTTAAAGTGATGATCCACTAAATGATTATCATAGCGCATTTTGTACTCAGCTAGACTTTTCTCTAATTGATCCTGCAGTGCTTCATGAATCTTTTGGATTCTTTGAATGAACTTGATTGCTTTATCGACATCTCCATGTCCATCCTCCTAAGCTTCGTCACCAAACAAGAGTCCATTGGTGATTTCGGCAGGTACCCAAAACATGTCTCAAAAGAAGATTTACCTGTAGAAGAATGCATGGCCCGATTGTAAGCATGTTGGACATAGTATAAAGATTCATCTTGTTGGCTTGTTGGGGCCTGACCCAGGTTTGAAGGTGATTTAGCCAAACAAATCCTGCTACTACTGGCCCTTTCGGCAATAGTCCGCGGAGTGCGGACTGAGGTCTCACTTGAAGTAGTATGGGAGGGTGCTAGAACCAGGTTTCCACACCCTAGAGATGTCTGATGGTATCAAGTGATCCGTGGTTCGACCGTTCGCGCACGTTGCTACATGTGCTTGCCCGTACCTTGTAGCTTGATATGTTGCCTTCGCATAGCCCTATTCAGGGAATGAACCATGTTATTACCCAAGTCTTTCCTCGCAGCCCGATATTAGATTATTAACTAAACTTATTTATATCCTTTTAGTTATACTTAACAATGTTCACAATTCATATAAGTGCACGCATCAAACAAATAGTATAATTGCAAGTAATATCAAACATGTAATAACTCAGAACAGATACACAGGATTCAGATACAACTTCTCTTTATTATTTTCTTCCTTCTATTACAGACTCAACCTTACCCTGCGCACTTAGCTGTAGGGGTCTGCACACTCAGTTGCTAACTCTACTAGGCCTCTATGCACTTAGCTACAGAGCCTCTTCCTACTATTACAACCTAAGACACTTAGACCTTTGTTACTATTGTATTCTATCCCTTCACTCCTTCTTCATGCCTTTTTATTTTCCTTTACAACTTAGAGCCTCTCTCTATTTATACAATCCCATGGCCTGTAGACCATGGGTAGGCTGACACTACATTCAAAACTTTGGGCGGACAACCTTATGACTCTAACATACAATTCGCGCTTCACGCTCGCAATTTGCGGAGTTTTTACAACAATATTACTCAAAAATTGGGCTTTGAGCCCCAAAACATGCCGTGGGGGGATTCCATTTCCAATAGGGCCCCAACACAAAAATCGTGACTTGCCCTCGAGTCACTCTGTCAGCACGACAATCTTGGCGTAGAGTCCCTCCAACTGATCCCAGACAATCTTGATGTCTACAACGCACTGAGCTGTTGCTTGCTATACCTGCTTCATCCATTCTTCTGAGACCACTTTGTCTAAATTGTACCCATCCATCTATACCAGTATATGTTTATAGTCTTGTGCCCTTGTCCGGCTTCTTGGAGTGTGAGGACTATGCTTCTGTCAGTTAGTCAGATAGCTGGCCCACCTGTGTAAGGCTTCAAGCGGCTGCCATTCACTTTGCTTGGGAAGGGTTCTCCATTTAATTTGATGAGTTGGACCGCGCCTCCATCTGTGACTTCCTTAACCACGTATGGTCCCAGCCAATGCATTCTAAATTTTCCAGGAATTCAAACTTAATTTCATATAGCAGTACTAAGTCATTTACTTTGAATGTGCGCAACTTAATATGGTGATCGTGCTAAGCTTTTTCATGTTGTTTTTGAACCTGCTGATGAAAACCTGCCAAGAACCGTTTCTCTTCAAGTTCTTCCAATTGCATGAGTCTTTCATCTAGAGCTTCACGATCCATCACCCCTGTGAGCGCTACTATTCACAGACTAGGGACGATATATTCCAATGGCATGACAGCTTCCGCACCATAAACTAACCAGAAAGGTGTTTGTCCCGTCAGTTTCTTGCATGTTGTTCTGTAAGCCCATACCACTATAGGTACGCATAGGTCCCAATCGCTTCACTGCATGTCGCACACTTTGGTCAACGCAGTCTCCAGTATTTTGTTGAATGCCTCTACCATCCCATTGGCTTGTGGGTGATACGGTGTACTCTTTTGATGATACACCTGGAATTCTTCTATGAGTGTGCTGATGGTTTCGTTCAGGAAGTGTGTTCTGTGATCACTCATTAAAATTTTCGAACAACCAAATCGGGTCAACATGTTTTCAAACAGAAATTTCGCAGCTGTAGTGACCATGCAGTCTTTGACCGACTGCACCTCTACCCATCATGTCAGGTACTCTATTGCGGTGATGATGTAGCATGCGCCCGTCTTTCCCTGAGGTGTGATTGGTCTCACAAAGTTGATTGCCCATTTTTGGAACAGTTGCAGTGTCATTTGTGTATTTAATGGCATCTTGTCCCTTCGCAATGGTTTTCCAGTCCTTTGACATATATCGCAGGTCTTACAATGTGCTTTCGAATCCTGGTGTAGGGTCAGCCATCACAACCCTGTGCGGAGAATCCTTTGTGTAGTTTCTCATCCTGCATAGTGTCCTCCTACAGTGCCCCCATGTGCTTCCACAAGGATTTGAATTCATTCAAATTCAGGTACATATCTTCACATTATCTCATCATTGCCCATTTTATATAGGTGCCCCGCAATGACAAAATATTCCTTTTTCTGTTGGACAAAATATTCCTTTGGCGTGGTCCCTGTGGTCAGAAAGTGGATTATATCTTTGAAGTGTCCATCCATAATGCACACAACAAAAAGTTGAGCATCAGGTAGTCCCTCCTCCAAATTAGTGGGTTCCTCACCCGTTTCAATGTGCGACAAGTGATCCAGTCCTGTGTTCAGGCATCCTGGCTCTACTACAACCTCAAAGTCATATTCCTGGAACAATAAGAGCCATCTGCATATGTGAGCCCCCAACACAGGCTTATTGACCAGGTATTTCAGCATGGAATGGTTCGTACACATCTTAAAATGTCCTCCTAGCAGATAGTGTTGGTATTTTTCGAGCGCATACACCATTGCCAACCCCTCGCGCTCGGTGGTGGAATAGTTCCTCTCAGCTTTGGACAATCTCTGACTTGCAAACGCGATAGGGTGATCCATGCCTTCTGTGCCCTCCTGTGTGAGTACTGCTCCAAGTGAAATACACAATGTATCAACATGTACATGAAACTCCACATCCCATTTTGGGAAGACCAGGATTGGAGCAAAGGCCAATTTCCTCTTTAGGACATCCAAACTCTTCATGCAATTGTCATTCCAGAAAAATGTAACATCTTTTTTCAATAGTTTTTCCATCGACACGGTGATTTGGGCTTAGCTTTTGATGAACTTCCTATAGTACCGGTGTGTCCCAAGGTAGCGCACAACTGTTTAACACTTTGTAGTGCTTTCAAATTTAGAATGACAGTAATCTTCATAGGGCCCACCATCAGTCCCTTTTTGCAGACGACATGTCCCAACAGGTTCCCAAAGGGAACAAAATATGTGCACTTCTTAAGGTTCAGCACAATCTGGTGTCGTCGGCAAGTATCTAGCATCAAGCGTAAGCTTGCTACGTGGTGCTTAACCAATCCGAAGATAGTCCAATCATCCATATAGACCTCTACGAACTTGTGGATGTATTCTTTGAATGTGGTAACTACGATGCGTGAAAAAATGGCTGGCATGTTCTTTAATCCAAACGGCATAACGATGTATTAGAAGCAGCCCCATTCTGTTGCAAAGGTTGTTTTTCTTCTATATTCTGACACGATTTTGATCTGGTGGTACCCTAAGAACCCATTCATGAATGAGTATGCTTCCTATCCGCCAATTTTTTCCAATACTTCATTTGTGAATGGTGTCAGGAATGGATCGTGTACACAGGTGTCATTTAGCTTCCTGAGGTCCACACATATTCTTATTTCGCCCTTCTGCTTTTTCTCCTATACTACCATAGGACTCACCTAGTCAGATTCTTCCCCTGGTTCAATAATTCTGGATGCGATCATTTTGTCTAGTTCTACATAGACCTTTTCCTTATATTTTGGATTCAAGCAGTAAGGCCTCTGCTTAACCGGCTTCGCATCGGGTTTCACGGTGATCTTCATCATCCCTATGTTGCCAACAATCCCCCTTAAGTCCGTAATCTTGGTCAGGAATAAGTCTTGGTACTCGTGGAGTAACTCAGCGACCTTTTCCATCATGGCATCATCCCAATAGTCCTTGAGCATTGCATACTTCGGTTCCACCTCCGTCCCAATGTTTACCTGCTTCATTTTTAGTGGCGCAGTGATGTTGAGATCCTCAATCAATGGTCCTCGCACCTCACGACATATTTCCATTTCTGGAATGTTAATATTCCGTGGCTCCTCATCATCCTCCTCAATGTTTATTTTGTAACATTCCAACACATAGCTCAACTATGTCACCCAGTCCGGCTGAAGCACTTCCATTGGCTCCCGGGGTACATTGAAGATAGCTGCTTTTAATGCTTGTAGCACATCATCAATAGTATCCCACCAATGATCTTCAAATGTGAAGGTTAACATAAATCCCTTGGGCAAGATATCCCATTCGCTCGTACCATGGCAGAGCTCTGTCTCAGTATACCAATTCATGGGTATGACACCCAGGGTATGACAGAACAAATGCACCCATTCAAGTTGTGGCTCTTCCCCGTAAACCTTGGTCCATTTTGCGAAGTGTGTACGTGGATCATCACGTCCGTCATATTTGTCTGTTAGCCACATCCATGGTTTCCAAAATCGTAGGCGCATCATCCTTTTGCATTCGCGCCAGTTCTCAAAATCAGTTTGATGCATACCACACCATCTTGTGGGCATAGCACACAGTGCCCATTTTAGAGCATCGAACCGCTGTTGTTCTAGCACTTCGCTTTCAAACTTGTTTAGGAATTCATCCACCTTGGTCAACCCATCATACATAGGTAGATCCCTTACCTCTATTGTCACGTAGCGTAGTGATCATACCATCATGTTGCAATTGAGCGTGGCTACCTCATGTAACCGATTCTGCCATTGCTCTATTTCCTCATCCGAATCTGATGTGCAAGAACTTTCGCGTTCCCACGAAATCCAGCCATCTGCTGTAGGATTCACCCAATCCTGTTCTCATGCAGTTATCTTATAGATATAGTCGAGATCGTCATCACTATCATCGTTGCACACCAGTTTTTTATAGCTTGCTCCTTTCACATGGTCTAAAGGCACCACTACAAGCAGTGACTTTTTCTCAAATATCATTTTACGCTTCTTTAGATTTATCACTCCATTCATATCAGTGGCCTAATCTATTCCTAGTAGCGTGGGATAGGGATTGTTGTCATCGACAATCTCTATCACTTCGAAATATGCAAGTGCACTTGCACCTTCGATGTCTACCGTTATTTCCTGTAATCTTCCCATCGGTAAGATCTTCTGCTAGTTCACCATTCGCAATTGAATAGGGGACCACTGCAACATGGGTCTGTCCATGTGTTCCCATGTCTATTTTGGCAGTAGGTTTGCTTCCAATCCTAAATCCAGAATCACTTGATCCATTTCATATTCTCCGATTTGCGTAGTCAATCTCATTTCCCTTCCTATTTGCAATGCATGCTTTCCAAGTTTCTGGACTACGCGCGGTTCTCCTGACCCCGCACACTTAGTGATAAGTTCCTGCAGTCCTTTTACAACATTACTGTCACTCAATAGTTTCATGCATGTCTTGAGAGAGGTAGTGAGCATTAAAGGATCCATCCCTAGTTCTAGTTGATCCTTACTACTTGAAGTGGAGGCCTCTGTGAAGCTCTTGTTAGTTTCCATGAATGTCTCCTTCGCATGCTCCAAATCAAATTTAGGTTCCGCTGTAGGAGCCTTGCGAAACCACACACTTTCTTTTGGCTACTTACCTTTTTCATCTCTAGTTGTGATACCACTTTGAAGCACTATGTTGACATTCGGGTCTTCTTCGCACGACTCAGACATCATCATTTGTAGGTTCTGAGTTGGGGGAGGCTGGAGTACTCCTTTATCGCAAAACCTCGCTATCAGTGTAGGGAAGTCATCTGTCTCATGTTCAAATTAGGTACAATATAAACATGATTCTCTCGTCAGATTTGTACAATCGCGGGCATAATGCCCTGGACCTCCACAATTGTAACAAATCAGTTGTTCGCAACCCCTTCCTGGTCCCATTCCACCTCGACCTAGTCCGTGCCCCTGAAATCCAGCATGTGCTATCCTTGTATTTTGATCGAGGGCTCATTTTTTGGTCTGAACTCTATAGGCAGGAGTCCGATCCATCATCAGTTCATAACTTCTGCAGGTGCATTCATCATGGCCTATTGACCTGCAAAAACTACAAAACAATTGTTGGGATGTCTGTGTATACTTTTGTAATAGGTGACAGTTATCTGTAGCGTGTTTCCCTCCTATTTGACAAATTGTGCACCATAATGCAGGCGCTGTGCTTTGCCCTTCCTGTGCCTCTATTCGTAATGGGATTGGCCCCCCTCCTGCTAGGTATTTCACAAAGACTGGACAATGGGCCTTGTCATGCCCCTGGCCTTTGCATTTTATGCACCATACCTCTTCATGTCCCTCTAGCTGAGTTGTCCTATCTTGTTTCAAGCAATGCATCTCAAGACACAAGTTCTGAAACTGCATGTGGATATGTTGAACTCCCAGGTTAGGATCTTGTATTGGGGTTTCGTGCAGTCTCATCACCATTTCCAAGGCTTCGGCCTAAGTGGTTAGCTTCTGTTGTGATAATGTGTTTCTTAGATGCGGTGTTAGTGATGCTACAAACCATGCACGCTGTTGTGCACCCGTCAAGGTCATATTAGCTTCATGGATCTTACCTTTCAGTCTCTGGTCCAACTCCTAGGGGGTCTAGCCTTGAAGCATCTTGATTTCCTTAAACTCAATAATCAACCGTGTTTATGATTTTGGCTTGCTAAATTCCCTGTTCAGCGTAGCTTCGATATCCGCGATCCCTACATTTGGGTTGTCATTAGAACGCTTGATGTACCATGTTAGTGAGTGATCATGCAAGGCGCTAACCAAAGTTGCTTTCTTGATATTATCATCCATGACTCCTTGTGCTTCCCATATAGCTTTTACCATGAACCAAAATTGGTTCAGATCTTCATTTCCTACTCCTTTGAATACTGGCAACTTTATTGCACTCACCATATTAAACTGTGGTGGTGGCGGAGATAGTGTGGGTGAAGATGGGGGTGATGATGGTGAAATTGGTGGTGGTGTAGGTGGGGGTAGTATGTGTGAAATTCGTTGTCTTATCAGACTGATCGCACTTCATGGTGAGACTTTCGCTAGCTCTTCCTCACTCTCCCACGGTGGTGAAATTAAGGGACTAGTCTCTAATTCTTCACTACCTTTGTTTCTGTAGATCCTCCCACTTTGTGTAGCCCCAAACATCAATTTCTCTCCATAACCCGCTTTTCACACAGTTGCATTTTAATCCAAGTGTTCAAATATTTAATTTACTTACCTTGCGGTCCTTCGAGGAATCGTTGTTCCTCCTCGTTGTAGCTGACTGAAGTATCTACCGCGAATTTGGTGATAAATCCTCCTATGATTTGATCGAGCCAATGGTCCACAACACGCGATCTTATCTTTCGATACTTCTAGTCTGCGCACCAATTCTGGAGTCCACACAATTGGTTTGTCGATCTTACACCTTCCCTGACTGTCTGCTAGCTTCACGATCCACTCATAAAAATCAGTGGGGAAGGAAGCAAAGAAAATTTCATGGATTTCCATATATAAGTAGTGCTCTAACCACTGTTCCTTCGATACTTGTGGATTCCTATTTTCCTGTGCCGCGAACTTGTGAATTTTTCTATCCAACCACCCTTCAATTTCTTTCTTTGTTGGATTCCAATGACACGACATCAAACATCCCTTATGCAGATCCTGATCCCAGCAATGGAACCATTTGTTGCGCTGTTGGGGCCTGACCCAGGTTCAAAGGTGATTTGGCCAAACAAATCTCGGTATTACTAGCCCTTTCAACAATAATCCATAGAGCGTGGATTGAGGTATCACCCGAAGTAGTATGGGAGGGTGCTAGAACCAGGTTTCCACACCCTAGAGATGTTTGATGGTATCAAGTGGTCTGCAGTTTGACCTTGCGCGCACATTGCTACACGCGCTTGCCCATACCCCACAGCCTAAGATTCTGCCTTCTCATAGCCCTATTCGGGGACCAAACCATGTTATTACCCAAGTCTTTCCTCACAGCTCGATATTAGATGATTAACTGAACTTATTTATACCCTTTTAGTTATACTTAATGTTCAAAATTCGTATAAGTGTGGGTAGTAAACAAATAGTATAATTGCAAGTAATATCAAACATGTAATAACTCAGAACAGATACACAGGATTCAGATAAAACTTCTCTTTATTATTTTCTTCCTTCTGTTACAAACTCAACCTTACCCTGCGCACTCAGTTGCAGGGGTCCGCACACTCAGTTGCGAACTCTACTAAGCCTCTTCGCACTCAACTGTAGAGCCTCTTCCTACTACTATGACCCAAGACACTTAGACCTTTGTTACTATCATATTCTATCCCTTCATTCCTTCTTCATGGCTTTTTATTTTCCTTTACAACTTAGATCCTCACTCTATTTATACAATCCCATGATCCGTGGACCATGGGTAGGTCGAAACTACATTCAAAACTTAGGGTGGACAACCCTATGACTCTAACATACAATTCATGCTTCACGCCTGCAATTTGCGGAGTTTTTACAAAAATATTACTCAAAACTTGGGCTTTGAGCCCCAAAACATGCTGTGGGGGGATTCCATGCCCAACACATCCCACAACTTAGAATTTTGTTGCAATATCCCTTGAGAAGATGTACCACTGTTCTATTCACCACCTCTATTTGACCGTTTATGTGTGGATGAAAAGTTGTGCTCCGTTTTAGCTTAGTGTCCACGAGTCCCCACAAAGTGGACCAAAACTCTCCCATGAAACGAGAGTCCCGATCTGAAATGATGGAAGTAGGCAACTCAAAATGAACCCATACATTTGAAAAGAACATATGTGCATTTTGTTCAACAGTTACTTACTTTTGACATGGAACAAGGATAAACATTTTAGTAAATCTATCAACCACAACATACAAATAATGATGCCATTTTCTAGGCATCAAAAGTCATCCTATAAAATCCATAGATATATTGTCCCATGGTCTAGAAGGAACTAGAAGAGGCATATACAAACTAAACTTTCTATTGCTTGGTTTTCTTGTTGAACACATGACACAACCTTTAATGTACTTAGCAATTGTTTCATTAATTCGTGGCCAATAGCAATACCTTTGTAGTTGTGCCACTATCTTACCTACACCAAAATTCCCTGAAATATGAGAAGAATGTGCTTCCCTAAACACATGAGCTCTTTCTCCCTCTAGTATGCACAACTTTCCAAGATGGTATAATCACATGTCATGAACATGATAATTCACTTGTTCAACCTAAGCACCATGAGTTAGTGATTCATATACAGCTTTGAAATCATTATATTTAGCATATTGTTCAATTTAACTTTCATGTGATAAAGAACTATTTTGAAGTATAACTGAAGAATTCAAATATGGTCTTGACAACATATCAACTACTTTGTTTGTTGTACTTTTATTATATTTGATTACTAAGTGGAAATGATGCAGAAAACCCATCCATCTGTAATGTTGAGACTGCTGCAACTTAGTTTGATATTGAAGGTATTGAAGTGGCCGATGATTTGTATGAATCACTGTTTCTTTACCCATTAAATAATGTTTCCATTTCTTAACACTTCTAATGAAAACGATTCTTTGTCATACGTTGGATAGTTAATAACTACTTTAGAAAATGTTTATGAATGAAAACAAATAGGCTTTCTTTTTCGCAATAACACTTCACCCATTGCATACCCACTAGCATCAGTTTCAATTTCAAATGTCTATTGAACATCTGGTAATGCTAAGATTGGAGCTATCACAATTTTATGCTTTAAAGTATCAAATGCTTTTTGTTGTTTTCCTCCCCATTAGAATGAAACTTTAGAACTTGTTAAAGCATGAAGTGGTGATGCAATAAAAGAGACATGAGAAATTAATTTCCTCCAATACTAAATTGCATCACAAAAAATTCTAACTTCCATCACATTTTGTGGTCTTGGCCACTTAACAATCACATCAATTTTAGCTGGATCTATTTTAAGCTTCCCATTTCCAAATATGTAACCAAGATAGACTAAGGAATTTTTTCTAAATTCACACTTATAAAGTTTGAGATATATTTTCTCTTTTTGCAACACATCAAAAACCTGTTTAACATGATTTACATGTTCTTCCAAACTCGAGCTGAAAATAAGAATCTCATCTAGATAGACTATGACAAACTTATCAAGAAAAGGACAAAACACATCATTCATCACTCTCATAAAAGTTGTTGGAGCATTGCATAAACCAAATGGAATAATCAACCATTCATAAATCCACTGTCTAGTCTTAAATGTAGTTTTCCATATATCATTCTATGCAATATGAATTTGATGATAACAACTTGTTAAATCTGGCTTTGTAAAGTAAACAACATTCTTCAATTGATCAAGAAAATCATCTATTCTTGGAAGGGGATGCTTGTTCTTTATGGTGATTTTGTTTAAAGCTCTAAAATCAACACACATGTTCCAAATTTCGTCTCTCTTAGGCACTAAAATGATTGGTGATCCACATGGAGAAGAACTGGGTCAAATAAAGCATTTATCAACCAATTCATGAATTTGTTTCTTAATTTCTTCATTTTCTATGACCAACATATGGTACATGCCAATATTTTGAAGATGGGAATTAGATTGTAATTGTATCTCATGTTGTATTCCTCGTTTTGGAGGTAGAATTTTTTGTTCTTTAAAAAATTCTTTATATGAATCAACTATTTCAACCAACATATCCTTAAACTCAGAATCACACCCTTGAAAAGAATCAATCTTATCTTTAGTTTGTTCCTTAACAAAAATGATAACATACTTTTTACTTGAAGTTATGAGTCTTTTCATCTGACTTACATTGATTATATCCAAGATTGTTTTAATCTTATGTGCCCTAGCAACATACTCAATTCCATCCTTAACAAGATGATATTTATTCCCCTTTCTATGAAATATGGCATCTTGTTCATAAAGATAAGGACTACCCAACAAAAATCCACATATGTCTAAAGGAATCACATCTAAATCAAGTTCATCAATAAAATTAACTGTGATTGCAAATCTTAATTGCCACTATTTTGTGACATGCATATGAGTGTTTTCCTTAGACCGTCCTAAAGGGTAAGGTTTTGGATGATTCTTAGTTTCCAATCCCAATTTCTTTACTAATTTCTCAGATATTAGATTTTACTGTGATCCACTATCAAATAATGTATGAATCTTAGTGTGTTTGGATATTATCCTTATGTGAAACAATTCAATTCTCTTCTTATCTTCAATCACTTCATTAGTTTTAGAAGAAGATTCAAAATAAGTAGAACTAGAACTTACTTCAGAAGGATTACCTCTCAGAACCATAGCATTTATCTTCCATTCATCACCGGAGTTAGATCCCAAGTCTTGTTGGATTGCAGTATTAGCTTTCTTCTCACACTTCTTATGGCACTTATTTGGCTTAAGTTCTGGATGTATATTCCAACACTTGGATTCATCACATCCAACCCTCTGACAATGAGTACAAGTAGGCCTTTCTCATCCTTTCGTAGTTTTTGATGATTTTTTCCCCTTTGATTTGATATTCCCTTTGATGTCTTTAGAATCTTTGTTTTCTGAATGCTTGAATGGTTTCTTTGAAAATTGAAAGGTTCTTCCACCTAATTCAATATGAATGGCTTGTACAAAAACTTCATCAAATTCAGTTGGATTAAACATAAGCAATGTATGTTGCAAATAAGAATGTGAACTTCCAATATAATTTAACAAAATTTCCCATGTGTTCAATGGAATATCAAGTGCTAAATCATTTTTCCTAAACTCCTTTGTAAACTCCTGCAAACTCTCAGTCCTTTACCCTGCCTTAAGTGTTACCATTCTATTACAACCTTTTGCATATATACTAAAGGATAGAACTACTTTCTAAGAGATTTAATAAACTTAGACCATGAAGAGATAATTTTTCCATTATGCTCTAAACCTGACTATGTTTTACTTTCCCACCAATTCAAAGTTGTTCCCCCCATTCTAAGTGTAGCTAACTGAATTTTTACAGAATCATCAATAATTTTTTGAATTCTACAATAAACTTCAAGTTGTTTAGTTTAGTTATCTAACTTTTGAGGATTCAATTCACCATCATATTTCGGCAATTCAAACTTAACATCAAGCTTCAAAAAAGGAGATTTCTTATGTTTCTTCTTTGATTTATAATTTGAACTTCAATCATTAAAAGAAGGATGAGATGAAGATGGAGGAGAAGGAGGTTCATTACCATCAATTTTCTTCCTGTCCTTTTTCATGCCTTTAGAAGACAAAGACAAAGGAGGAGATTCGTCACTATCAACTTTCTCCTTACCCTTTTTCTCCTTCTTACCTTTTGAAGGTGACGCTTCATCTCTAGTCTTCTTATCTTCATAAATTTCTGAAATCATTCTTTTCATATTAAGGAACATCTACTGAAATTTCTCCTCGCTCTTTGTATCAGGAGGTTCTCCTTCATTTTAACCTCCCATCGGTCGAATGACTTTCCTCTTTCCAATATTTGGATTGGCCTCTCAAATTTTCCCTTCGCCACGTCATGACCTGGATCTAGTCAACATTCACATTGGAAAATATCCTACTTAAACATGATCAACCTCGCTCTAATACCAAAATATGATCTGAAATCTTACAGGATTGATTATTTGCAGAACTTTATCAAAATTAACTAAGGTTTCACAAGTGTGAATGAAAGAGGGAAAATGACTATTAATATTCCATAAACATAAACTTGAAAGCAACAAATAACATAATAACATAAAGAGAAGAAGAAAACATAGTAAATTGTTGATGGAGTTTGTCCCCCTGGATACGTCTCTGGGTTCGCTTCCAAGTCGGCGTCCATTTTATTAGGAAATGATCCAAAGTGTTTATTTACATGAGATTTCACCAACTGATCTGTGTGCATAGGCACTACTGGTTACTGGAGAAAGGAAGCCTCCTATCTCACCTTTCCAACGCTTGTCTCCATTCTCAATTTGGCTCAAGGATGGCCAAGATATGATTACATGAACAAAAATAGTCAATAACAACACCCATGTTCTGCAACTCACTATTCACTCATAAAGCCACTGGTGCAATGGTAGACTTTTATAGTGGCCTTGGGCAAGTTTGACGGTCAAACCACCTACGCTTTCTTTGGCATATGGTTTGGTTTGTTTAACAAATTGTATTAGTGGCCAAATAGTAAGTCTCGGTGCTATAGCATATTTTTAAATATAGTTTTAAAACTATATTATAAACATTTTTGTTTGGCCAGCAGACAACCATAACATATTTCCGCCCATCTTACTGTTACATCTATTAAAAAACCTATTTTAAAAACCAATAATAATTGGACTGTCTGTTTTATTATATATAAACCATGCACTATTTCTACATTGACACAATCCGTCAGCAGCTAACCATATCATGAAACCCGTGTCATGTGACACCTCTCCACCATCACATTAACTGTAACTCTATCTGTGATGGCTTAGTTCCGTGGTCCAGTGAAGTTGCAACATATCACAACCTGCTCCCTGACAGTCCTCCAAACCAGCTCATGATTGGTACGAACCCGACTTTCTCTGGAGGATGTAATTTGTTGTGCGCCACGGTATATGGTTATGCAACATGTTGTGTTGGCATTTGACCGGGGGTTTGGCGGGCCTGCCATTTCTGGTGGGCCTGCCATTTCTGGCGGGCCACCAATCCATCTCCACCATCTATATTAGCTTATGCCATCGTTACAATATGGTTGTAATATTTACAAACAACTCTGGCATATATTTTTAAAACAAGGTTTAAACCAATGTTTTTAAACATATGGTTTCAATTTATTAATTCCACTATATGACTTTTCTCATTTGCGCTAGGTTTACAATATGTGCGCCCACCATAGAAACACCATAGTTTTCATATATTTTGTTTTTTCCACTAACCCTTAGGTTTAGAACATGTAGTTTTATCCAAAACTCTTATCATGCATCATTTAACCAATCAAACTTGATATTTCCACCATTCACCTGCAACTAAAATATGAACTTGGAGATGAGATTTGTACCACATGTTGAACTGCAGAAACGCCACATGGCTAGAAAGGCCCCCTTGGCACCTTAAAATTTGACAGATGATTTTTCCTTCATCTTGAGGCCAAATGACAAACCAAAATTACTTCCAGGTTTAGAATGATGGGCTCTACTTCTTAGCATTCTTTCCAAGAAAAAATGAAACCTTTGGATTTGTAGAAATTGGAGAATCCTCCTGGATCGGTTTCTAAGATTTTAAGGACCAATGCACCCTGCATAATTGCGTAACTTCATTATAGCGCACTCTCCCCTCTCAAGGTGTTATGCAGTACATCTTGCATAACTGTGGGGTTGTGTTGCTTCTAGAAATTCAAGAAAAAATAAAATAATTATTGGATTCCACCTTGGGGAAATCACCATATTATCCTTGAGCTCATCCTCCCATCACTTTTGGATCTCAAGCCTAGATTTGTAAATGGATAAGAATTCATGAACGACATCACCTTCCTATATATTTACCTCATTCCAAAAGCATCTGGTTCGTTTTAGGTTAGATTTTGGAGAGTGATTCTTCCCTTATGTTGTTGTAGTGAGTGGTTATTATCTCATGAATTTAGGGTGATTGGAGGTGCATATTGTGATAAGGAAAGGAAAAATCAACAACTTGAAGGAGCTCTTCTACAAGATCAACTGTTACTTATGGTTGTAATCTCCTTCGATTTATATTAATGTAAATAGTTCATTGTTTTCCTATATGTGATGTTATTTCTTATATTTCCATAACATGTTGATCTATTGAATGAAGTGTTTAGATGATACTACATAGATCTCGTAATTTCTTGGCTTGTGTTATCTGATTTTGCATGTTCTAATTTTGGCATTCGAAGCTGGAATTGGATATTCCAAGCTAAAGAATGAGAAAATTGTGCAAAGGATTCTAGGTAGGCCACACTCTATCATCTTTTTACTTAAAGGAAAAGCATTGTGTTCCTTGTCTCTCTGTTTTTCTAGGTTAGGAACTGACCTTGGGGAGCTACTTTTGTCTCCAATCGTAAATCCCGTATAAAAAATTGACAACTCCATTGGCATGGAAAACTTTAGGGGCTAATATTCACAAGTGGGCTAATTTTCCATGAATTTTCCATAAAAACAGATTTGCCAATTTCCATTTCTTCTAAAAATTATTCGCCCAAATTTTATAGTATAAAATTATTTTACCCTAAAAATCGCCAAAATTATATGGACTCTACTTATAAAATAATTCGAAATTTGGATATTTTTATAAAGATATCAGCAAACACTTTATAGTTTTCATATTAGACACTAATGAGATTTTCCAAGATTTATAAACTTTAAAATAAATCTCCATCCTTAAAATTTTCTCTGTCCATTGGGGATCAAAGTATTCCCTTGGTGGTTTCCTTGTCCATTGTGTTCAATTACCTCCTTGACAAACCTTTATTGTATCATCCAACCAAGAACAAACCTAGGAAGTGATTTTGTTGAACCATTCTTGCAAATTGTGTGTTAGAATCCTCTTTCCCAAACCCAACGCTCCCCCAATAACTCTAAGAAAGCATTGCAACTCACCTAAGCCCACTCTGTACCAATGTTGCAATGAATTGGTGCCTCTTCTACACCAGCGTTGGTCCCTGTTTTTGCACTATTTTTTCCTTGTTTCTTGAGACTCTCTTTGCTCAGCCTACTTCCAGCTAAACTTCCCTGAGTCTTGATTGTCTTGTGGTCTCTCTAAATCCTCCATTTGGTTTTTATTTGTGTTGTTTTACTTTGGTAAGAATTGGTTTTGATTTTTCTTTGTTCTTATCATTTGGTCGCTTGCAAGTTGATTTTGTTTCATTGTTGATTGCTTAGATGAATTTTTGTTTTAGTCCTCATTATGAAAAGTGCATTTGAATCAATAATAGAACATTTTCATCTTAGTTTTCTTCATTTTGAAAATTAAGTGTGGTGGAAAGAAAAAAAATCTTGCATTTTCATCTAGGATTTTATGTGTGAAATTGGAATTCCCTAGTGTGAAATTGCATATTTTCGCTTTCATGTTTGCAACTTTTTTTCCCTTTGAGTGTTAATCGCTGAATTGTGTATGAGTGTTAATCACCTTTGAGTGACATCTCTTTTGATTTTTGGATTTTTCACCCAATTTCAATTTGGGTCCTCTATTCATGAAATCCGAGATTACATTCATTAGAACCTACAAGTGTTTGTTTCAAAGAATTCTCATTCGTAGATCACATTTCCATAGTTAGAATTCTCATTTTCACAACTCGAAAGGAAATTGTTCATAGATTACATTTACATAGTTTTTAGGGGAATCGTGCATAGATTACATTGCATGGTTTGGAATCTTTTAATCCTTTGAATTTAATTGGAATGGTGAAATTGAAAGATCTAGTTAGGAAGATCTTGTTGGTTTCATATTTGGTTGTTGCATCATTGTTTGCACCTATTTCCTATACTAGATAGCTTTTGTTTAAATTGAAAAGATTATTTTTTATCATATTAGTTTCATCATAGGTTTTTTCAGGTGACATCAATTTTTGAGAATTGAAAATGAAACATAATTCAAGATTAATTTTAAAATTCATCTCAATTAACCTAATGAGCATTTGAAATTTAATGACACACATAAAGGTCTAACCTAGAGACATGTTCTGGCATCATTAAATGTAGGAGCTGTCATTGTTTTCCAGCATTGCACCCCGGGGGTGAAATCTTGTTCCACATACGTAAGTGTATAGGATCATTCTCCATAGACCTTTGGGTATATTGGATGGCGCTCCATGCATGATAAGTGTATGGGAATGCTCTCATAGAAATATTATGCATTAGAAAAGACTACTAGTGACTGCACTCCCACGTACCATTTAGTATATTTTGGGAGTCCACTATAGGTTGCTATCCATCAATAGGTAACTAAGTTTATCACTCTGTATACCATGATACACTGAACAAAACATTCAGGGATATTGGATGTCATATGTTAAGTCCTTGGTTCGCTAAGGGGTATATAGTAGTTCATGGTTGCTTGGTAAACCATTTTTCCTAGTTACCCCTCTTTGTTTTTATTTGTGTCTTTAATTTCAAAAATTAATTAATTTACCATGGAACAAAATCCTCCCTGTGGAACAACTTCTTAGTAGATCTTAGGTTGATACTAATGGAAACAGTTCTTGAGTCCACTAATCAAGGAAACCCCTCTGATGGGAATCCTGGTTCCTTTCCTTCTTTCGGAAATATTTGTGGTCCTTATATGGCAACGTTGTCCCTTCCTGGATTTACCATTGGCTTGCGAGTTTGGTTGTGTTCGACCCCTATGGTTCTGAATTTCCAAACTGCTTCTCAACCAATTTCTCCTCCACCTAAACCATTTCAACCTCAAGTTCATCCTAAAGTTGACGCTTTACATTCTCCACCTATTATTTCTTCATCCCTTTCTTCCTCTTCGCCTGGTGAAAGTTTTAATTCTAGTAATCAGGAAGCTAAGAAGAAGAAGAAAAATAAGCAAGGGGGAACCCAAGAAAACATTGCTACGGATGCAACTAGTATGGGGAAACATTCCAATCAGCCCCGTAAAGTTAAATTCCCTTGCATGTTATGTAAGGGTGACAACCTTCTTAGAGATTGTCCTAGTATTCCCAAGGTATAAGAAGTGTGGTCCACAGGCTCACATAAGCCTTCGTCATTAGCCTATGGAGATTATACTAGTGATAAAGCCTCAACTAGTGATAATAAGGTCCATTGGAAAAAGGATAAAATCAAATTTCCATATAAGTTATGTGAAGGGAATCATCCTATTCACCTTTGTCGTTATATGGGTGAAGCCTTGAAAGTGTTGGAAAACCTTACAACTTCTTAGCCATGACTTACAACTAGTTACCAGAAGCTTTCTCCCAATCCTCCACTAGTTGATGAAGTGATTGATCAAAATTTGAATCCCATCAATCCCACTATTGGGTCCCTATAATACTAGTGATTACCCCATTACTATTGTAGTTGTACCCCTTATTAATATTTTTGTGCCCCTATTGTCCCCATATTGTTATTACTGTGCCCCATAGAATCCCTCTATTGTTATTTTTGTGGCTTTATATTATTATTGTTAGGTTGGCTAGGTTATATTGTGACTCCTTAGACTCCTATATATAGAAAGGAGGTTTTGTCATTTGAATCATCCAAGAATTGTTCATTTATGTAATGTAAAGGAGGTTGCCCCCTCGAAGAGGCTGAATTTTAAGGCGTTGATCTATCTTTTCTATCATTTTCTTGAGCTGGTTTCATAACATTTGGTATCAGAGCCTTGGATTCTAGGGTTTCGCTGCTCCAAATAGGTCATCATGTCATTTTCACTATAAATTTTTTTTTGCGATGTTTCAGAAGAAAAAAAAAAAAAACCATTTGAGACGAAATCGCACTAAACCTTGGGTCTGAATTTCAGAGCTTTTCATGCTATATTTGCGGAGATATGATCTAAGGAAGTTGGTCTTTTTGCAGACTCCTGAATTACATTCCAAACAGGTGACCTGGGGAAAATCATCATAACTTTCTCTCTGAGGATTGGATTGAAATTTTGTAAGAAGGTGTAGAAGGAGGACAGACTGTAGTTTCTTGTATATATTTTTCAGAGCCAAAGGTCGAAACAGGGACACGTGGCACGTCGTACAAGTTCGCTCTACTGAATTAGTCTATAATCAGGTCACTGTGGGAGATTTGGCATAACTCTTCATTGGAGAATCCAATTGGGGTCAAACTGGTGGCATTGGAAAGAGGACATAGAAGGCTACTGCAAGTCACAATTTCAAAACTGGATGATCCAAAATTACAGAGATACGTCAGAGGCAATATCGAGCTCCTACGAAGTGAAAAAATGTGTGTAGATTTTTTAAATTTTTGCTTAAGCTTGGTTTGAAAAATTATTTTGAAGGAATTCAAAGGGCATAGTAGAGCATTAGTATCGGTAACTGATGCCCCGAGGAAAGAAAATGCAAACACCTAGTAAGAAATCTGAAAGCTCTAGCATGACTCATGAAGAAGAGGAAGAAATGCTACATGATATATCAAAATTACAAGACCAAGTGCAACAAATTTCACTCTCACAAAAGCTAACAGAAACTATGATAAATGGCGTGGAATCTAAGATAAAGGGTGTGGAAGCCAAGATTGACAATTTGAAGATAGATTTGAAGGCAGATTTGAAAAATTTTCTACAAGAAATACTTACTAATGGTGAAAGGGGAGTAAAGGAAACTCATGATGCGAACAAAGGAAATGTTAATCATGATTTCATAGACTCTAATGTTGGATCGAAGACGCACCATATTCCAAAGATCGATATGAGGAAGTTTGATGGAAAGGATCCCGAACATGGATATTATAGATGGAGCAATTTTTCAATCTCAATAATGTGCAAAACACACAAAAGGTACGTATTGCAACTTTATATTTGGAACCACATCAGTTTGTATGGTATCAATGGCTTTGCTCTCATAAAAAATTTATCACTTGGGAAATTTTTATGGAAGAATTGATAGCACATTATGAGGATACAAAAAGCAACACTTTTTTTAGCCAATTGATAAGTCTCAAACAAAAGGGTTCAATAATGGAGCACATTGAGGAGTTCCAAAAATTGAACATAACGGTAAAAAATATTCCAGAGGAGCATAGGATTGATGTGTTCATAGGGTCTTTAAATGATAATATCCAACATGATGTTCGCCTTTGGGAACCTGGTTCATTAGAGAAGGCATTCAGGTTAGCAAGAAAAATGGAAAGCAAAATTATGGCAACCAGGAAGCATACCACTCACAACTATAAAGACGGAAGTGTTGTTGCCACTAGTCTTCCACAACCTATAAGGTTGACACCACAACAATTGGAAGAAAAAAGAGCAAAAGGGCTATGTTACAGTTGTGATAGCAAATACACTAAAGGTCATAAGTGTGCTGAGAAGAAATTATTCTACATAGATTGTGAAGAGGAAGAAGAAAAGGAGCAAGAAAGGTCAAAAGAAGAGGATATACTCCAGGAACAAATCCTAGATGAAGAACAAATGAATCCGACCATATCTTGTAATGCATTGGCAGGAATTACCACTCCTCAAACCATCAAGATAGAAGGACAAATCAAGAAGAAAAAGGTAATAGTGTTGATTGATTCAGGAAGTACCCACAATTTTATTCATTGTAAGGTAGCAAAAGAATTGAATTGCTTCTTATATCCAGCACCAGAGTGTCAAGTGATGGTTTCAAATGGAGGAACAATAAATTGCTCTGGAAAGTGCCATAATATCAAGCTATCCATGGGAGAATATGTATTGACTAGCCCAATGCTTTCCATTCTAATGCGAGGTGCTGATGTTGTATTAGGAGTCCAATGGCTACAATCCTTGGGTACAATAGCTTTTAATTTTCAAGAACTTTTCATGAAATTTTCTGTGGAAGGAAAGGAAGTTGAATTAAGGGGTATTGCAGGGAAACCAGGAAAGATAATCAGCTCTAATGGTATGCCAAAGCTTCTAGAAAAGGAACAAAAAGGTGTAATTGCACAATTATGTTTGCTAGACGTTTCCACATTGGAATCATCTATTTCTCCAGATCTCCAAAAAGTCTTGGACAATCATTCCAAGGTATTTGAGACTCCCAAAGGTCTCCCACCTATTCGTGATCATGATCATGCTATTCATATGATTCCAGGAAGTGTTCCTCCAAACATCAGGCCGTATAGATATCCCTATGCCCAAAAGAGTGAAATTGAATGTATGGTTGCAGAAATGCTAGAGGCTGGTATAATTCAACCAAGTCAAAGTTCTTTCTCTACTCCAGTAGTATTGGTGCACAAGAAGGATGGATCATGGCGCATGTGTCTGGATTATAGGGAGCTCAACAAGCTCACTATTAAAGATAAGTTTCCCATTCATGTCATTGATGAATTACTGGATGAATTGCATGGATCAATTTACTTCACCAAGTTGGATCTTCATTCAGGATATCATTAAATTAGAATGAAGATTGAAGACATTCCGAAAACAACATTTAGAACTCATGAGGGTCATTATGAATTTTTGGTCATGCCTTTTGGCCTTACCACTGCACCTTCAACATTTCAAGGTTTGATGAATTCAATTTTCAAACCATTCCTTAGAAAATTTGTATTAGTATTTTTTGATGATATACTAATCTACAGCAAGTCTTGGAAGGATCATGTTGAACATGTTGACAGGGTGCTACAACTATTGGAGGAGAAACAATTATATGCAAAAAGATCCAAATGTTTCTTTGGAGTACAAGAGGTGGAATATTTGGGTCATATTGTATCTCATGAAGGAGTTAAGGTAGACCCTAGCAAAATTAAAGTCATTAAGGAATGGAAAATCCCCACATCCTTAAAGCATCTGTGAGGATTTCTCGGGTTAATAGGGTATTATCGCAAGTTTGTTAAGAATTATGGGAGAATAGCAGCACCTCTAACAACACTATTGAAGAAAGATGCATTTTCATGGACTCCAGAAGCAACAAAGGCCTTCGAACATCTTAAAGAGGCAATGTGCCAAGAACCTGTCTTAGCTACACTGGACTTCACAAAAACCTTTATTGTGGAATGTGATGCTTTAGGAAATGGAATTGGTGCTGTTTTAATGCAAGATGAAAGACCCATTGCTTTTGAAAGTTGTCCAATCAAGGGAAAGTTTTTACACAAAGCTATTTATGAGAAGGAAATGTTGGCAATACTCCATGCACTTAAGAAATGATGACCCTACCTAATGGGAAGACACTTCAAGGTAAAAACGGATCATGATAGCCTTAAATACTTTTTAGAACAAAGATTATCCTTTGAAGAGCAAGAAAAGTGGGTCACAAAGATGTTGGGTTATGACTTTGAAATCATCTACAAAAAAGGGAAGCAAAATGTGGTGGCAGATGCACTCTCAAGAAAGGATGAGGATGTGGAAGCATTGTTGTGTGCCATTTCTATTATCCAGCCAGATTGGATAAACAAAGCAAGGGAGGAATGGAAGAATGATGAAGAAGTGTGGGCACTTATTCGAAAGTTACAACAAGATTCCAGTATGTTAGATACTTTTAGCTGGAAAAATGATTCGTTATGGTACAAAGATCGCTTATACCTCTGTAAGAATTCCCAGCTAAAACAAAAGATTCTTATGGAATTTCACACTTCTCCCTTAGGAGGGCACTCAGGATTTTTAAAAACTTACCACAGGGTTAAGAAGGAATTTTTTTGGGATGGCCTTAAATCAGATATTCAAAAGTTTGTGGCGGAATGTTTGGTTTGCCAACAAAATAAAGTTGAAACAATTAAGACATTGGGTCTATTACAACCTTTACCCATTCCAAGCCAACGTTGGGAGGAGGTTTCAATGGATTTTATCACAGGTTTACCGAAGTCTGAGGGAAAGAGTGTCATCATGGTGGTAGTTGACAGACTTACCAAGTATTCACACTTTTGTGCATTATCACATCCATTTAAAGCCAGTACAGTTTCTACTGCATTTATGGAAACAATTCAAAAGCTACATGGAAACCCAAAGATTATTGTAAGTGACAGAGATCCCATTTTCACTGGAAATTTTTGGACAGAATTATTTTCTTGTCTTGGTACTCAGTTAGCTCATAGCTTATCTTATCATCCTCAATCTGATGGGCAAACTGAGATAGTAAACAAATGTTTGGAAGGATATCTTCGTTGCTTTGTATCTGATAAACAGACACAATGGGTCAAATGGTTGCCTCTGGCTGAATGGTGGTATAACACTTCCTTCCATACAGCAACAAAAATGACCCCATTTATGGCACTTTATGGACATCAACCACCATCCATCACATCATATTTAAGAGAAAATTCTAAGGTTCAAGCAGTGGAACATCACATCGAACATCAACAACAAGTCCTCCAACTCTTAAAGGATAACCTCGTGTTGGCACAAAATAGAATGAAACAACAGGTAGATCAAGATCGCAGTGAAAGAAGTTTTGATGTAGGTGATTGGGTATTCATATGGCTACAACCATATAAGCAAATGTCCCTCAAGCAAGCTAAGAAGGATAATAAATTATCACCAAAGTATTATGGTCCGTACAAGGTGTTGAAAAGATTGGTACTATGGCATACAAATTGGAGCTTCCTGGAGCTTCTCGATTGCATCCAGTTTTCCATGTTTCATGTTTAAAGAAGGTTATAGGCGATAAGATCCCAGTTCAAACAATATTGCCAGAACTTGACGAGGAAGGAAAAATTATATTGGAACCAGAAGCAGTCACAAAAACAAGAACTCGATAGCTACGAAATCGATCAATTTCAGAGTATCTTATCAAGTGGAAGAACTTATCTGCTGAAGATTCCACATGGGAGGATGAGAATTTTATACAGAAGCATCCAGAACTACTCAAGCGTTGAGGACAACACTTTTTTGAAGGAGAGGGGCATGTTGGGTCCCTATAATACTAGTGATTACCCCATTACTATTGTAGTTGTACCCCTTATTAATATTGTTTTGCCCCTATTTTCCCCATATTGTTATTACTGTGCCCCATAGAATCCCTCTATTGTTATTTTTGTGGCTTTATATTATTATTATTAGGTCAGCTAGGTTATATTGTGACTCCTTAGACTCCTATATATAGAAAGGAGGTTTTGTCATTTAAATCATCCAAGAATTTTTCATTTATGTAATGTAAAGGAGGTTGCCCCCTCGAAGAGGCTGAATTTTAAGGCATTGATCTATCTTTTCTATCTTTTTCTTGAGCTGGTTTCATAACACCCACTCTCTCTAAACGTGAATCCCATGAGTTTGTTCCTGACCAACCATTGGTTGAGAAAATGGTTGACTCGATTCCACCTTCATTCAATCGTACTTTTCACATAGAGAGTAAGGATCATACCGCTCAGGTCCTTCTTGTTTCTTCTAATTCTACTGGACAAAGGGTCATTTCTCCCATTCCCACGAAACCCCCTCCAAGGAAACAGGTCATTGGATTTAATTGGTGTCAATTGAAAGAACCTCATCTCCCTTCTTACCTGCCTTGTAAGATCATGGTAAAGGCTTATGATAAGAACATCCATCACACTATTATAGATGAGCGAGATTCTGTTAGTATTTTATCCTCCATTTCTTGGCAAGATTTGGGTTCCCCACATCTTGTGTCCATCACTTTGAATCTATTATCTTTTAGCAGAAGAAACAATTAACCCTTAGGAATTATTCCTTAGTTTCCTATTACCTTAGCGGGAAAAGCTATATGCATTGATGTTATGGTTGCCATAGACCCTTTGGACTTGAATTTTCTCCTGGGGCAAGACTATGTTTATGCTATGAATGTTGTTGTATCCACACTCTTTTGAGTGATGTGCTCCCCGCATGATGTAAGAATTGTGACTATTTATCAGTTTTAATTTGTTGGTCTTGAACTGACCGCCAATCAACCTACTTCCTTAAGTGTTCCGAATGTGCAAGTGGTATCTTCCCCGCCACATGCTAATTATGTGTCAACCTATCCCCTTCATGTACCTACTGTTGAATATGAGTTTTTCACTGTCTGCTAAACTTCTTTTAACCTAGATTTGGTAGGTGATATGGTGAATCATTTACTAGGGGCATTTGAGTCTGATATTTCTATTGGATCCTTTGATCCCTTCCAGAGAATTGTTCTCCCATATGATGAGAACCTCTTGAAAGCCATGGTATCTTGGAGTCCATGATTTTATTTTGGAGCAGAGTTCCTTTTCTTGTGTCAAGCTCCTTAAAAAATTAAACAAGGTAGTTGGAGCAGAGTTCGTTGTGTCAAGTTCCTTAAAAAATGAAACAAGTTCCTTTGAATAGAGTTCCTTTTCTTGTGTCAAGCTCCTTAAAAAATGAAATAGGGTACTTAGAGTAGAGTTCCTTGTCTTGTGTCAAGCTCGTTAAAAAATTAAACAAGGTGTCATGAGCATAGTTCTTTTCCTGTGTCAATCTTGTTAAAAAATTAAACAAATCCCCTTCCAATTCGAGTCTCTGATTATATCTAGTAAATTATCAATCGAGTATTTCACTTGATCTCATAAATGAACCTTCATTCCATCTAGATATTAGTACCCAGTAGTCTACTTAGGTGCATGAAATGAATCTTGGGGGGAATGTACCTCGAATTGAGTCACTATGCTAGGGGCATGAAAACTTATTTCAAGCTTGTGTAAAAATGAAACCAATTTTAAGCATAGTTTCCCATGTTTCAAGCTTCAACAAAAATGAAACCATACCCATTTTATCCCTCATGATTGCAATTTTTATCGGCCTATTTTTCCATATGAGCCTTGGTTTTTCCATTCCATCATCACCATTTTCTTGGTCGATCATATGCTTTAACTTAGTTTTTATCCTTTCTTAAGGAACCGCTGCAATGAGTGGTATTATTAGCCAACCTCTTGACCTCTACATGTTTTGAGAAGTTCCATCATGACTGGAACTAGTTGCTACCCTTTATAGCACTTGTTCCTCTAGGAGGAGTCCTCTTTCAGTGCTTTTTAGACTCCAAAAATATGAAAATATTGTCAAGCACTTGAATTTTCGAGCTCGTAAAAGTAAATGAAAATACATCTACTCAGTATAATTTTAACCCTTTTCTAGAATAAGATAGACTATCTATGAAAAAGGAATACCTTAGTCAAACACGACTAAGAAGTTTTCTTGGGTATTGTTTTCTACCTTTTTGGACCTAAGGGACTACCAATGAAAAGGGACATTTGGAGTTTTATTTTTCGCCCCTTTTTCAAACTCTCTAAACATGAAAAATATGTCGAGTTTTACCTTCGCTGAATTCATTAAAACTTCAAACAATGATGGACTCACCGATCATGACAAGGCTGAACCACTCCTTCTCAGGGTTTGTTAAATATACTTGTAGGGATTCATCCAAATGATGAACTTACAAATCAACCATATGCTATCCTCCTCAAGCTTGTTAAAAAATAAAGAGGTACTGACCAATATAGTTGGGGAAATTAGGCAATCAAGGGATTGCATTTTTCTAATTACAACGAGTCGCTCTTGAACATGACACTCTTCCACTTCATCTTTTTAGTTGTTGGGTTAGGTAATATTCTTGTCTCTTGGTTATCATACCATTTTTAGAGCCTCCATTTTGGTTTTGGGTCAATCCTCCCAACTCCATTCAATGTCATTGGTGTGTTCAAGAGAAGTTATTCAGTTGATCTTTTCTACAATACTCTCAAGCCTTCATTTCATGTACTCCTTTCCTGATCCAGTTCCATGTCAGTGTCATTCTGATCATTTTGTCTCAATCATGATACTCGTTTCATGTCATTGTTGGGTGCTACATCAAGGCCCTCCTGTGATTGGTCGTTTCCTGTTGACATCAACACATCATCCAGGAAGATGATTTAGAAACACACCTTTGGTACCTTGGTTCTTTCATACATCAATGGTAAGTTTCCTTGCTCTCAAAAACACGTTTACATCAATGGCCTTCGACTGAAAGAGTCCATGTGGTGTTTGATATCAACTCATTTATTCACACCATATGGATGGTACTATAGTGCCTTGAGATCCATTAACATCATTAGTGGTTTTTTTTTGCATTTGTTAATGACTTACATCATTGGTCGGTAATCAGATGGTGTCTACCATGTTCAACTCCAACTCATTGATTCACATGGTTAGACTCGTACATTGGTTGGTTGTGTGAATGAGATAGAAGACCCTGTATCTAGTTTCCACTATCTAGGTTGCGATTTTAGGAGTTATACAAATATCACTATGTAGGATGGCCATGATCACATAGAGAGTCATTCAGTCATGGGTCCACTAGTTTCATTTTTGAATGTGTCATTTGATCATTATACATGTTATGTTAGCTTATGAGCTGAGTATGGGTATGCCTCCCTCAACCAAAAAATATTTCATGCTGTAAATGTATTGTAATAGATGAATATCATCAGTTTTCCTTGATCTCGACTTGTTACAAGGTAAATAACTTCAGTCATCAGTCATCATCACTAACTTTGTGCTTTAGGGGGCATTCTATTATAAGCCATTTTGTCACATCTAATCAGTGAGCCTCCTAATTGGATCAATCAACATCATATTCCTCCTTGTCACCATCATGCACAAAGCCCTAAGCATGACTTTACCAAATCCCTGATTTTCTTCTCTTAACTGCTAAGTTTCCAAGGTTTTAAGGACCAGGGCACCCTCCATAAATGAGAAAATACATTGCAATTCACTCTCTCCTTCTCTCAAGGTGTTATGTAATGCACCTTGCATAATTGTGGGTGTGCATTGATTCTAGAAATTCAGGAAAAAAGAAAATTTTTCTGAAGCTTCCTCTTATAGAAGCTTCCAAAGGTTGTTTCAACCATTTACCTTGGATAAACATTTGAATCCTATCTGGTTCCACCTCAGATAAATTACCATATTATCCCTTGAGCTCATCCTCCCATCACTTTTGGATCTCAAGCCTATATTGGTAAATGGATAACAATTCGTGAACTACCTCTCCTTCTTATATATTTACCTCATTCCACAAAAGTTTGGTTAGTTTTGGGTTAGATTTTGGAGATTGATTTTTCCCTTATGTTGCTGCAGTGAGTGGTTATTATCTCATGCATTTAGGGTGATTGGAAGTGCATATTGTGACAAGGAGAGGATAAGTCAACCACTTGGAGGAGCTCTTCTACAAGATCAACTGCTACTTATGGTTGTAATCTCCTTCCATTTATATTAATGCAAAGAATTCATTGTTTTCCTATATGTGATGTTGTTATTTACTATATTTCAATACCATGTTGATATATTGAATGAATGGTTTAGATGATACTACATAGATCTAGTAGTTTCTTGGCTTGTGTTATCTGACTGTGCAGGTTCTAATTTTGGCATTCAACACTAGAAATAGAGCTTCCAAGCTAAAGAAAGAGTTGTTGGCATTATAACACAGGTTTGGCACTATGGCATAGGTGTTGTCCTTGATGGCAACTCACTCAAAGGGAAGATTACAGTTCAAGCTCTCAGAATGAAAGAAAATAAGGTCTCAGAAAGAAAGAAAATAAGGTATACACAAGTTCATCTTAGCAAAGTCGCATATATACGCGGGAACACCGATCAAAAGGCGCGTATACGTATGCACGCACTTTCATGCAAAGAAAAGCGCGTACATGTGGAAAAACTTATGGTTGGTCCATGGTATTTAGTCCGACATATTTGAACCTATGGTTTTGATCCTTGGTATTGCATTTAAAGTGTTAAACCCAAGTAATGGGTCCCTAGTATTAGTTCTCAATGGTTTTGGACCATGGTTTGAGTAAGGCCTAAGATTATAAAAAGGGAAGGAGGTCATTTGGCAAGGGCATGGACTTATGTGTTGAATATCTTAAGAGGAGCGAGATCTGGAATACTGGTGATTGGTTGGTGAGTCACAGCTAGATCTGAATCAAGGAGGAACCTAAGCATTACACGATCGTTAAGATCTATTGATGGGTCGAGATCTCAAGGCTTGAATAGTAGTATCATTGTGTGATTTTGATCTATTATATTTGGCACATGATTAGATCTATAAATCTGATAATCTGGGTATAACTGACGTCTGATTAAGTAAAAGGATAAATTATCTTTTATAGATCTGTACGCGGGTTCGGCACGGCAGAGGCACGTATACACGTAGGTTAAGCAAGTGAAGAATGCAAATATGCTGGTTGGCTTTGGCATATCTATGTATGTACATAGGTTTATATTGGTGAAGTAGCGTACGTCTCTTGAAATATGTTTTAGCTACTTCTGTTTATTGCTGCAGTGTTCTGGGTTCAGAATTGGTGTCTGGTTACTGGTACTACTTTCTGTTATAGCATTCTGAGAAGTTATTGGTTGATTCAGTATTTGTACAAAGGAGATTGGTTGTTGCAGATCTACTTGATGTTTGATTGATATTCATGGATCCACTCTAAAAATTTATGAATGGTCCCTGGAAGAAAGAGAAGGTTGAAGCCTTCTGTAGGTCAGCACCTATGTACTAGTACCTCAGCTAGTACAAGAGATAAGGGGGTTGTAGCTCCCTTCCAAGAGAAGCTGGAGAACGAGAGAAGGCTGTAGCCTTTTGCAGGTAGAAGCCTGCATGCTGGTATAAGACTGCACTAGTACAGAATCATTGTAAACAGAAGTTTCTAATTGAAAGAAGATAGAGACATATTACAGCAGGTGGTTTTCACCCACATTGGGTTTCCACCTTATATCTTGTGTTCTTTTGTGTGACTTTCTGCTCTACTTTTCTGTTCTTGCTTACTGTTATATGGTTCTAACACATAGATTAATGATCAACATCTGAAGAATAAATTAAATTAGAAGTCTGGAAGTTATACGCGAGTTTCATTAGTTAGATTTGCATATACACGTTGTTTTCATTAACTGAAGTAGCATGTACAAATCTTTGTATAAATTGAAAAGCATTTGACTTAATAATACTGATTCACCCCCCCTCTCAGTATTATTTTCAATAATTGGTATCAGAGTAGGTCCTTCAGGAGAAGCTTGATAGCTTGAAGGAAGATCTATCATCATGAGCAACTACAAAAAGGAAGCATCAATCAGGCCACCAATTTTTGATGGGAGCAACTTCGTCTATTGGAAGGTAAGAATCACTGCCTATCTTCAATCTCTTGGTACAGAAGTTTGGGATATTGTGGAAACAGGATACACATTTCCTTTAGCAACTCCTACAGATACAGTTGGTAAAAAGTAGTATAAAACAAATGGAAAGGTTATCAATACCCTATTAGGGAGTCTATCTCAATCAAAATTTATCAAGATTATGTAGCTCAAAACTGCAAAAGAAATATGGGACAAGATCGTTCTAAGCTATGAAGGAGATGATCAGGTAAAACGAGCAAAACTTCAAACTCTCAGAATTTAGTATGAAAATCTTAGAATGTACAATGATGAAAGCGTGGCTAACTATTTCCTTCATATAGATGAGATTGTTAATTGTATGAAAAAATTGGGTGAAGAAATAAAAGAAGCTGTTTTGGTTGAAAAGGTTCTAAGATCTTTGTCTCCTAAGTTTGATTCAAAAGTTTTTTCCATAGAAGAAAAGCAGAATCTATGGAGCCTTACCATGTCACAGCTGCACGGAATCCTAACTGCTTACGAAATGAGAAAAGGTGGACCATCAGATAGGAGAGATGCTGCATTCAAAGCCTCAGGAAAAGGAGATTACAATGAGTCAGAAGAAGAGGAAGAATCTAATTTTGTCAAGAACCTTCAATGGGGAACTGGAAGATTCAGGGGTAAGCTACCTTTCAAATGCTTTGCTTGTGGGAGAGTCGGTCATTATGCTGCCAAATGTCCTCATAAAGATAAGCTTGACAAAGGTAAGGAACCAGTTAGATGGAATAGGAAACAGAATGTAAGTAAGAAGAGCTATTACACACATGAAGACAGTGATGGACTTTCAAATAGCGATGAAGATGAACAAGGTAATGATTATAGACTTTTGATGGCTTTTGAAGATGATGATTTCTTGGATGCTATAGATGAAGAAGTCTTTGTGAAGAAATTTCTAAACGCAAAATTTGCTTAGAGGAGAAAAATATGATTATAGATACTCTGACATCCCAACTTGCTGAAATGGAGAAGCAAAATGAAAAGTTAGAATGTGAAATTGTGGGACTTAGAAAGGACATTGAGAAAATGAAAGCTCTTAATCTTAGATTTGCTAAAGGATATGAAACTTTGGATGAGATTATCAAAGTTCAGCTTTCTCCTCTAATCAAGACAATTCTTGAGTATACCAAAGAAACATCTCAAGCACAGAAGCCATCTACCTCAAAAAGTTATCTTGAAGCTGCAAGGAAAAGTGAGCAGATTGACAATCGACAACAAAGGCCCAATGGAGATCATCAGGTAAATCATGGACAATTTACCTCAAGAATGAACAAAGACTACCAAGTAAATCGGGGGCAATCTCTTTCAAGGATGAACAGAAGCTACAACCAACCACAGGTAAATCATTCTCAATTTTCCTCAAGAATGGATGTCAATAGAAAATACAATCATTTGGCTGGTAGATTTGATAATTGTAGGAGCTTCTTCAATGGCCAATGTTTCTCTTGTCATAACTTTGGTCACAAAGCAGCTCAATGTGTTGCCTACAAGACAATCATGAGTAGAGAAGCTCAAAAACAAAGGAGTATGACTGGAATCATGAAAAGAACCTACAATAACTTTTTTTCTCTTGAAAATGAAATAGAATGTTCTATCTGTAATGACTTCGGTCATGAAGATTCTGAATGCAGGAGTAGGTTTCGGCAAACAACTCAGAAGGAGCCAGCTTCATTGAGTCCCAAAACATGGAAAAGGAAAGAACCGCAACAAGAAAGATGTGGGATAGCCTTATATGCAGAAGGACAGGAAAATCAATGGTACAACGATAGTGGATGCTCAAAACATATGACAGGTCATAAGGAAAAACTTCAGTCATATAGTGCCTTAGAAAAGGAAAAGAAGGTCTCATTTGGAAATGACACCCCGGCATTCATAAAAGGTAAAGGTTCTATTCGTTTGAAAGAGAAGGTCAAAGCTGGAGATGTTATGTATGTTGATGGCTTAAAGCATAATCTATTGAGTGTCAGTCAAATGTGTGATCAAGGAACTGAGGTAATATTTCGATCAAAAGGATGTATTGTTCGTGACCTTGATACAAGAGAAACAGTGATCAAAGGCATAATAACTCCAAATAATTTATACGTACTCAAGGGAGGACAACAACAATGCTATTTAAGCAAGAATGATGAACACTGGCTATGGCACAGAAGATTGGGACACCTTACCTTCTCTCAGATAAGGAAAGCATGAAAATATCAGGCAGTTTGTGATCTCCCTGACATTAGAATTCCAAACAATACAATATGAAAATCATGTCAGTTTGGTAAACAAACCAGAGCTAATTTCCCTAAAAAGGAAGGATCAGCTAGCAGGCCACTTGAACTTGTTCATACTGATGTATGTGGTCCAACTAGGAAAAGGTCACCTCAAGGAGAAGAATACTTTATATTGTTTATTGACGACTTTTCCAGGATGTGTTGGTTAGGACTTATGAAGCATAAAGATGAAGCTTTCGAAAAATTCAAATCATTCAAAGCCTTGGTGGAGAATGAATCAGATCGCAGAATCAAATGCCTCAGGTCTGATCGAGGAGGAGAATTTACCTCAGATGAATTTTTTGATTTTTGTGAAGAACATGGAATAAGAAGGGAATTCTCTACTGCAAGGACTCCTCAGCAAAATGTAGTGGAAAGGATGAATAGAATGGTTCAACAAATGGCTCGTGCGATGCTTGATGAGTCTGGAACTCCCGCAACCTTCTGGGGTGAAGCTGCATTTGTTGCAGTTACTATTCTCAACAAGGAAAATATCCGGGTAAACAACACTCAGACTCCTCATGAAATTTGGTATGGTAAGAATCCCACAGTAAAATACTTCAAAATTTTTGGAAGCAAATGCTACATCAAGAAGAATGATGAAAATCATGGCAAGTTTGAACCTAGAATAGATGAAGGCATTCTCCTTGGTTACTCTCCCCACAGCAAAGCATAAAAGTGTTACAATAAAAGGTTTGGAAAAATTGTTGAAAGTATTGATGTAGTGGTTGATGAAGAAGGAAACACTCCTAGGCAGGTAAAATCTGAAGATTTCGAAGATGATGAGGACTATCCATCAACATCAAATCAGATTCATGATGAAGAAGAAACCCATGAGGCACCAGAAGAACAGATAAGGATAGAAGAAAAGACTCCATCTAGGTACGTTCAGAAGAATCATCCAGAATCTCAAATTTTGGGGCAGAAAGAGGTAGGTGTACAGACAAGAAGAACCATTTCAGAAGCTTCAAGCTATCTAGCATTGCTCTCCTCCACTGAACCACAAAATGTAAGAGAGGCATGCAAAGATGAATGCTGGGTCAAGGCCATGGAGGAAGAACTTGAGCAGATTGAAAAGAATAACACTTGGGAATTGGTTCCTAGACCAAAAGATAAGAATGTCATAGGAACAAAATGGATATTCAAAAATAAGCTGAATGAAAATGGAGATGTGATTAGAAACAAGGCTAGACTTGTTTGTAAAGGGTATGCTCAACAAGAAGGGATAGACTTTGAAGAAACTTTTGCACCAGTTGCTAGACTTGAGGCCATAAGAATGTTCCTTGCTCTTTCTAGCTTTCAGAAGTTCAAAGTATTTCAGATGGACGTGAAATCTGCCTTTCTGAATGGAGACCTGGATGAAGAAGTATATATTGAGCAACCAAATGGGTTTATCCTTGGAAATGATCCAAAACTTGTATGTAGACTCAAAAAGGCTCTCTATGGCCTTAAACAGGCTCCAAGAGCTTGGTATTATTGGTTGGATAAGTACCTTCATCAACAAGGTTTTTCAAAAGGATCAACAGATAGCAATCTATATATAAAAATTGACAAGGATAAATTGCTAATACTTGTTGTGTATGTTGATGATATCATTTTCGGTAGCAATGAGGAAGACATGAGTCAAAACTTTGCCTTGGTGATGCAAAAAGAATTTGAAATGTATCTGCTTGGTGAGCTCACACATTTTCTTGGTTTACAAGTTCAACAAAACAAAGATGGTATTTTTCTATCACAAACTAAGTATCTCAACCAGATGTTGAAGAAATATGGGATGGAGGATTTGAAACCAGTATGTAACCCTATGGTAACCGGATGCAGCCTTAGCACAAATGACGAATCAACAACTGTACATCAACCAACCTATAGATCCATGGTTGGTGGTTTGCTCTATCTAACAAGTACCCGACCAGACATTATGCATGCAGTAGGGATAGTTGGAAGGCTTCAGGCAAATCCAAAGGAAACTCATCTTCAGCCTGTTAAGAGAATTTTCAAGTATCTTCAGGGGACTCAAAACTATGGTTTACGGTATCCTAGAGGTACAGATGTCACACTTCATGCATATACAGATGCAGATTGGGTAGGAAGCGTGGATGACAGGAAAAGCACTAGTGGTGGTGCATTCTTCATGGGTCCTAGATTAGTATCTTGGTTCAGCAAGAAACAAAGTTCCATTGCATTATCTACAGCTGAAGCAGAATAAGTAGCTACTGCATCTTGCTGCACACAACTCCTTTGGATGATGCAAACATTGCAAGATTTTCAAATCACTTGTACTCCACCTATTTCCATTTTTTGTGATAATACAAGTGCAATCAGTATTTCAAAGAATCATGTCATGCATTCAAAAACTAAGCACATACCTATCAAGTATCATTTTCTCCAGGAACAAGTGCTTGAACAAAAGGTCAAGTTGGAGTATGTTCCATCTAAGGAACAAGTTGTTGATATACTCACCAAACCACTTCCCATGGAGACATTTGAATACCTCAAACAAAAGCTGGGGGTAGTTGATGCATCATCTTGCTGTTGAATTTTGTCTGTTCTCAGAGATTAATGGTTGTACGTGAGTTTTAGGTGGGTAATCCGTGTACATACGTCGGTTTCTGTGGGTTTAGTCGCGTATATTCTGGTTTGAAGAAAAGTAGTGGGGCCAGACTCAGGATGAAAAGAGTCTGTTATGGGTCTAATAGAGATCATATGGCATAGGTTCAGGGGGAGCATATATTCTTCTAATAATGCATTGTTGGCATTATCTTAGAAGATCTTGGTTCAATTTCACAGTTGTTTTGATTTCAGGTGGAAAAGGTGCAGAGGGAGAACATGGTTGCTGATCTGAATGATGATTGACAGATGCTACTGACGAAAGTTGTTAACCATCCTAATCTTGCTGTAGATATTTTGTCTCTATGTCATGTATTTCTTTTCTTATCAAGGTCATGTAATGGCCTATCTTGGTTTCCCCACTATGCCTGGGATGGATGAAGTAATGTTCTTGTTTTTTCATGTGTCACTTCTTGGTGTATCCCCACTTGGTTGGGTAGATGAGTCAATTCCCACTTGGTTGGGAGATGGATGCATGTATGAGTCTTTGGTGGTAGGAAGGTCATTTATAATGTATAAAGTTATGTATCTTCTTGTAGAACATCTTCTTGCAGACCTTGCCTACAGTCAGGGGGAGCTTGGACAACACAACAGAGCAGAAAATTCAGCATATACTCAGGGGGAGCATAACCCTTTGCCCTTGATGTCAAAGGGGGAGAATGAATTTGAGTGACTTGGGGTTGCCATCAAGTCCAAAGGGGGAGATTGTTGGCATTATGACATAGGTTTGGCACTATGGCACAGGTGTTGTCCTTGATGGCAACTCACTCAAAGGGAAAATTATAGTTCAGGCTCTCAGAAAGAAAGAAAATAAGGTATACGCAAGTTCATCTTAGCAAAGTCGCGTATATACGCGGGAACACTGATCAAAAGGTGCGTATACATATGCATGCACTTTCATGCAAAAAAAAGCGCGTACATGTGGAAAAACTTATGGTTGGTCCATGGTATTTAGTCCGACATATCTGAACCTATGGTTTTGATCCTTGGTATTGCATTTAAAGTGTTAAACCCAAGTAATCGGTCCCTAGTATTAGTTCTCAATGGTTTTGGACCATGGTTTGAGTAAGGCCTAAGACTATAAAAAGGGAAGGAGATCATTTGGCAAGGGCATGGACTTATGTGTTGAATATCTTGAGAGGAGAGAGATCTAGAATACTGGTGATTGGTTGGTGAGTCAGAGCTAGATCTGAATCAAGGAGGAACCTGAGCATTACACGATGGTTAAGATCTATTGATGGGTTGAGATCTCAAGGCTTGAATAGTAGTATCATTGTGCGATTTTGATCTATTATATTTGGTGCATGATTAGATCTATAAATCTGATAATCTGGGTATGACTGACGTCTGATTAAGTAAAAGGATAAATTATCTTTTATAGATCTGTACGTAGGTTCGGCATGGCAGAGGCATGTATACACGCAGGTCAAGCAAGTGAAGATTGCGTATACGCTGGTTGGCTTTGGCATATCTGCGTATGTACGCAGGTTTATATTGGTGAAGTAGTGTATGTCTCTTGAAATATGTTTTAGCTACTTCTGTTTATTGCTGCAATGTTCTGGGTTCAGAATTGGTGTCTGGTTACTGCTACTACTTTCTGGTTACAACATTCTGAGAAGTTATTGGTTGATTCAGTATTTGTACAAAGGAGATTGGTTTTTGTAGATCTACTTGATGTTTTATTGATTTTCATGGATCCAGTCTGAAAATTTATGAAATGTGGTCCTTGGAAGAAAGAGAAGGTTGAAGCCTTTTGTAGGTCAGCACCTACGTACTAGTACCTCAGCTAGTACAAGAGCTAAGGGGGTTGTAGCTCCCTTCTAGGAGAAGCTGGAGAATGAGAGAAGGTTGTAGCCTTCTGCAGGTAGAAGCCTGCGTGCTGGTATAAGACTGCACCAGTACAGAATCATTGTAAAAAGAAGTTTCTAATTGAAAGGAGATAGAGACATATTGCAGTAGGTGGTTTTCACCCACATTGGGTTTCCACCTTATATCTTGTGTTCTTTTGTGTGACTGTCTACTCTACTTTTCTATTCCTGCTTACTGTTATATGGTTCTGACACACAGATTAATGATCAACATCTGAAGAATAAATTAAATTAGAAGTCTAGAAGTTATACGCGAGTTTCATTAGTCAGAGTTGCGTATACACGCTGTTTTCATTAATTGAAGTAGCGTGTAAAAATATTTGTATAAATTGAAAAGAATTTGACTTAATAATACTGATTCACCCGCCCTCTTAGTATTATTTTCAACAAGAGTGAAGTATGTGAAGGATTACAAGTAGGCCTCACTTCGTCATCAATTTACTTTAAGGAGAATAATTTTGTTCCTTTTCTCTTTATTGTTATAGGTTAGCCACTGACTTAGGGGAGATACTTTTGTCCATAATCGTAAATCCTGCATAACAATCAGCTCAAAACATCTAGAAATCACACATATAATATACTGCAAAATGATATGAGGGGAAGGAACATATATTTTTATTAACTATATAAGTGAAATTATATCAATATGCTTTCCAACAAAGAATATCCTCTCGTCAAGCTTGTAGTATGGGCTCCTCTCCCAATACAGTAGAGCTCTTGTGCTATAGTTTGGATACCAGATCTTACCCCCTTCCCTCTTGGTGAGATTATGTAGGCTCATTCTATCTTGTAGGAGAATGTATCTAGACACCTAGGGGCTTGATACATTAGGAAACATTTACAATAATGGACCCCTATCTAACTCATACCAAATTGCGTCAAGTTGATCTCGTTGGGAATGAAAAACTCTAGAAATCTTTTTCAAAATTATGACTTGTTTCTCAATTATCTCAATTATGAAATAATTATTATCTCATAATTATAATATTTTGGAAAATTAATTATGAGAAATGAATCAATCATGTAATTTGACCCTTTTATCATGGGATAAATCTCATATAAGTAAAATAAAAGGTGAAAGGGGATGTAATTTAGCCAAACAAGTGAGGTAAGTTGATATTGGGTTTCTCTCACTATAATGGAGTGGCAAATAGGGTTATAACAGATTCCCCCTGATGCATGAGGTTAGAAGAGAAAATGATGGCCGAAATGTATTACAATAATACTCAAAGCTCGAAATGGGAGGAAGGAGCCAAGACCACAAAGTTGGATTAGAGGAACTCAAGTGTTGAAATCTCAACTCTTCTGATAACATCCCTGAGGTGTGAAAGCCCATGCTCAATCATAAGAAGATACTGAACATGACCACCATAAAATACACTGCGAATCCATGACATGAAATTCTAGAACATGGTCACGAAGACATACACAGTCACTGGAAAATACAATGTGGATCTATGTCACAATATACATCAGTAGGACTATGGACACAAGAAAGATAGAGAAGTGTCTGAGACAGCCCTCAAAGTAAATAAATGATACATAACTCCAACGTAGCTATTATCACCAAAAAATTGATCATCTAGCCTAATTTACTAGATGGATCAAAGTACACCATGTAAAGCCAATTTTACCATAGTAAAATTTCCTTCACTGTGAAAAATTACTTAATAAACCACCTTTGTTAAGTAATTTATAATTAAACCCACGAAGAATAATTAAATAAATCACTCTTTATTTAATTTTCTTCTAGGAATAATTAATTAAACCATTGTTCAATTATTATTTATTGTCATATTTGACCCAATTATGAAAAATAAATAGATAAATCATTAATTATCTTATTTTCCTCTAAGAATAATTAATTAATCACTAATTAATTATTATTCTCTGTCAAATTTGACTAAATCCCTTAGGAATAATTAAATAAATCATTATTTGTTTATTATTCCTTAAATAATTCCTTGAGGTGATAAATAAATCATTTATTTATTTATTTATTATTTCCAAATAAAAGATTAAATATTTTTTCCCTCCTAATCAAATATAATAAAATATTGCAAGTGGTTATTCCAAGAATGGGGTTAATAATATTTTATTATTGCTCATTATTCGAGGATAACTCAATATTTTGTTATAAATAGAATTGTTTTTCATTCATTATTCACTTTTGATAACCCATCCCATAGAGGGGGATTGGTAACATCTATTTGTTCCCTTCACAGGTAATATAATAAAATTATTCTTTGTATATCTAGTTTCCATTGGATGATTGGAGTTATTACTGTTTCTTTTTGTTTTTTAACTATGATTGTGGCATAGATCAGGGCTTTGGTAGGTTTTGTTTCTATCAGTTGTTGTAGATCTACAATGTTTAATAACCATTTATATTGTTGAGATTGTTTGCCATCCATTTAGGTTTTAACCCCATACAAAAATTACCTGCATATGGATTCTAAAACACAGAAAATAAACAATGCAAGATCAGAACACATAAAACACATATACACAAAGATTTTCCCTGGATCCCAAAAATGGGACTACTAGCTTGATTTTTCATTATATTCCTTTTAGTGTTACAATACATATTTATACATGCCGAAGCATCCAATACCATGGACTGAAAACCATTGCATCCAAAACCATGGACCAAAAACCATCGTGTCCAAAACCGTGTGTGAAAAATCATGCACAAAACCATAGATAGGTCCACCCAACCTAATATAGGGTCCAAAAACAAAATTTTTGGGGGCGCTGCCTTGTACCCCATAGAGTGGGGTTACCTGCACCCCTCAAACCCCCTGTAACATCCCCCCTGCTATGCAATTGGCGCAACGAAGGGGTGGCTCCTCCCCCCTTCTAAAACCCAGTTAACTATGTGGGCTAGTAGTGGAAATAATATAACACAACCCAACATTTTCCCACTTGTTGTTTTCTTTCCACAGGGGGCCACAAGAGAGGTTCATCATTTAACCAGCCTTACAGCGCCCATTGTTTCTCTACAACAAGAGAACTTCTCAGAGCTCACATATTTTGTTAATACATCTGTAATATTCTTCAAAGTGTCCACCTTTACCAACAACACCTTTTTGTCTTCCGTCATATCCCTCACAAAGTGATACTGAACATCAATGTGCTTTGTCTTTGAATGATATGCAAGGTTTTTTGCCAAGAAAATTGCACTTTGTCTATCAGAGTCTATCCTTATAGCTCCCCGTACTAACCCCATACTTGAACACAATCTCGGCAACTAAACTGCTTCCTTTCTTACATGAGTGGCTACCATGTATTCTGCCTTTGTAGTTGATAACGCCACTACAGATTGTTTATTACTCATCCAACTGACTGCACCTCCAAATAGGTTAAACACATACCCACTTTTAGATCTTCTCTAATCCATATCTCCAGCCCAGTCTGTATCAACAAAGCCATGAATATCTAACACTCTGCCCAATATTGGTCTTCCTTGGTAACACAAACCATAATCACTAGTGCCATGCAAATACTTGAAAACTCGCTTCACTGTTGTCCAGTGATCCTTCCCTGGTTTTGACATAAACCTGCTCAATACTCCCACTGCATGTGAAATGTCTAGTCTAGTACAGACCATTGCATACATCAGGCTACCAACCGCACTTTCATATGGAATATGGGACATGTCCTCTTCCTCTTCTTGTGTCTTGGGACATTGTTCAGCAGATAACTTCACACCTATAGGAATAGGAACCTTTATCGGTTTACTATCCTCCATATTAAACCTCTGCAGTATTGTCTCGACATACTTCCTCTAGTTTAACTAGAGCTTCCTGTTTGCCCGATCTCCTTTAATTTCCATGCCCAAAATATAGTTTGTAGCACCAAGATCTTTCACTTCGAATTTAGAGGATAAATGGGTCTTCAAATCCTGGATAACTTCTTTGTCATTTCCAACTAGCAACATATCATCCACATAAAAGACAAGATAAATAACATGGTCACCAATTAATTTAAAATACACACAGTGATCTACTTTGCTTCTGGTGAAGCCAAGTCCCCATATAAATGTATCAAATTTTTTATACCACATCCTTGGTGACTGTTTTAACCCATACAGAGACTTCTTTAACTTGCATACAATTTCTTTCTTACCCTTCACTACAAAACCTTCAGGTTGCTTCATGTAGATCTCCTCTTCCAGATCCCCATGAAGAAATGTTGTCTTCACATCCATCTGTTCTACCTCAAAATCAAAAGCAACAGCAACAGATAAAAATAATCTAATAGAAGTGACCTTGGCAACAGGAGAAAAAATATCACCAAAATCAATTCCTGGCACTTGGGAATAACCTTTTGCTACCAACCGAGTTTTGTATTTCTCCACCTTTCCTTCTGCATTTGTCTTCTTCTTAAACACCCATTTGTTGCCAATGGGTTTCCTTCCAGCCGACAACTCCACTAGATCCCAAGCCTCATTTTTATGCAAAGATGCCATTTCATCAACCATGGACTCTTTCCAGAGTTTGTCATCCTCTAAACTACTACATCCTTCACAGTTCTGAGATCATCATCAGTAACAGATAAAGAAAAATTTGAAAAGAAAGTGGATGGACTATACCTTTCTGCTGCCTTCTTTCTCGAATTGATCTTCTCACACCTAGAGTTTGTGGCTCTTCATCTTCTAATTCCTCCTCTGTTGTAGAGTCTGATTCTTCCTCTTTAAGCTCAAACTCTATCTTCTCAGGTTCCTTTGGTTGGACTTCATGTTTAATAACATCTTTCACCTCTTTGAACAACACATATCGGTTGTACACAACATTCCTTGTTATTGGGTTCCAAAGCTTATAACTCTTTAAACCATCCTTATACCCAATAAAGATGCACTTTTTAGATTTACTATCCAACTTGGTTCTTTTCTCCTTTGGAACATGTACATATGCATCACATCCAAATACCTTCAGATGTGAAAGGGAGGGTTTCTTACCAGTCCATACCTCTTGTGGAGTCTTATCCTCCAATGCTGATGAAGGTGATCTATTGACTAGGTAACATGCTGTCTCCACCGCCTTTGCCCAGAATTCCTGTCCTAACCTGACACCACTAAGCATCACTCTTGCCCTTTCCATCAACATCTTTTTCATTCTTTGCGCAACTCCATTTTGCTCAGGTGTGTATGGAGTAGTCTTCTGCCATGCTATACCACACTTCTTACAAAATTCTTCAAATTAATTGCTGCAAAACTCTCCACTGTTATCTGTCCTCAGTACCTTTATCTTCTTCTTTATCTGGTTTTCCACCAGAGCCTTAAATTCTTTAAACCTGTTAAAGACTTTACATTTTTTCTTAAGGAAATATCCATGTATTCCTTGAGAAGTCATCTATAAATGATACATAGTACACAGACTTACCCAGTGATGGAACCTTCATAGGTCCAAGCACATCACTGTGCACAAGCTCTAATATCCATTTCACCCTCTTACCACCAGAGGGGAAACTCACCTGATTCTACTTCCCATATACACAGTTTTCATAGAAATCAAAATCCAGAGAGATATTACTCATACCTTCTACCATACCTTTACCATGAAGTATTCAAAAGGCCTTCTCTCCAATATGTCCAAGCCTTTGATGCCACAGCATGGTCTTCTTTCCAGAGAACACTAGATTTTCTGCTCCACTTTCAGGAGCCACAGAACTATTGTACCCATCAACAACAATGCTACCTTGTAGCTTGTACAGAGTTCCAATTCATACTCCCCACATCAATACCAATGCCCCCTAAACCATCTTGTAGGTATCCTTCTCGAACACTGTTTTTACACGTGCATCATCCAACTTGCTTACAGAAATCAGATTTCTAGCCAATGCATGAATATGCAAAACACCTAGAGGTGTTCTAACCCTTCCACCTTGCAACTTCAAATTTACTTTTCCACGACCAATTATTCTAGCCTTCCTATCATCCCCTAAGAAGACATCACAACCATCGTATTTCTCATACTCATAGAATCACTCTCTATGGGGAGTGAAGTGAAAGGATGCACCTGAGTCAATCAACCATGCCTCATGATCTACATGTGTACTTGAAGAAGCCAATTAGACATCCCCACCTTCATCTGAGGTGGTTTTCACCTCTGCAGAAGGAGCATCATCAGATCCCTTTCCTTTATCAGGAGCTTTATATTTACAGTCCCTTTTGTAGTGCCCTTCCTTTCCACATTTCCATCACACCACCTTTACGAGTTTTCCTAGAGATTTAGATCTCCCTTTAGATTTAGATCTCCCACTCGATGAATTATTTTTGTTTTTTTATGGGACTGTCCTCATACAGACAAGGCATCACCATTTTGGCTCTCCATATTTTTCCGTCTCATTTCCTTCATCAACAAGGATGAAACCATTTCATCAAAATGCAAGGCAGTTGCATTGCTATTTATTGCAATAACCAGACTATCCCATGAATCTGGTAGAGAACACAACAAACTGATGCACTTATCTTCATATGAAATTTTAATATCAACAGATAATAACTGACTTACCATAGTATTAAATGCATTTAGATTCTCTATCACTGAGTCTCCATCTTTCATCCTCAGTTTATACAACTTTTTCCGTAGGAACCATTTATTCACCAGAGACTTAGATTGGTACATATTCACTAACTTGTCCCACAAAGCCTTCACCATAGCTTCCCTTGACACATTCAACAATACTGAATCTGAGACACATAATTGTATTGTGCTTTTTGCCTTATGATCCATCTTCTTCCATTCTTCATTAGACACTCCCGTTGGTTTAGTACCCAGATCTACCATGATCCACTGATCTTTATCACCAATATATCGTCCATATTGAGTTTCCACAACTCAAAACTTTGACCATTAAATTTCTCGATCTTTATCTTTCCAATGCTTGCCATCTTCTTTTACCACTAGAATCAATCTGACAGATCTCCCACAAAATATGGTTTACCACAGGCCTGAGCGAAATCCCTCAGCAACAAAGGCGTCCCCTTGAAGCCAAAACAACTTTGATACCAAATGTAGGTTTTAACCCCGTACAGAAATTACTTGCATAAGAATTCTAAAACACACAAAATAAACAATGCGAGAGAATAACACATAAAACACATATCCACAGAGATTTTCCCCTGGATCCAAAAACCGGGACTACCAGCTTGATTTTTCATTGTATTCCTTTCAATGTTATAATACATATTTATACATGTTGAAGCATCCAAAACCATGGACTGAAAACCATTGCGTCCAAAACCATGGACCTAAAACCATCACGTCCAAAACCATGTGCAAAAAATCATGCACAAAACCATAGGTAGGTTCGCCCAACCTAATATAGGGTCCAAAAAAAAAATTTCCGGGGCGCTGCCCCTGACCCCATAGAGTGGGGTTGCCTACACCCCTCAAACCCCTTGTGACCCCCCCCACTACGCAATCAACGCAACGAAGGGGGGGTTCTGCCCCCCTTCTAACTTCCCAGTTAACTGTGTGGGTTAGTAGTGGAGATAATATAACACAACTCAACAATCCACAATCTTAAGTGGGTTCTTTTCGTACATCTTTGAGAAGAAAACACTACAATAGTAGCCTAGGAAGGATTCCAGATAGGAGTGAGATGTTCCTAACCCAAGGTCTTCAACATAACCCTGATGGTATGAATCTAAAACATGTGAGTAATTGAGTTGAGGTCAAACATGTTAGAAATTTCCTGATTACCAGCCAATGATGTAAACCAGTAACACATGCGAGGAAATCCATCAATGAGGAAAATGGACTACAAGGTATAAAAGGTTATGATACTTGATTTCATAATTGCCATACCTAATGCTAGGAAATAAGTTATCACTACGGATATTATCAACTCAGCCCTCTTTTTTTCTCATTATTAATCTCACTATAGAATCGTCTTTTTCTTAAGTTTTGTGAGACATTGTTATCATTGCATGAATAAAGTTTTAGTCAGTTTGGTGGCACACATGATTCTGACAGACCTGATATTTGATATGTAATGGTCAACAAAACCCATGTAGCATCATCCCTTTCAGGAACACCCACAAAGTGATTGAAGTCTCACCCAAGATGTTGACGCGTGACTGTTAGAACCAATTTTTTATAGTCTAGCTGGACTATCTATGATCTATGACACTGAAATCCCACTGACAAACCCTTGACCAACACTCTGGTATTGTGTACTGTTCAAGGTGTTTAGCTTTTTACCTTACCAGAAAACACATAAGCTGATATCGACAATGCACAAAAAGTCCCAAAATTTTACACTCTCGACAATTATACATTATAGCAACACTCACCCAAGACTATTCCATCCTACATATAGAAAATATTATCTATTATCCTTGACTGCCTTACAATCATTGAACGCTTTAAGAACATTGATATTTATTTGATATAATAACAAGACAGTCGACATACATAAATCCCACATGACATAAAAATTATGGAATTTGGACCATTAAAGCGTGGATACAAATGCTCAGAAATATTATAAACTCTTTTTAACATGTATAAAATTAATACATAAACATTATTATGCATTCATATGTTGATACAAAACATAGGGGTTAATGCCTCTATCCATTAGTTCATATTAGCATTAATGAAAATGCGCTATGTGTTGAGTACATTCATTAGACCAACAGGCTCACCCACCATTAAAATATGTGTCATGTACAAATAGTATTAGAACTCATAGAATGAAATAGACAAGTAGACATGAAAAGTACAGTAATGATTCTTTGCATCTATCAACTCACACAGATTGCTATGCCTCTAGACATACAAAAACTACATATAAATTGCATGACAAGACTCTACATCTTTGCTCTCTCCTTTGTTTAGCATTTAGCATTTTACAACCCACACTCATTTTATCCTTATCAGCATGTTTTATCCTCACTTGGAATCCTCTTGAATCCTCTCGGTCCTTTGCCTAATTACTCTTGTTGTCTTGCAAATCGTTAAGGTATTTTCTACTCCATCCCTAATTTGCGGCATGTATAATATTGGCCTTTCAAATATCTCCCCAATAGATGGCTCCACTCTACCCTTTCTCTTCCTCCTACAAGATATATCCACACTATTACTTGCTGTGACATCCTCAGTTAACTCCATCCTTCTACAAAATCCTAACTTCCAATATTCCCTCGTATGCACCTCTCATCCTTAGCGCCAATACCACCCCTATTACGCAACATCCTACTCTATTGTGCCCTGCTTTCAACACCAACATTTTCTTGTTCTATACTCATACCTACTGAACTCCTCATCCTTGTTATGTGGATATATACTTACAAAAAAACATAAACATTGGGCTCTAATATGCCCCAACAAAAAAATGTGGCTCATCACGAGCCACATAGTCCTTCTCTTATGTCCATGGACTTGGTAATCCTCTACTGTTAATGAGGTTGTATTCATGCTTTTTGTATAGCTACTATAGGTGTGATCAGGGAATCCAATCATCCTAGAGCTCCTCTAATGGGCTAAGAGTGGAGTGCTACTTCTTCCCTATTGATAGTAGGGCTCTCGAAAAAAGAATCATTGACACCATTATTTCTCCAGGGCCAAGTTCTATGTATTTTCCTTATATTTATCTCCTTCTTGCAATCATATTTTCACTCTTCTTTGATAGGGGTAGGCAAGACCTTAACTTTGTTTTTTTCTTCATGAAACAAGTCTCAGTCCTTGTCCTACTTTCGAAGGTGGAGGTTTCCTCGACAACATTCCAACATATGGACATGAAAACCCTCCCTTCAAAGTGTGTTGGGGTGAGCTAACTAGTACAACTATAGCCTTATGTGAGAACCATCTCTATGAGTGGTGGGGACCCACCTCTATCTAGACCTCCCAATACATCTTAACCACCCTCATTGACCTATACATCCCATTCCTATTTCCCTCATCTTCTATGATGCAATATCTTTTTACATAGTGCTGTCCTCTTATTAGTGTCAATGTAAGGGTAGTTCCTCTCACCATTTCCTCAATCCTTCTCATTATTCCTTCAGATCCCTCTATGACCTCCCTCATACTTCTTTAGGTTAGCATCACTCTTGCACAGTCCTTCCTTATTTACTCTTGAACGATTAGTATTCCCTTTATTATTCTACTATTCTTAGACTTCCTCTCAATCATTTCTTTGTTCTCCATATGTCCCTTGTGTGGTAGTTTATAGCATTCCATGCTTCCCACTTCCTTCTCATCGCTGAACATGACATCGATCCCCGCATCATGATTTTCCAATCCGGATCTCTACATTTTTGCACAATTTTGATAACAAGCTTCCTTCAAATTGACTTGATATGATGGTTGAATTATGTCTTCCTTTCATCCCATTTAGTTCTAGCTTGTTTTATTCCTTTTACCTTAGTATTAACCAGGTTTATCTCCTTGTCCTGATAATCCATGGTTCAATGTGACAGCTCACATCCTCCCTCCTGTAGCCGAATTTAAATTCTATATTTTTTTAGTCACTTTCTTTCATTTCAACTAGCACTACCGTACTAGGGATAATCATTTACACATGTCCTAATGATGTTATTATGGTCTCACTCGAAATTCTTGAACCTTTACATGTTGGAGTCTACCATGTCTAGTGTATTTGAATCCTAAGGATATAATTCCCATAGCCCTCTTCAAATCTTACCATAATATGATGTTCTGGCTGGTTCACCCACAACACATGCATTCTATCCATTTTCTATAATGCTCTCTTACTAATTTTACTCCATCTCAACCTCCTTTCTGGTAGCACACTGAATTGATTTGGGCCTTTTCTTCTTAGCAGCTCCAATCAACTACCCAACTACTACTACTATCTATTCAACCCTATATATATATATATATATATATATATATATTCCTATTAATTCTTATTTTTATTAACCAATTTCTTGAAAGGTGGCACAACTATGGGGATTATGCACCTTCTTGTGACACTTAGCCATACCACCTACCCCCACATATTCAACTTTAGCTTTGGTAGTCATGTCCATTCCCTCAAAAACATTAAGGTTCTAGTCTTGGTATTTGTGTAATAATTCTGCAACCTTCTTGATGGTGTCATCATCTCAATAATCCCTAAGGGATGCCATATTAGGACTCCCCTCCATCCTGATATTCACCTTCAATGTTTTGATAGGATGTGCATACTCTGCGAACCACAATGATGGTCCTTCTACTATGACTCACCTTATAATTCTAGGATTTGAATGTTTTTGGAATCATCATCATCCTCTCCCTGATTTGCTACATTGTAGCACTTCAAAACTTATTGCACCCACTACAAATGTTGATGTGAAAAACATAGTGGCCCACTCCTAACCATTATCGAGTCTTTATAAGCTAATATCTTGTGTTGTGACACCTTAAAAGCTTCATCCAACACTGCTTCTTTTGATTCAAACTTGAATGTATTCCTAGAAATTTTTCACCATTTCATCCTAATCCCATGTTCTTTTGCGCACTTCCAACTCAATATACCAATTATCTAGAATTATGTCCATGGTGTGTATAAATCAGTGTACCCATTCTTGTTATGGAACTCATCCCTTGGTCCATGTTGTAACAAACCACTTTAGGTGAGTCCTGGGGCATTCCATGCCTAAATATTTCCCTCCAAAGACTCAATAATTAGTTCCAAACCTTACCTTCATCATATGCTTACTTTGATTTTATCCCACGACTTTCTATTTGTGTACAACCCACCACCTAGCTAGAGTATTGTGCAACGTAACATCCAGAACAAGAATCCTCTAACAGTCTAGTAATTGGAACCCTTATCGAGGCAAATCATGAGTCAAAACCCAATATATAATTATGTTCAGAGGTTGGATTATTACACTCATCATGATACCACTTCGGCTATGTTGGGCCCAACCCGAAACTCATATGCATGTGAATTCCTAAGTTAGAGATTGGCCCTAACTCAAACACAACTTTATTTCACTGCATTGGTCCTAACCCTAACTACCACTTACCATAAATTCACGAGGCCCTCGTTGACCCCATCTCAGTTAATGGACCCATAAGATTTCCCCAGCCCTGACCCTGAACCTGTCCATGATGACTTAGTAATACCTCTAATTGTAAGGGCTAAAGTAAAAAAGAGCTAACAAATTACTGCCTCCTATAAAGGCACATCCCATGCTTCATTTACTTTGCGATATTATGAATTTTTCCTGTGATAAATATAAGGAAACCCTATTTCATACATAACGACATATTCTTATCGCAATAGTAGCAGTTTCAAACTAACATGGGCCTTATAAGCCACAAAGGGCCATACATGACAGTCCCAATCTTGAATCGAACTTGGTGGTTTTATAACTATTTTAAGTTGTGACAAATTTTTACCCTTAACCTTGGGGTTTTGTGAAGTACATACAAGTGCTATCCCTCATGAGCTTACAGCCAAGTTTCCCCTTCTTGGTCTGTAGACAACATATTGTACCAACATGCCACAAAGAGGTTGACACACACTAAATCATTAGGAATCCATCTTTCAAAGGTCAATCATAGGCATACTCCATGGATATGAATACATAGGTGTATATACTAAGAGCCGATGAATATTCCATTCCTAGTGAGAGGTTTAAGATCCTACCTTAAGAAATTAACCAACACCAAAGATTGTTATAGACGGTCAAGACTATATGGTTCTAAGAAGGGTTGCAGGAAGATTTTCATTCCATGAAAAAGGAGGAGGATCCCTCCTCAAGTTCAATAATGAGCTTGGACCATATATGTAGGCACATGGTTAGTAATTCCATACGCCTATGGTAAAACACCTCCCTACCCTAACCCAGGTGGAAAATGTTCAATTTATAATCCAATATCCCTAGTAAGAGTTAAAGAGATGGGATAGTAAAAATGTTCTTTTTTCTTGTCCTCATAGTTGGAGGTAAGAATCACCATTGCATTAATCTCATCAAGATGAATATAGTGATATTAAACTTTACCCCAATCTAACCTTTGTATCAATAGTTATGATCCTTTGAATTTCTAACAATTAGAGGGTGCCACATCATCAACCCCTCCATGTGGATCCATGTGGCCATGCCACGTATCCATCCTCCCAAAGCTAGATGAGAGTTTGTTAATGGCTTCCTACCTATTCATTGCACACTAGATTCCAACTCCTCACCATGGCTACAACCTATGGGCATTGCTTGGCTATATCTTCATGGAACTCTTCATAGCTTTCCTCTAAGGTCACAACATCTACTTAAACCTCCACTACCTTAACTCCATTTCCCCGATGATTACTCCCAGGGATACACCAACTATTTTCTTCCAGGAAACCTCCGCTACCTTGGCTCCATTTCCCCAATGATTACTCTCAACCTTGCCTGACGTTTTTTTTTGGTGCATGTCTAGCAATTTCCTCTGGGGTGTACCTTTTAGGTTCAAACTTCCATGATGCCTCCCCAAACCCATTTCCTCCAAAAATACTCCTGCACGTACCCCAATCGTTTCTTTCGATGCATTATTGGGGTTTTCTCTTATTTTATTTCTATTTCTATACCTTCTGGTGTGCCATCCTTCTTCCTTTCCATTTTATAATAAGGCACCAACTTAACTTTCAACATGTTTCCTCCACAATGAGGCTTGTTTTTAGGTCATGCAGATAAGCTTAAGCAACAAGACTATAATGATAAATCTAAGGTTGTGGTCGCAACCATGTTTCTCACAGCAGAACTTGGTCATGGATCGAACTAAGGATGCGTTTTCCTGAGCTTGAGCAACATGCTCATCCTCAAATCTGGTGGTTTTCCATAAGGGTTTCCTCCCTTCCATCACTATGTGTCATTCACCAAGAAGTCCTATATTTCTCTAGTTGCAACGGTTCTACCAATGTCTATACTTTCACCAACATTTCACCATGGCCATTAAAGCTTGCTAAGGAACCCACCAATGCTACCCCTCCTGAGCTTACCAGTAGTTTCATCTTCTAAGATCCATGGGTATCATAAGGTACCAACAAGTATACCAAGAGATTAGTTCTCCTTAAAGCTACACACACCAAGGTGCACCCTAGGGCTTGCAATGACCTAGCCAAAAACGTTGTGGTGCTGTTAAGAATCTCCACAAAATATGGCTATTAGCGAGGATGAGAGGTTTATTCCTTTGCATGAAGTAACATTCCCTAGAACACCATGGATATCACCATCCAATAAAGAAAGAAACTACCATGTTATCTCGTCACCAAGATATGACACAAACTATGGTGTCCAACATGAGCACATTCAAGATTAAAGAAAATAGAATGAGGATGTATTATGGTAAGAATGGAAGGCTAGAAAAATAAGGTCAACCCACCCTATAAAGTTGTGCCTTGCTTAAAAGAGTCATAAATCCTCTAAACCAAGTCATGGTTCTTATGAATGTGTATACCCATCACTAGGGCACACATTACAACACGCTATAGATTCCCTCAAGTAAATCATAGTTTAATATGAATAATGGAGGTAGAAATCATTAGATTTATCACTTTTTATTATTAAGCATGCCAATGCAGGCTATCATCACGGTAACATCATATTGTAACAAGAAGAAGTCTTCTTCTAAATATTTATGTAATCAAATCAAGCCTTTTATGGGTCATTCCAATGCCTTTATATTTTTCACTATCCATTACTTCTTGTGTAATAGTAACATTACAATAATGTATTTTCCTTGTAAATAAAAATACCATTTCAACCAGAAATGCAACTTACAATCATTTACTTTTTTTTCCTATCAACACCATTTCAACTAGAAATGCAACATACAATTATGTGTGTTCCTTATGCATAACAACAACATTTCAACCAAAAATGCAACACACAACAATTATCATGTAAAGGATACATAAAGGTACTTATGTTTTGAGCTTTCTGGTAACTAAGTTAGGGTCTGTGACTATCCACCCAACTGTAGATAGCTATAACCAGTCCTCACTTGTTGATACAACCCTGAGCTAGTTTCTGGTCATTAAGATGGCTTTCTCAAGGGATTATGTACCAACTACTAGTTGAAACAATAACTCTAGAGGATCTCCGTCCTTCACCCACCAACCACATAGTAGTCCACAATATCAAAGTGAATCCAGAGGTATATTACATCCACCCTTCAAATATTCAACAGTTAGAAGACTCTAATGAATATAGAGTGTTCACCTCCACCCTCCATGTTGGGATTATGACACAGGTTTGGAACAGGTTTGGCTCTATGACATAAGTTTTGTCCTTGATGGCAACTCACTCAAATGGTAGATCACAGTTCAGGCTCTTAGAATGGAAGAAAATGAGGTATACGCAGGTTCATCTTAGCAAAGTCGCGTATACACGCGGGATCACCGACCAAAAGGCGCGTATGCGTATGCACACACTTTCATGCAAAGAAAAAGTGCGTACATGTGGGAAAATTTATGTTTGATCCATGGTATTTAGTCCAACATATTTGAACCTATGGTTTTGATCCTTGGTATTGCATCCAAAGTGTTGAACCCAGGTGTTAGGTCCCTAGTATTGGTTCTTAATGGTTTTGGACCATGGTTTGAGTAAGGCCTAAGACTATAAAAATGGAAGGAGATCATTTGGTAAGTGCATCGGCTAAGTGTTGAATATATTAAGAAGAACAAGAGCTGGGATACTGGTGATTGGTTTATGGTGCAGTGCTGGATCTGAACCAAGGAGGAACTTGAGCGCTAAAAGATGGATAAGTCTTATTAATGGATCAATATTTTAAGGCTTGAATAGTAGTATCTTTGTAACCTTTGATCTGTTATAATTGGCGCATGATTAGATCTATAAATCTGATAATCTGGGTATAACTGATGTCTGATTAAGTAAAAGGGTGAATTATCTTTTATAGATCTATACGTAGGTTCGGCGCAGCATGGGCGCGTGTACACGCAGGTTCAACGACTGAAGAAAGCATATACGCTGGTTGGCATTGATACAGCTATGTATGTACGCAGGTTTATGCATGGTGAAGTAGCGTATGTCTCATGAAATATGCTTTAGCTACTTCTGTTTATTGCTGCAGTGTTCTGGGTTCAGAATTGGTATCTGGTTATTAGTATTGTTTTCTGGTTACAACATTCTAAGAAGTGATTGGTTGATTCTATATTGGTTGGAACAAAGGAGTTTGATTGATGCAGAAATACTTGATGGTTGATTGATGTTATTCATGGATCCAGTCTGAAAATTTATGAAACGTGATCCCTGGAAGAAAAGAGAACATTGTAGCCTTCTGCAGGTAGCAGCCTGCGTACTAGTATCTCAGCTAGTACAAGAGCTAAAGGGGGTTGTTGCTCCCTTCCAGGTGAAGCTGGAGAACGAGAGAAGGTTGTAGCCTTCTGTAGGTAACAGCCTGTGTACTGGTATAAGACTGCACTAGTACAGAATCATTGTAAAAAGAAGTTTCTAATTGAAAGAAGATAGAGACAAATTGCAGCAGGTGGTTTTCACCCACATTGGGTTTCCACCTTACATCTTGTGTTCTTTTGTGTGACTATCTGCTCTATTTTTTCTATTCCTGGTTACTGTTTATATGGTTTTGACAGACAGATTAATGATCAACCTCTGAAGAATAAATTAAAGTTATAAGTCTGCAAGTTATACGTGAGTTTCATTAACCAGAGTTGCGTATACACGTTTTTACTAACTGAAGTAGTGTATACAAATTTTTGTGTGAATTAAAAAGATTGTTGTAATAATACTGATTCACACCCCCCCCCCCCTCTCAGTATTATTTCCAACAATTGGTATCGGAGCAGGTCCTTCAGAAGAAGCTTGACCGCTTGAAGGAAGATCTATCATCATGAGCAACTATGAGAGAGAGGCATCCATTAGGCCACCAATTTTTGATGGGAGAAACTTCATCTATTGGAAGGTAAGAATCATAGCCTATCTTCCACCTCTTGGTGCAGAAGTTTGGGATATTGTGGAAACAGGATATACATTTCCATCAACAACTCCTACAGATACGGCTGGTAAAAAGCAGTGTGAAACAAATGCAAAGGTTGTCAATACTCTATTGGGGAGTCTATCTAAATCAGAATTCGTCAAGGTTATGCAACTCAAAACCGAAAAAGAAATATGGGACAAGATCGTTCTGAGCTATGAAGGAGATGATCAGGTAAAATGAGCAAAACTACAAACTCTTAGAATTCAATATGAAAGTCTCAGAATGCACAATGATGAAAGTGTGGCTAACTATTTCCTACGTATAGATGAGATTGTAAATTGTATGAAAAACTTGGGTGAAGAAATAAAAGAAGTTGTTTTGGTTGAAAAGGTTCTACGATCTTTGTCATCTAAGTTTGATTCAAAAGTTTCTACCATAGAAGAAAATCAGGATCTACAGAGCCTTACCATGTCTCAACTGCACGGAATTCTAACTGCTTATGAAATGAGAAAAGGGGGACCATCAGACAAGAGAGAAGGCGCATTCAAAGCCTCAGGAAAAGGAGATTACAATGAGTCAGGGTACATGTCTAGAGAAGAGGAAGAATCAAACTTTGTCAAGAATCTTCAACGAGGAACTAGAAGATTCAGAGGTAAGTTGCCTTTCAAATGCTTTGCTTGTGGAAGAGTCGGTCACTACGCTACAAGGTGCCCTCATAAAGATAAACTAGACAAAGGTAAGGAACCTATTAGATGGAACATAAAACTGAATGTAAGTAAGAAGAGCTATTACACACATGAAGAAAGTGATGGATTTTCAAATAGTGATGAAGATGAACAAGGAAATGATGATATGCTTTTGATGGCTTTTGAAGATGATGACTTCTTGGATGCTAAAAATGAAGAAGATCTTTATGAAGAAATTTCTAAACTTAAAATTTGTTTAGAAGAAAAGAACATGATTATAGACACTCTGACATTCCAACTTGCTGAAAGGGAAAAACATAATGAAAAGTTAGAATGTGAAATTGTGGGGCTTAGAAAAGATATTGAGAAAACAAAAGCACTTAATCTTAAATTTGCTAAAGGTTCTGAAACTTTAGATGAGATTATCAAAGTGCAACGTTCTCCTTTAATCAAGACAGGTCTTGGATATACTGAAGAAGCATCTCAAGCTCAGAAGCAAGCACAGAAGCCATCCACCTCCAAAATTTATCTTGATGCTACAAAGGAAAGTGAACAGGTTGACAATCAAAAACAAAAGCATAATACAGATCACCAGGTAAATCGGGGACAATTTACTTCAAGAATGAACAAAGATTTCCAAGTAAATTAGGGGCAATCTACTTCAAGGATGAATAGAAGCTACAACCAACCACAGGTAAATCATTCTCAATTTGCCTCAAGAAGGGATATCTATGGAAACTACAATCATTTGGTCAATAGGTTTGATAATCGCAGAAATTTCTTCAATGGCCAATGTTTCTCTTGTCATAACCTTGGTCACAAAGTTGCTCAATGTGTTGCCTACAAGACCATCATGACTACAGAAGTGCAAAAACAAAGGAGTATGACTGGGATCATGAAAAGAACCTACAATAACTTTTCTGCTCTTGAAAATGAAATAGAATGTTCTATTTGTAACAACTTTGGTCATGAAGATTCTGAATGCAGGAGTAGGTTTCGACAAACAACTCAAAAGGAACAAGCTTCATTGAGTCCCAAAACATGGAAAAAGAAAGAGCCGCAACCAGAAAGATGTGGTATAGCCTTATATGCAGAGGGATAGGAAAATCAATGGTACATTGATAGTGGATGCTCGAAACATATGACAAGTGATAAAGAAAAACTTCAGTCATATACTGCCTTAGAAAAAGAAAAGAAGGTCTCATTTGGAAATGACACCCCTACATTCATAAAAGGTAAAGGTTCTGTTCGTTTGAAAGAAAAAGTTAAAGCTGGAAATGTTATGTATGTTGATGGCCTAAAGCATAATCTATTAAGTGTCAGTCAGATGTGTGATCAAGGAAATGAGGTAATTTTTCGATCAAATGGATGTATTGTTCGTGAGCTTGATACAGGAGAAACAATGATCAAAGGCATAAGAACTCCAAATAATTTATACATACTAAAGGGAGGACAACAACAATGTTATTTAAGCAAGAATGATGAACACTGGCTATGGCACAGAAGATTGGGGCATCTAAGCTTCTCTCAGATAAGGAAAGCATGCAAATATCAGGCATTTCATGATCTCCCTAACATCAGAATTCCAGACAATACAATATGCAAATCATGCCAATTTGGTAAGCAAACCAGAACTAATTTCCCTGAGAAGGAAGGATCAGCTAGCAGGCCACTTGAACTTGTCCATACTGATGTATGTGGTCCAACTAGGAAAAGGTCACCTTGAGGAGAAGAATACTTTATATTGTTCATTGACAACTTTTCCAGGATGTGTTGGATAGGACTTATGAAGAATAAAGATGAAGCTTTCGAAAATTTCAAATCATTCAAAGCCTTGGTGGAAAACGAATCAGATCATAGAATCAAATGCCTCAGGTCTAATCAAGGAGGGGAATTTACCTCAAATGAATTTTTCAATTTTTGTGAATAACATGGAATAAGAAGGGAATTTTCTGCTGCAAGGATTCCTCAACAAAATAGAGTAGTGGAAAGGATGAACAGAATGGTTCAACAAATGGCTCGTGCTATGCTTGATGAATTTGGAACTCTCGCAATCTTTTGGGGTGAAGCCGCATTTGCTGCAGTTACTATTCTTAACAAGACAAACGTCCGGGTAAACAACACTTAGACTCCTCATGAACTTTGGTATGGTAAGACTCCCACGGTAAAATACTTCAAAATTTTTGGAAGCAAATGCTACATTAAAAAGACTGATGAAAATCTTGGCAAGTTTGAACCTAGAGCAGATGAAGGCATTCTACTTGGCTACTCTCCCCACAGCAAAGCATATAAGTGTTACAATAAAAGACTTGGAAAAATTGTTGAAAGTATTGATGTAGTGGTTGATGAAGAAGGAAACACTCCTAGGCAAGTAAAATCTGAAAATCTCGAAGATGATGAGGACTATCCTTCAACATCAAATCAAATTCATGACGAAGAAGAAACTCATGAGGCACCAGAAGAACAGATAAGGATAGAAGAAAAGACTCCATCCAGATACGTTCAGAAGAATCATCCAGAAACTCAAATTTTGGGGCAGAAAGAGGCAGGTGTACAAACAAGAAGAACCATTTCAGAAGCTTCAAGATATCTAGCATTGCTCTCCTCCACCAAACCACAAAATGTACAAGAGGCATGCAAAGATGAATGCTAGGTCAAGGCCATGGAGGAAGAACTTAAACAGATTGAAAAGAATAACACATGGGAGTTGGTTCCTAGACCAAAAGATAAGAATGTCATAGGGACAAAATGGATTTTAAAAAATAAGTTGAATGAAAATGGAGATGTGGTTAGAAACAAGGCAAGACTTGTTTGTAAAGGATATGTGCAACAAGAAGGTATAAACTTTGAAGAAATTTTTGCACCAGTTGTTAGACTTGAGGCTATAAGAATGTTCCTTGCTCTCTCTAGCTTTCAGAAGTTCAAAGTATTTCAGATGGACATGAAATCTGCCTTTCTGAATGGAGACTTGGATGAAGAAGTATACATTGAGCAACCAGATGGGTTTATCCTTGGAAATGATCCAAAACTTGTATGCAGACTCAAAAAGGATCTCTATGGCCTTAAATAGGCTCCAAGGGCTTGGTATTATCGGTTGGATAAGTACCTCCATCAACAAGGTTTTATAAAAGGATCAACTGATAGCAATCTATATATAAAAATTGACAATGATAAGTTGCTAATACTTGTTATGTATGTTGATGATATCATCTTTGGTAGCAATGAAGAAGACATGAGTCAAAATTTTGCCTTAGTGATGTAGAAAGAGTTGAAATGTCCATGCTTGGTGAGCTCACATATTTTCTTGGATTACAAGTCCAACAAAACAAAGACAACATTTGTCTATCACAAACCAAGTATCTCAAGCAGATCTTGAAGAAATATGGGATGGAGGATTCGAAACCAGTATGTACCCCTATGGTGACAGGATGCAGCCTCAGCGCAAATGATGAATCAACAACAGTACATCAACCAACCTATAGATCCATGATTGGTAGTCTGCTCTATCTAACAGGTACCTGACCAGACATTATGCATGCAGTGGGAATAGTTGGAAGGTTTCAGGAAAATCCAAAGGAAACTCATCTTCAGGAAGTTAAGAGAATTTTCAAGTATCTTCAAGGAACTCAAAACTATGGCTTATGGTATCCTAGAGGTACAGATCTCACACTTCATGCATATACAGATGCGGATTGGGTAGGAAACGTGGATGATAGAAAAAGCACTAGTAGTGGTGCATTCTTCATGGGTCCTAGATTAGTATCTTGGTTCAGCAAGAAACAAAGTGCTATTGCATTATCTACAACTGAAGAAGAATATGTAGCTACTGCATCTTGCTACACACAACTCCTTTGGATGATGTAAACATTGCAAGACCTTCAAATCACTTATACTCCACCTATCTCCATTTTTTGTGATAATACAAGTGCAATCAGTATTTCAAAGAATCTTGTCATGCATTCAAAGACTAAGCACATACAGATCAAGTATCATTTTCTCCGGGAACAAGTGCTTGAAAAAAAGGTCAAATTGGAGTATGTTCCCTCTAAAGAACAAGTTGCTAATATCCTCACCAAACCACTGCACAGGGAGACATTTGAATACCTCAGACAGAAGCTATGGGTAGTTGATACATCATCTTGCTATTGAATCTTGTCTGTTTTAGAGAAAAGTGGTTGTACACGAGTTGAATAAGGAGTATTTACGTACATACACTAGTTTATTAAGGTATGGTAGCGTATATGTTGGTTCAAAGAAAAGTAGTGGGGACAGGCTCAGGATGAAAAGAGTCTGATATGGGTCTGACAGAGACCATCTGGAATAGGTTTAGGGGGAGCATATATTCTTCTAATAATGCATTTTTGGCATTATCTTAGAAGATCTTGGTTCAAATTCACAATTGGTTTGATTTCAGGTGGAACAGGTGCAGAAGGAGAATATGGGTGCTGGTCTGAATAATGACTGAAAAATGGTGCTGATAATTGTCAGAGTCTTGCTGTAGATATTTTGTCTCTATGTCTTATATTTCTTTTATCAAGGTCATGTAACAGCCTATTTTGGTTTCCCCTCTATGCCTGGGATGAATGATGTAATGTTCTTATTTTATCATGTATCCCCACTTGGTTGGGTGGATGAGTCAATTCTGGTATATTCCCATTTGGATGGGAAATGGATGTATGTATGAGTCCTTGGTGATAGGAAGGTCATTTATGATGTATAAAGTCATGTTTATTTTATAGAACATCTTCTTGCAGACCTTGCCTACAAGTCAGGGGGAGCTTGGACAGCACAGCAGAGCAGAGATTTCAGCACAGACTCACGGGGAGCATAACCCTTTGCCCTTGATGTCAAAGGGGGAGAATGACTTTGAGTGACTTTGGGTTGCCATCAAGTCCAAAGGGGGAGATTGTTGGCATTATGACACAGGTTTGGAATAGGTTTGGCTCTATGACATAAGTGTTGTCCTTGATGGCAACTCACTCAAATGGCAGATCACAGTTCAGGCTCTCAGAATGGAAGAAAATGAGGTATACGCAGGTTCATCTTAGCAAAGTCGCGTATACACGCGGGATCACCGACCAAAAGGCGCATATGCGTATGCATGCACTTTCATGCAAAGAAAAAGCATGTACATGTGGGAAAATTTATGTTTGATCCATGGTATTTAGTCTGACATATTTGAACCTATGGTTTTGATCCTTGGTATTGCATCCAAAGTGTTGAACCCAGGTATTAGGTCCCTAGTATTGGTTCTCAATGGTTTTGGACCATGGTTTGAGTAAGGCCTAAGACTATAAAAATGGAAGGAGATCATTTGGCAAGTGCATCAGCTAAGTGTTGAATATCTTAAGAAGAACAAGAGTGGGATACTGGTGATTGGTTTATGGTGCAGTGCTGGATCTGAACCAAGGAGGAACTTGAGCACTAAAAGATGGATAAGTCTTATTAATGGATCAAGATTTTAAGGCTTGAATAATAGTATCTTTGTAACCTTTGATTTGTTATAATTGGCACATGATTAGATCTATAAATCTGATAATCTGGGTATAACTGATGTCTGATTAAGTAAAAGGGTGAATTATCTTTTATAGATCTATACGTAGGTTTGGCGCAGCATGGGCGTGTGTACACGTAGGTTCAGCAACTGAAGAAAGCATATACGCTGGTTGGCATTGATATAACTACATATGTACGCAATTTTATGCATGGTGAAGTAGTGTACGTCTCATGAAATATGCTTTAGCTGCTTCTGTTTATTGCTGCAGTGTTCTGGGTTCAGAATTGGTATCTGGTTATTAGTACTGTTTTCTGGTTACAACATTCTGAGAAGTGATTGGTTGATTCTATATTGGTTGGAACAAAGGAGTTTGATTGATGCAGATATACTTGATGGTTGATTGATGTTATTCATGGATCCAGTCTGAAAATTTATGAAACATGGTCCCTGGAAGAAAAGAGAAGGTTGTAGCCTTATGCAGGTAGCAGCCTGCGTACTAGTATCTCAGCTAGTACAAGAGTTAAAGGGGGTTGTAGCTCCCTTCCAGGTGAAGCTGGAGAATGAGAGAAGGTTGTAGCCTTCTGCAGGTAACAACCTGCGTACTGGTATAAGATTGCACCAGTATAGAATCATTGTAAAAATAAGTTTCTAATTGAAAGAAGATAGAGACAAATTGCAGCAGGTGGTTTTCACCCACACTGGGTTTCCACCTTACATCTTGTGTTCTTTTGTGTGACTGTCTGCTCTATTTTTTCTGTTCTTGGTTACTGTTTATATGGTTCTGACACACAAAAAATGATCAACCTCTGAAGAATAAATTAAAGTTATAAGTCTGCAAGTTATACACGAGTTTCATTAACCAGAGTTGTGTATACACGCTGTTTTTACTAACTGAAGTAGCGTATACAATTTTTTGTGTGAATTGAAAAGATTGTTGTAATAATACTGATTCACCCCCCCCCCCCCCCCCCCAGTATTATTTCCAACACTCCATGGAATCCAAAGGCTTCACCTCCATAATGAAACTCAATGGTTCCACCCACTAAGGGAGTCCATAAGCCATTGTCAATATATCAATAATTAAAGGAGATCCCAAAACTTCTTTCCAAGAATCCAAGAGCTAAACCTCCAACCAGGCTACCAAGGGATTCCAGAGAAAACCCATCTCCTCCCTACATGCCTCTTGGTATCCCAAGGTTTACCCTCACCTATAGAATCTCCTCTCATCCCCTATTTCTCAACTAGAAAGTAAGACAACTCCCTTGGGAGCCCTAGAACAACTAGAACCTCTTCCTTTCCTACGCTTCTCCACAGTGAACTCCTCTTCACATTATCATCCATGGTTGTTCTCTTTGTTCTTTTTTTTTCTCCTTGGATCTCTCCCCCCTATTTTCTGTTCTATGCTCTCTAGGTTTTGTCTTCCCTTTTTCTATGTCTTCTTGTATGCGGTGGTTCTTTTCTTTTCTGTGAGTGTTGGAAATATTGGCTTGTAATATCCCTTTTTTATTTAATTAGAACATTTACAAACAAAAAGTGAAAATCAAGAAAGAATGGAAGCAATACTTTTGTGAACATTGATGTGGTACTTACTATTAGTTCTAGTGTGTCCACTCTTCAAAATGAAGAAAAGGAACCAAAGAATATGAGCCTTCACTTCAGTAAAGTTGGTTCAATCAACAAACAACATGAGTGGCGGGAACATCGAAAAGATTTTGAGCATCAAGCCTTCGACGTATTTATTGTAATTAAATAGCTTGGATAACTAAATATTACTAGAGATTCACAATAATGTAGCTGCATCTTAGGAGCATAAACACCCAATGGGTATCAACAATTATGAATGGTCCCTTCAAAATTGAAATGTGAATTTGAGAGGTTGGGGATTTTAATACGCATCATTTATGAGTTGTAATTTTTTATTATATAGGTCAAATATGTGAAATCACACTATAATAATTCAATAGATGATGATTTCATTCCAAGTCCATATTATGAGAGTCAAATATAAGTTCTTCGTATGTTTGAAAATTACTACATAACTAATTTTTAAAAATAAAACATGCATATTAATTATAGTTAATAAATGGTTACAAAAATTATCTACTTTAAAAACACACCATAACTTCAAATATTTATGAACTCGGACCTTTGTGATTCATAATGAACGATAAAATTTGTTTCTGAATAATCACATAAAAGTTTTCTTACGTTAACGTTTCGAAAACCCCAGTAGAGGGTTCGAAATGTTGACACAAGAAAAAACTTATGTGATTATTCTAAAAGAGCTTTTACCAAACTTATAATATATTAAAAATTTATTTATCATTTTAATTTTGAAAATTTTCATATGTTATTTTCTTAAATTTACATTGTTGTTAGAGTAAATTTGGATATCTAATGAATCTCATATAAAAAAATAAAATCTACTAGTTACAATTTCAAGACTAATAGAATTTTAAAATATTAAATTAATTATAATGTTAGTTTGGAAATATATAAATAAAAGATTATCATGTATACATATTCTTACTTTACAATAACAAATTCAATACAAATTACAATATAACTTACATATAATTTGGTAAATATCATTTGATAAACATTTTTTAAATACTAAATATAGAGTAGTTTTGAAAATAAATGTCAAATTAATTCAGGTCATAATGATATTATGAACATTTCACATTCTCAATTAACAAATTTAATATATTACAATTAATTATATCACATATTCTTGGTAAAAGGTCACATGTTCAAATCCATGGGGTAGAGTATGTACATGCATATACAATTCACAGTCAAATTCCAACTTAGATTGGGTCCCTTGTCCCACAAATAAAGGAGTCTCATACATTAATTTGGTGTCTATTTGGCCGAGAACTTAAAATATATTATCATCATCATCATATGGATATAACCTAATGGAGTCACAAATATTTTAAATGATTAATTATATCAAAAAAATTGATATATAATAACTAATTCTATAATAGTGTAGTCTAACTAATAGATGTTTTTTCTCTTTTACAATAAATTTTGCCCAAATTTTGATAAATATCTTTTAGAATCATAAGTTTGAGTTGAATACCCTACTAAATTTGAATTCCCTAGGGTTTTCTAGGTTGTTGAATCTAGTTATAGATTCAAAGCACATTCTTAGTAACAAGAAATCACATTCTTGTCCAAAAGTGGCCCAAAAATACCCCCCCGCCCCCCATAGCTTCCACCTTCACAAAATTCATATATAATAACTAATTATATATAGTGTAGTCTAACTAATATATGGTATTTCTCTTTTATGTTAAAATTTGCCCAAATTTTTGCAAATATCTTTTAAATTCCCCAAGGTTTTCTAGGTTGTTGAATCCAGTTATAGATTCAAAACACATTTTTAGTAACTAGAAATCACATTCTTGCCCAAAATCCCTTCCCCATCCCCATCAGAGCTTCCACCATGACATGGTTGACCCTATTCCGTAGAGAATAAATTAGGATTCATATAATATAGGAACAAAACTCCCTCTATCCAAGAGAGAAATAAAAAATTCAATGTTGACTTCACTATTGCTTCGTCGAATCTAGGGAGGTTTTCTCCAAGATTAGACTATTCCAAAAAATTATTCTTTAAACTAAGAGGAGCTCAATAACACACTCATTCACTAAAGTGTTTTTAATTATTATTCATTCATAAAAATGTTTCTTAATTTATTTTATTGTTTTTTATTCTTTGATTATCTCCAACTTTTTAAGTCCTATCTTCCTTTTGATTACTCCAATGTTTTCTTGTAGCACTTGCATCTCATCAAAAGGTATCTTTACATATAGGCCGTCTAGGCCCAAAAACAAGTGTTTCATCATTTTGAACCTAAAAAATGGAATGCATTGTTTAATAATTATTTTACAATCAACAAGTTGCCTAATAAAATTGTCCTTCAAATAAGTCAATATGTCTTGGTTGGAGCAGATACCCTTATCATACTTTTCTTAGAGAATATTTAAACACTCTTGTTTCAAAACTTCATACTTTCCTACAACATAGAGTAATCCTATAGTTGGATTTTACTCTTCAACTATTGTTGCAGTGTTTGTTTGACCTTTCTTAGACTTCTTTGGAGAAAATGTTTGCTTCTAAAGAAGCTTTCTCATGGAAACAATTGTATCTTATAGATATTTATTGGCTCACTAAAGGGTAAGATTAGGGAGATCTGTAGTTGGCCACCTTGATTTGAATATAAATCCATCCTTCTTTAAAACCTCTTTCCAAACATGTTATGGATAATTATGGAATATGGGAGTGATTAACCTTATTCGAACATCCATGAATCTCCATAGTGAGTTTATATTTATGCCCCCTAAGTCACATGATAATGTGTACTTGTCCTGAGCTACCTAAAGATCATATAAACCTATCTTCCATGCCTCCATGATCATAATTTAATTTTAGTTGCATTCAGTCAACTTGACTACAATGTTTATTTCATTGGAAAATACCTAATCTGCAAAATTTGAAGTAGGGCCTTGTGTTAAGTACGAGTCTGTAGCCAAAATATCCTCCATCCATGCAATTTCATTTGTCAAAGAGAGAATCACAGCATTGGTAGAGTCATAAAAAATTAGCATCATACATGTCATATCTTGCATCATTTAAAGAAAACTCAGTGGCATATGAAGAGAAGTCTTCTATTACTTTATGTAATGTTCTGAAAATTCCTATAGAATTTGACATTTATTTATTTATTTTTTTTTTATTTATTTTTATTTTTTTCTTCTGAATTCAGCATAAAGTGCCCATTGCATCTAAATGAATGAGGATATTTATATTTATGGAATATGTAAGTTTGATTTTAAATACAAAATATCATATGATTGTAAATTAAATCGTTGTTAGATGCTCACAAATTAAAAGGGTACCATTATTCAAAATCTTACTTCACGTGTTTCAAGAGATATGAGGGAATTTATTATTGTGGGTCCCTCAAGGAATATATAATCTGATACCTAAGCTTTCATTTGATATGGCTTGATTAGAGAAACATTCCTACAATAATTTCCCCATTTTGCAAAAGGTGGGAAGTTATGTAATAGGACATAACTATTGTGGAATCTGATAATGACTAAATGAGAAATTGTCCAACCCACTAGACTCTTGTTCCAAGTACAAATGATATAGAACAAACCCATTGATTAAGCCATCTTAATGTATACTCAAATCCATTCCTGGCCTCACCATAATACAACTCCATCTTAGTAAAAAAATTATTCCTTTTCTTTCCACTCAAGTTTGACATAAGTTATGTACCATTGGTCAGTATGGGCCACAACATTTTCATCATATCACATTTTTTTCATCATCCATATACATGATTGTTTCTGGGAAAACTAGTGTCTTTTCGAACGACTAGCCCTCTAGGTTTGGAAGCTACCCTAGAAACAACAGTTTAAAGCAATTCATGATTTCTTCTATGTATTATAGATAAGAGAAAGACAATGGAACCAACCTAGAACTTCCGCTTAATCCCTTGCTTGATCTCTCTCCCCCTTGACAGAGCTTGCAACTCCTCCTTGTACTTATCCCGCTTGGAGAGTACATGTAGAAACATAGTAGCAAAGAACCATCAAAGCATATTGATCTATTATATCATAAACATTACAGAATCAGATATATAATGAACATACAATAGCATTCACAAATGATAACATTCACAATTGCACAATCATATGGAAGAAAACTTGAAGAACTTTATTAAATAGAAGGGAGAATTATAACCTAGTTGTCTGACCCAGCATCAATCCCTCTTCACTTGATGAAATAGCAAGATCACACCAACAATACAATACTCTTTCCTTCAAATACAAACTATCAGCACTTCCTTGCAATTCACAATATTCCAGCGTTTAGATCTCTTAGATGAGGGATCCATTTATAGATGTGTGCAAGGGTGTGAGTCATCTTTGGGTTTTTGATTAGTGTCATTCCACTTGTTACAATTGGTTCCACTTAGAGATTTCTTGGATCTCTTACTCATCCTGGGCGAATTTAGAGAGGCAAGTGTCATAGGAGAAGTTTCTAGAAGATTCCATGAGCCTCCACTTAGCAAACTGTCTCGAACATTTGTCCATCCTCACCCATTGCACCCTATAGAAGGCCTAATCAGTATGCATCACACATGGCCAGTGTAGCAGTCAATATGGTTCAGTTTAGGCCATTTTTGGATGGTTTTTTAGGTGGAACTTTTGGGGAATGATGTAATTAGATGACCATGTTCTTTTAGCGTATGAAACAACTCTTTTTATGGGTTGATGTGCCCTAGTTTATCAACATATAAGATTGGGGTTGAAGTGCCCAAATATGTCTATAACAGCTGCCCCCTAAAGCATGAAGTCGTAAATCTTAATGTCGAGTGAAATGCTTTATCATCAGGATCTGACGTTTCAAACTGGAAGGTGACTTGCATAAGTTACAATACAATACATCATCATAATATAATTTTTCATGATCTAGTTGAGGCAGGCATTCCCATGCTCAGATTTATAAATTCATTTCATGTACATAGATCAGATAATCGTCGACAGATGCAGACTGATGATTCTTCAGATGTAGAGTCATCATCCTTGGTTCGGATGACCATCTGTGCAATGTCTTTGTACATTTGATGGTTTTATATCCCTGAATATATCATAACCCAGATGGATGAAACTAGATCCGGGGTCTTCAAACTTGTTCAATATTCACCCCATGTACAAGTCAATCCATGTGAAGAGATGTTCTGAAGACATCACCTAATTACTAGCCAATAATGTGAGCTATTAACAGATGCGAGAGGAATCACCGATAATGATAATGACCCTCAAGGTACTACAGTACAATTCACGTGGTGTGAATATATGATTTGATGTCGAACACCATGCAAAATCTTTTGGTCGAAGGCCATTGATGTCAACCTATCGCCAGAAGTGAGAAACTTGCCATTGAGGCATGCAAGCTTCAAAGCACTAAAAGGGGTGTTTCTAAGTCAACTTCTTGGATAATGGGATGATGTCAAAAGAAGTGACTCATCGTAGGAGGGCCTTGATGTATCCCACATCTATGACACGAAACGAAGCAAATGGTTTTTTGTAGGTGAAAATGATCTGATGACACAAGGTTCAGGAATGGCGATCATGGAAAATGAAGGTTGAAGATATTGCAGTGGATGAGGCATTAACTGGATTGTGGTTTCTCAATTGAATGACTTCTCTTGAACATGTCAGTGACAATGAGATGGATTGGTAGCATTAACCCCAAAAAATGGATGGTGTGGAAGACCAATGGTGAGATGACCGGTGAATGGAATAACCCAACCAAGTCAATAATGGTGATGGAGTGAAAGTGTCATGTTCAAGAGCAACCTGCTACCATAAGTTCTTCAAGTTTTTTCCGTTTTTCCCTAGTCATTTTTCACCAGTACCTCTTTATTTTTGTCAAGCTTGAGGAAGATAACATATGCTTGTTATATAATTTTCCCTTTGGACAAACCTGTCGCTATGTTTTAACGAGTCTAATGATAGTGAAACTTGGTCTTGTCTAGAATGGACAAGTTTGTCACTATTGTTTTAACGAGTTTAACAATAAGGATAACTCAGTCCTTTTCCTGTTTATAGAGTTTGAAAAGGGAAAAAAAGGAAACTCCAGAAGTTATTTTTCGTAAATTAATCCCTTAGGTCCGAAAAAGGATAAAATAATACAAAAGGGATGGCTTTTTTGATCACTTTAACAAGCTGAAAAAGACAAGCGCTCGAACTGTTTCATTAGATAATCCCTCGGGTCCGAAAAATATTAAAATATATAGGAGGGATGGCACTTCCAATCACTTTAATGAGCTGGAAAGGCCAATTTCTTGATAATCTTTTCATATTTAATGTGTCTGAAAAGGGTTTAAAGGAGACTCGATTTTGAGGAACGAGTGGTGTCTAGGGTAGCAACTTGTTCTGGGTAAGCTTGGAACTTCTCAAAACATGGTGATTTCTGCAAAGAGGTTGGCTAATAAGACTACTTGTCACAAATTTTCCTCAAAAAGGGTAAAAAACCAAGTGGAAGTGTATGATCGGCCAAAAGAATGGAGGTGATGAGAGATACACAACCAAGGCTCAAAAGGCTAATAGAACGTTAATCACAAAGGCTATTTACTTGAAGGTGGGTTCATTTTTTAACGAGCTTGAACCCTGGGGGAACTATGCTCGGTTTTAGTTCATTTTTACACAAGCTAGAAATGACAAAACTAAAAAGATAGAAACAACAAAACTAAAAATAAAAATGAAATTGAAAAATGGGAAAAAAAAGTTTGCATGCCCCCAGCATGATGAAAAGGAGAGTCTCCAGTAGCCATATGGAAATTTTTGTGGTTAGGTAGGATGGTTTCATTCAGAAGACAAAACACTTCCTTGGCTTTGTCCCCAAAATAGAAAAAGGTGAATGGTGTGTTAGACCAATCACATAACCTACAGGGAAACCTATCTTTTCAGCTGGGTGTGTCTGCATAATAGACATGGGTGCATGCCCCCTAAGTTTCATTACATTCACCAGACTACTCATGGCAATTAGGTGGATGGAATGAAGGTTCAAGAGATGTCGCTGATATAAAAGGACCATTTAAGGATGATGATTGACTTGGAGCTATGCTTGAACTAGGAAATGAAAGCTAGTCAATGGTGACAATCTTGCCTTCATGTAGGAAGCACATCACTCGGAAGAGTGTTGAAACAATATCCTCCATGTTATAAACATAGTCATGTCTATGGAGTAGATTGTAATCTAACGGTCCTAGGACTATCATCACATTTAGATGAATGGTTTTCCTCCCCAAAGTGATCGATAACTTAGGAAGGATCCCTAATGGTCGAGTGGTTCCTTTGTTAAATCCTAACAGATTCTGTGTAACAGGCATAAGTGATGGCGAACCAAGCTCTTTCCAAGCAGTTGAGGAAAGGATACTCACTGATGCCCCCTCATCTATGACAGTGCCAGATACGATCATTTTGTAAACTTGTACTATGATCTAGAAAGGTACATAAGAGGGAAGGCGAGATCTTGCTAGTCGATTCCAATCAAAGTAAGTGACTAGAGTATTTGGAGGGGGTACCGAATAAACGGGAGAAATAACCCCTTGAGTAACGAGAGCTGGAGGATTTTCCTCTTGTCTAGATGGAACAGGTGGATTGCCCCCAAGTTCATTGGATTTTGAAGTAACAAAAATAATTTGAACGGTATCATTCTCACTCTCTTCGGGAAGGGTATGATTTTCTGAAGGTAAAATTGGGTCAATTGTCACCTTGACCTGTTGATTTTGGTCGGGTATAGACTCATAAGATTCACTTTTAGAGAGAGTGGTTTTGACCGATGGTTGATTTAAGTCAATCAGTTTTTCAACTAGTGAAGGACTTGGGGAGAGTTTCCTGTAGCCAGATGGAAGTCGTTGCGGTGATACAAGACTGTTATCCAACACTCTTTGGCTTCATCCAAAAAAGGACAACAGTGAAGGGAATGATTACCTTCACATAACCTACATGGAAATTGGACCTTTCCTTTCTATCCATGAACTTTACTATCACTAGTTGATGGTGTGTTACCAACATGATCACCAGAGGTTGATGACACCGGGTGGTGTGAACGGGGGGGCCATTCGCTCAAGATCTGAGGAAAGCAAGGAAAATCTCGATGAAAATGGTCTCCTCTACAAATTATGCATGGAAATCTGGGTTTAGGAAGTTTAATGGGTGGATTTTCACCAGATGATACATCGAAAGCAATGGTTGCTTGGTTGTTCCCTTGTTGAATTGACTTCTTCTTCTTCTTCTCCTTCCCTTTCTTCTTCTTCTCAGCCACCTTGTTACTAGCATCACTACTTTCATCAAGCGAAGAGGAAGAAGGGGAGGGAGAAACAAACGAAGAAGAAGGTGAAGGGTCAATTTCAGTCAACTGATTCTGATTCGATTGTGGAGGAATCACGGTATTTTGAACCATAGAAATTGAGAATAGCCATATTGGTAGGCCAATGGTAATTCCCGGAAGGGACAATGTGGCCATATACGGAGCACCAATAATTCCCCAAGAAGAAAAAGGACTAGGATTCCCCTCAAAAGGGATTCCTTGACTAGTGGATCCCGTATTTGTCTCCATATATCTCAACCTAAGATCAACTAAGGAATAGGGATGTTATTTCGAATTCAATTAATTTTAATGCCGCTTTGACACAACTTTGCTTTTTTAGTTTTTAAGAGTCGAGAAAAAGCTAAAGATGACTCTAGTCTCCTTCGATTTTTAATGAGCCTGAAGTGACAAGTGCTCAAATGGACCTTTTCTTTTAAAGAGTTGAAAAGGAACGAAAGTGACTACTTTGGAAAATCTAGACATAGGGATTACCAAACCAATTGCAAAACTGCAAAATACACCTTGGTGATAAATTAAAGAGAAATTACTAAGGACTTATGTACAACAGTCAATCTTCCCGAATGCTGTGTTCAGTGCATTGCGATCAATAATGCGACAGACTCAGCTTCCTATGGATACAGGATATAAGCCTATTGTGGTCTCCTAATATATACGCGATGGCACAGGGAGCACAAGTCCGTGCTAGCACTTGTCGTATCAAGGAGGAGGAATCACCCAACCTTCAATGAAAATGATAGTTACTAGTTTTTACAACACCGGAACACGTCTCTAGCCTAGACCTCTAGATGTGTTGCGTTAAGTTCCAAAGTGTTGTTAGGTTCATTGAAATTTATTTTAAAGTTGATCTTGTTCAAATTTTTCCTTTCAATGGTTCACCGCATGATTATGATTTTGAAATTCGTAAAATGCAATGTACAATGATAAACAATCTTTGTTTGTTTTGAGCAATGAAAATCTTAGGTACTAGGGAAAGAAGATTACAATTCTTTGAAACAAAGAGCAAAGAGCACACACTAGTGCATTTTCCTAAATCATTTTTTTGCACACAAACTAAATGCAAATGCAAATGCATGTATTTTTTTTCATTCGCCTTAATGTAGAAAAATGCCAAAAAGGAAAACTAAATGCAACAAAGATTTGAAATATTTCTTTCAAAATGACATTTCGACAATTTCTTCTTCAAAAAAGAAAGGAAGACTAAATGAAACTTTTCAATTTTGAATAAAAATTCTTTTGACACTTCAAATAAAAACAAATCAAACCAAATACATGAAGAAAAGTTCAATTGACTATCCAGGGAAGGAAGAATCCATGACACTTCTCTTTTTGACACAAAACGACAGTTACGACACTTTTTGTACCATAGCGACAGATCGATCTAAGAAACTTTTTGACAAAGGATTGTAAATGATGGACAAATACGTAAAAACATTCACTAATCCTAATCTAAAGGAGGCTGATCTATGTGATGCAAGTAGGCTTCAGTAATAAGGCATTGTTCATAAGAAGCAAAAAACAACTAAACAGAACTGAAACAAGGACAAAAACCCCCAATTTCTAGAATGGAAATAGGTTCAGTCAGTCATTGCACCTGGGCTTCACAGAAACAGGGATGCATCGTACTTTACACACTTGGGAGGTGTGATTCATACTGGGTTACAGTGACAGATAGTGCGATGGGCTAGGGAGCGCAACTTAAGTGGGTTTTGGCTTAGATGTGCAGTTGTTTTCAATGAGTTAAGCTGAGCTATGATGGACAGTAAAGAGCAAAGTATAGAGGAATGTCTTGAGAGGTTACTAAGCTACCAAAAGTGCATCTAGAATTCTTGTGAGTCAAATGTTTAATTCATAAATTAAACCAGAGATTCACAGAAGCAACATTCATCTACTATGCAATTGCAGAGCAAGAGCAGTTCGAAGGCTACCTGACTGACTTTAGGCTCTGTCTATAGTTTATGAAACAAACAAGAACAACAAACAAACATCTAATTGTTCCCTAGCGGAGTCACCAATTTGTTTCTGGGAAAACTAGTGTCTTTTCAAACGATTAGCCCTCTAGGTTTGGCAGCTACCCTAGAAACAACAGTTTAAAGCAATTCACGATTTCTTCTATGTATAATAGATAAGAGAAAGACAATGGAATCAAATTAGAACTTCCGCTTAATCCCTTGCTTGATCTCTCTCCCCCTTGACAGAGCTTGCAACTCCTCCCCATACTTATCCCACTTGGAGAGTACCTGTAGAAGCACAGTAGCAAAGAACCATCAAAACATCTTGATCTATTATATCATAAACATTACAGAATTAGATATATAATGAACATACAATAGCATTCACAAATGATAACATTCACAATTGCACAATCATATGGAAGAAAACTTGAAGGACTTTATTAAATAGAAGGGAGAATTACAACCCAGTTGTCTAATCCAGCATCATACTCCTAGCATCAATCCCTCTTCACCTCATGAAATAGCAATATCACACCAACAATACAATACTCTTTCCTTCAAATACAAACTATCAGCACTTCCTTGCAATTCACAATATTCCGGCCTCTAGATCTCTTAGATGAGGGATCCATTTATAGATGTGTGTAAGGGTGTGAGTCATATCTAGGATTTTGATTAGTGTCATTCCACTTGTTACATTTGGTTCCACTTGGAGATTTCTTGGATCTCTTACTCATCCCTAGGCAAATTCATAGAGGAAAGTGTCATAGGAGAAGTTTCTAAAAGATTCCATGAGCCTCCACTTAGCAAACTGTCTCGGACATTTGTCCATCCTCACCCATCGCACCCTATAGAAGGCCTAATCAGTATGCATCACACCTGAGTAGTGTATCACTCAATATGCATCGCACCTGGCCAGTGTAGTAGTTAGTATGGTTCAGTTTAGGCCTTTTTTGGATGGTTTTTTAGGTGGAACTTTTGGGGAATGATGTAATCAGATGACCATGTTCTTTTGGGGTATGCAACAACTCTTTTTAGGGGTTGATGTGCCCTATTTTATCGACATATAAGATTGGGGTTGAAGTTCCCAAATATGTCTATAACAATGATTGCCTCCCTTATTTGAAAATTATTTTTCCTTATTATAGGTCTTTCTTCTTGAAATTTTTTTCCCTTGAAATCCCCCACTACCATTGTTCCATCTATGAAATCTATAGGATAAATTAATCTATTTATCTTTGCAATTTTGTCTTTGTCATTTTGGCTCATGAATTTCAAATCAACACACCCTTTTAGATTACTTTGACTCAAACTCTAGATTGTTAATTATAGGGATTACATTAAATGGTAAAACCCGTTCATCCTTCACAAGGAACAAGGCCCTGAGGGTAGGTTTGAAATTTAGATTTGACAAGGCCATATAATCATATGTTGAATGACTGGGGACACTGGTTACTATTCTAGTGCCCTTGTTTGTTAGAATTGTGTCTATGGGAAGGGCATACACAACCACATTGACTACCCGAGGCGACTTCAATGATAAACTAATCAAATCATGGCTAGATAGCTCTAACAAGCATGGGGGCTTCTCAGGGATCTTATACATATGTTGATATGCAAGATTAAGGGAAGCCCTCTCAATGATAATAAACACATCAATATCATTGATTTCAAATGTGCCATACTCACCAATCCAAAATAAATGAAAAAATAGCACTACATATAGAATGGAGTCATAGTTGAATAATTTTAAGGTGGTTTCATATATCCTAGAATTCCATAGTAGAACATAGCACGATGGGAATTGTAACTCGCATGCAAAGCCACCACCATAATATAACTAATCATAAGATCAAATGGATCAAAAAGAGAGAGAGAAAGGGGATGAAAACACATCAATCTTACCAACTTGCGTCCCAAAGATATATCTGACTTCTGGGTTGGTATGACTTTGTCATATGAATAGTTTAAATATATGTTCTGATTTAAAACATACTCATACACATTACTGAGAAGTAGGATAGTGACTTCAATGATTTCATACATCTTTTACCAGTACTAGTCCTTTGTTACTGCTCACTAGTGACAAATATCAATAAGAAAAATATTTCACATCTTACTCAGAAGCATGCCATACTCTAGATTGTGCTTATGCTCATGTCAACAAGCATAATTTATTAATTCTGGTGCTTATTTAGAGTATGCTATGTTGCTGAGAAATCACTCATAGTCCACCCTATATGAATAGGCCCAAATATCTTTACCAAAGACTCTCTCAAGAATTTACCCAAGACTCTCAAAATTCAAGAGCATTCAAAGTAATTGTATACATTGGAAAGTATTAAAGAGTGTATTTAGTAGGATATAACCTATATTATAGGGTTTAATTTTTATTCCATTTACTACTGAGGACCCTGATTTATTTTCCATCATTTTATTAGAGTTTACTCCACATATACAATGGATCTATTATGCTACTAAGGTATATTTTACAACAATAGCCTCATGAGTTGCCATATCCTCCACATATAGAATTGTATCATTTCTAGGTATCTTCAGCAATAATGGTTGTTGAACCTGGACTCAAACTTGAATCATATGACATTGGTTCAATTATGAAAGTACAAACATGTCCACTTTTTTGACCATTATATTGAAGCCATCAACTATATTCAAACTATATTGATTTTTTTGAGTTCATATAATATAATTAGCTCATTGTTTCCTTTTGCATACCCTTAGTTTGTGATGACTACATTGTGTTTAGCATCATTTCCTTCAAGGTCTAAACCAAACAATAACGAAATTGGTGTATGAGACTCCTTTGTTTGTGGGACAAGGGACCCAATCCAAGTAGGAATTTAATTGTGAATTATACATGCGAGTGGATACTCTACCCATTATTGATTTGAATATGTGACCTTTTATGAGGAAAATTTTGTATAATTCACTGTAATTTATTAATTTTATTAATTGATAATATGAGTTTGTAATATCATTTTGAATTGAATTAATTTGGCATTTATCTTCAAAAGTACTCTATATTTAGTCTTTAAAAAATATTAATCAAATGATCTTTACCAAAATCTTGTTCAACGCAAGATTTATGTGTAATTTTTTATTGTAAAATAAGAATATGTATACATGATAATATTTTGTTTATACAATTCCAAATTAACAATATAATTAATTTAATATTTTAATATTCTTTTGACGGTGTTGGACCTGCCAACATGTGAAGGGGATCTTCCCGGTAAGAAGTCCCAATTAGACCTTAGACCAATTTGTGTAGGAGTCCCATCAGTGGGTCGTATGGTAATGCCTTGACTGCGACTTCATGCAGAGACAAGTAATATGACTTTCTTGGTAGCAAGGGTGTGGCAGCTGCAGTGAGTCAAGGAAGGTGCATGAGAGTTTCTAACACATGGGGGTTGAGATGAGTGTGCCCCTTGACAACCTATAATAGTACTTGATGGGAAGGGAACACACAAGTGAAGATACATCACAAGCTGGAAATACAGTTAGCTAACAATCCAAAGTGATGGTTAAAACAATCAACACATTTCAGTAAGATTCATACATACTTATACAAAATAGTCCATACATGCATGCGTAAGAAAATAGTTACATATACCATTTAGAGTAAACAAGATAGATGGAATAAAATATGACATGTGCATGAAACATGCTAGCTCTTATTATATAAAGAAGTGTAAGATCCAGTCATATAATACATCCATGCCCAACCACTAGTGCCAATAGTGGAATGTTACAGCCACATCCGCCTGCTCCTCCAAAGAGATGTACTAGCTCCATGTAGTGGAGAAGCCAAGGCGCATTAAAATATTGTCCAAGATCTCTCCAAGATACTCTTATCGGAAGCTTGGATGACCAAAATCCTACACAATGACTTATGAGGGATTATTTATAGAAAATGGTTGGGTGACCCTTGACATTCCCCTTTGTGATAATTCAACTATCCTCATGACTCTTCACCTAATCTATGACTATTACATCCATCTATCACAACTTGACTTACACTTGACATAACTTTACATTACAATGCACATGTACCCATGTGAAAGAAAATGGCTTGAGAAAACCAAGCTAGACATCACTCTGACTTAGACAACCATGGAAGTCCAACTCCAAAACATCTTCATGCTGATCGACAGTAACATACTGATGCCAAGATCGGTAGTCCTTGATGGTGTCCGTGTGTTCCACTGTGACATTCATCTGAAACTTGACTTTTTCATCCATAGCATCTAGGTACCCTTCTCGGGCTCCTCTATCCAAATCGTCTTAAATCATGTGCATCATTGTCTTCAACACCACCAGACTAACAACATACTTGTGCATGATGTCTGCACTGATAGGTAAGACTGGGCTGGTGGCAATGCGCATCAGCTCGTCGAAGTACGAGTCAAGCTCTAGTCAGACCTATTTCTTTATCTTCACCTGGGTGAGAGTCCCAATAGATGGGATCACATGTGTGTGCACCAAAACCTCCATACTCTTGAATAATCATGCATGGGAAGCTTGTATGCTAGTGATGAGTTGTGGGAGCTCTTCATAGTTCCATATCTGACTTTAGATATGTGCTTTCATCTCGACTGCATTAGCCCTCATCATCTTAGGAAAGTGAATCAGGGCTCCCTTGTATTTCATTGTCCATGTTTGCATGTCATCAATAGCAGCATGCAAGTTTGTTAAGATACGTGCTCTTCTAGCACATTGTTGGTGCCATCCATTGAGATGGACGATTGCCTTATGCACGGTACCAAAATTGAGGTATAATTCTTGCATAACTGTGTCAAGGGACAATACTTCATCTAGTATTACCCTTTTCAGTTCATCTTGGATGGACATTGTCACCAAGTCTCCTCCTTGCTTGGTCGCTTGTAGTTCCCTTTCCATTCACTCATTCTCAGCTATCAATAAGTGAACACTTGAGCTAGTGGCTTCTCCATACACTTTGGTTTCATAGGCCAAGGATGTTGGATGTTTACGCACATCAGTCATGATCACTGTTGGGCATGAAATCCCCCCACAATAGGTTTTGGGGCTCAAAGCCCAAGTTTTGGTCAAAGATGGTGTAGAACTCTATGAATCATCGGTGCGGAGCGCGAAGTTTGCAATTGAGTCATAGGGTTGTCCACCCTAACCATTGTATTGTTAATTAGTGTAAAGTCAGCCTACCCATGGTATACGGACCATGGGATTGTATAAATAGAGTGAGGCTCTAAGTTGTAAAGTCAATTGATGATAAGAAGAGTAGCAGAGGAAATGTTCAAGCTTAGAGTAGAAGTCTAAGTGTCTTGGGTTGTAGTAGTAGGAAGAGGCTCTGCAGCTAAGTGTGCAGAGGCCTAGTAGAGTCCATAGCTGAGTACATGGACCCTTGCAGCTAAGTGCGCAGGGCGGATTTGAGTCTGTAATCGGGACAGAAAGCTAATAAAGAGAAGTTGATTCCTAATTCTCTATAATTGTTGTGCTTGTCTTCTTTATGTTTATGTTCATTTATGTATTACGCGCATTGATATAAATGCTGGATATGTTGTAATAGCCATAAATCCTACACACATAAGCTAAGTAATCAATTAATAAGCGAGAAACTTGAGTATTATATGGGTCGCGCCCCAAGCAGGACTGTGCGGAAGTCGCACCGCAGGTCGTGAAGGGATCACAAGTGCGTGCAACGATAGGTTAGATTGCGGACCTCCAAAAGCCTATTAGGCATCCCAAGGGTGCGGAAACCTATTTCTAGCACCCTCCCATACTACTTCCGGTGAGACCTTAGTCAGCGCTCCATGGATTGTTGCCGAAAGGGCCAGTAGTACTGGGATTTTCTTAGCTAAATCACCTTTGAACCTGGGTCAGGCCCCACTAAGCCAACAAATGGTTCCATTACCGAGACTGGGATCTGCGTGAAGGATGTCTGATGTCGTGCCACCGAAACCCTACAAAGGAATAAATTGAAGAGTAGTTGGACAAGAAGATTCATGAGTTCACGGCGCAGGAAAATAGAAATCCGCAAGTATCTAAGGAGCAGTGGTTGGATCGCTACTTGTACACTAAAATCCACTAAATATTATTTGCATCTTTTCCATCTGAGCTATATGAGTGGATTGAAAAATTGGCAGACAACCAGGGAAGGTATAGGCTCGAAAAACTAATAGCGTGAACGTCGGAACTAGTGCGCAGACTAGAAGCCTCGGAAGAGATGATAGCGTGAGCTGTGGACCACTGGCTGGACTGAATAATAGGAGGGTTTATCATTGATTTCATGGTAGACATGACCATCAGCTACAGCGAGGTAGAGCGACATTTTCTCAAGGGACCGTGACGTAAGTATATTAAATCTTTGAACACTTGGATTAAGATGTTATTGTGTGAAAAGCGGGTTATGTGAATAAATTAATGTTTGGGACTATGCGGAGTGGAAAGATCTATAGAAGCGAAGAGTTAGAAAATAGTCCACGAGCTTTCGAAGGTTTCTCCAAGAAGCATGATTAGTTTGATAAGGCAGCAAATTTCGCATTTACCATCTCCACCCACACCACCACCCGCTTCAGCCCCCTCACCTCAATCTCCACCCACTCCACCTCCGCCACCTCCACAGTTCAGTATGGCAGGCGCTATCAAACTACCAGTATTTAGAGGAGTAGGGAATGAAGATTTGGATCAATTCTAGTTCATAGTAAGAGCAGTATGGGAAGCATAGGGTGTCGTGGATGATAATATCAAAAAGGCTACGCTGGTGATCGCGCTGCAGGATTGTGCTTTAACGCGGTATATCAAGCATTCTAATGACCACCTGAATGCAGGAATTATAAAGATCCAGAATGATTTGAATAGGGAATTTAGTAGGCCAAAATTAGAGATGCAGTCAATCATTGGGCTTAAAGAGATCACGATGCTCCTGGGCGAGACCCCCTGGGATCTAGACCAAAGGCTAAAACGTATGATCCTCGAAGCCAATATGATGTTAACGGATGCATAACATCATGCATGGTTTGTGGCCTCACTTACGCCACACTTAAGGATGACGCTATCACAGAAAAAACTTTCCACCCAAGCCGAAGCGTTGGAGATGGCAATGAGGTTGCATGAGACCCCTATACAAGACCTTAGATTGGGAGTCCAACATATTCACGCGCAGCTACAAAATCTTTGTTTGGAAATGAATGTTGGAAATAATACTGAGAGGGGGGTGAATCAGTATTATCAAGTCAATTATTTTTCATTTTCATACTCAGATATATATACGCTACTTCAGTTAGTGAAAACTGCATATATACGCAACTGCAGTTAAAGAAACTTGCGTATAACCTATAGACTTATAATTTAATTAATTCTTCAGATGTTGATCATTAATCTATGTGTCAAAACCATAGGAACAGTAAAACAAAGCAAACAGTCATACACAAGAACACAAGATATAAGGTGCAAACCCAATGTGGGTGAAAACCACTTGCTACAATTCGTCTCTATCTTCTTTCAATTAGAAACATGTTTATACAATATTTATGTACTGGTTCAGTCTTATTCCAGTATGCAGGCTTCTACTTCCAGAAGGCTACAACCTTCTCTTGTTCTCCAGCTTCTCCTAGAAGGGAGATACAACCCCCTTAGCTCTTATACTAGCTGATGTACTAGTACATAGGTGCTGACCTACAGAAGGTTACAACCTTCTCTTTTCTTCCAGGGATCACGTTTCATAATTTTTTAGACTGGATCCATCAATAATATAACATCAAATACATTTGCATTAACCAATCTCTTTTGCTTCATTCAAACCTGAATCAACCAATTACTTCTCTGAATGTTGTAACCAGAATACATTAACAGTAACCAGAAACCAATCCTGAACCCAAAACACTGGAGCAATAAATATATGTAGCTAAAACATATTTCATGAGATGTACGCTACTTCAATATGGAGAACCTCTGTGCATACGTTGCTGTATTAAGGCCAACCTGCATATACGTTGTTTTGAATTAATGAAACAACGTGTATATGCATCGCTGCTATGCCGAACCTGCGTATAGATCTATAAAAGATAATCTTACCCTTTTCAGATATTCAGACATCAGTAATACCTAGATCATCAAATTTATAGATCAAGTCATATGCCAAAATTAACAGATCAAAATCACACAAAGATACTTCTATTCAAGCCTTAAGATCTTGACCCATCAATAGAACTTATCCTTCTTCTTGCGCTCAGGTTCCTCCTTGATTCAGATCCAGCTATGCACCAATGACCAGTATTCTAGATCTTGCTCTTCATAAGATATTCAATCCTTGACTGCCTTTTCCTAATGATCTCTTTCCCCTTTTATAGTCTTAGGCCTTACCTAATACCATGGTCCAAAACCATAGAGAATCAATACCATGGACCCAATACTTGGGTTCAACACTTCGGACGAGATACCATGGTCCAAAACCATAGGTCCAAATACCAAGGACTAAATAAAAAATAAGTTTTCCCACATGTACATGCTTTTCCTTGCATGAAAGTGTGTGCATACATATATGCGCCTTTTGATCAGCGATCCCGTGTGTATACGCGATTTGGTTAAGAGGAACCTGCATATATTTATTTTTCCTACATTCTAAGAGCCTGAACTGTGATCTGTCATTTGAATGAGTTTCCATCAAGGACAACACCTATGTCATAGTGCCAAACTTGTGTCATAATTCCGAAAATATCCCCCTCTGGACTTGATGGCAACCCCAAGTCACTCAAAGTCATTCTCCCCCTTTGTCATCAAGTGCAAAGGGTTATGCTCCCCCTGAGTACATGCTGAAATCTCTGCTCTGCTGTGTTGTCCATGCTCCCCCTGACTGTAGGCAAGGTCTGCAAAAAGATGTTCTACAAGAAAGAACATGACTCTATACATCATAAATGACCTTCCTATCACCAAAGACTCATACATACATCCATCTCCCAACCAAGTGGGGATTCACTCATCCGCCCAACCAAGTGGGGATACACCAAAAGTTTACACATGATAAAATAAGAACATTACATCATCCATCCTAGGCATAGTGGGGAAACCAACATAGGCCGTTACATGACCTTGATAATAAAAGAAATACATGACATAGAGACTAAATATCTAAGACAAGACTATGATAGTCATCAGCAACTAACATCAGCAGCATCTTTCAATCATCATTCAAACCTAAAACCATAATCTCCCTCTGCACTTGTTCCACCTGAAGCAAAAACAGCTGTGAAATAGAACCCAGATCTTCTAAGATAATGCCAACAATGCATTATTAGAAGTATATGCTCCCCCTGAACCTATGCCAGCTAGTCTCTATCAGACTTATATAAGACTCTCTTCATCCTGACTCTAGCCCACTGATATTCTTCAAACCAACATATACGTGCCTGTATCCACAGAAACCTACATATGTACGTGGATACGCTTCATGAAACTTGTGTACAACCATTGTTCTCTAAAATAGATAATTTCAACAGCAAGATGATTACATCAACTACTCCCAGCTTCTGTCTAAGGTATTCGAATGTTTCCCTAGGTAGTGGTTTGGTGAATATATCAGCAACTTGTTCCTTGGAGGGGACATACTCCAATTTGACCTTTTGTTCAAGCACTTGTTCCTGGAAAAAATGATATTTGATAGGTATGTGCTTGGCCTTCTAATGCATGACTAGATTCTTTGACATACTGATTGCACTTGTATTATCACAAAAAATGGAGATAGGTGGAGTACAAGTGATTTGAATGTCTTGCAATGTTTGCATCATCCAAAGGAGTTGTGTGCAGCAAGATGCAATAGCCACATATTCTGCTTCAGCTATAGATAAAGCAATTGAACTTCACCAAGACACTAATCTGGATTCCATAAAGAATGCACCACCACTAGTGATTTTTTTGTCATCCACGCTTCCTGCCCAATCTGCATCTGTATATGCATGAAGTATGAGATCAGTATCTCTAGGATACCATAAGCCATAGTTTTGAGTTCCTTGAAGATACTTGAAAATTCTTTTAACTGCCTGAAGATGAGTTTCCTTTGGATTTTCCTGAAATCTTCCAACTATTCCCACTACATGCATGATGTCTAGTCACGTACCTGTTAGATAGAGCAGACTACCAATCATGGATCTATAGTTTGATTGATGTACTACTACTGATTCATCATTTGCATTGAGGCAGCATCCTATTACCATAGGGGTTCATACTAGTTTTGACTCTTCCATGCCATATTTCTTCAAGATCTGCTTGAGGTACTTGGTTTGTGATAGAAAGATACTGTCTTTATTTTGCTGGACTTGTAAACCAAGAAAGTATGTGAGCTCACCAAGTAGGGACATTTCAAATTCTCTTTGCATCACCAAGTTCTGACTCATGGCTTCTTCATTGCTACCAAAGATGATATCATCAACATACACAACAAGTGTTAACAACTTATCATTATCAATTTTTTTATATAGATTGCTATCTGCTGATCCTTTTGAAAAACCTTGTTGATGGAGGTACTTATCCAAACAATAATACCATGCCCTTGGAGCTTGTTTAAGGCCATAGAGAGCCTTTTTGAGTCTACATACAAGTTTTGGATCATTCCCAAGGATGAATCCATCTGGTTGCTCAATGTACACTTCTTCTTCTAAGTCTCCATTTAGAAAAGAAGATTTCACATCAATTTGATATACTTTGAACTCCTAAAATCTAGAGAGAGCAAGGAACATTCTTATGGCATCAAGTCTAGCAACTGGTGCAAAAGTTTCTTCAAAGTCTATACCTTCTTGTTGAACATACCCTTTACAAACAAGTCTGGCCTTGTTTCTAATAACATTTCCATTCTCATTCAGCATGCTTTTGAATATCCATTTTGTCCCTATGACATTCTTATCATTTGGTCTAGGAACTAACTCCCAAGTGTTATTCTTTTCAATCTGCTCAAGTTCTTCATTCATGGCCTCGACCCAACATTCATCTTTGCATGTTTCACTTACATTTCGAGGTTCAGTGGAGGAAAGCAATGCTAGATAGCTAGAAGCTTCTGAAATAGTTCTTCTTGTTTGTACACCTGCCTCTTTCTGCCCCAAAATTTGAGTCTCTGGATGATTCTTCTGGACATACCTGGATGGAGTCTTTTCTTCTACCCTTATCTATTCTTTTGGCACCTCATAAGTTTCTTCTTCATCATTAGTCTAATTTGATGTTGAAGGATAGTCCTCATCATCTTCGAAATCTTCAGATTTTACCTTCCTTGGATCGTTTCTTGCTTCAACAACCACTACATCAATACTTTCAACAATTTTTCCAAGTCTTTTATTGTAACATTTATATCCTTTACTTCGGGAAGAGTAACCAAGGAGAATGCCTTCATCTGCTCTAGGTTCAAACTTGCCAAGGTTTTCATCAGTCCTTTTGATGTAACATTTGCTTCCAAAAATTTTGAAGTATTTTACTGTAGGAGTCTTACCATACTAAAGTTCATGAGGAGTTTGAGTGCTGTTCACCCGAACATTTGTTTTGTTGAGAATAGTAACGACAGAAAATTCAGCTTCACCCTAGAAGGTTGCAGGAGTTCCAGACTCATCAAGCATAGCACAAGCCATTTGTTGAACCGTTATGTTCATCCTTTACACTACTCCATTTTGCTAAGGAGTCCTTGCAATAAAGAATTCCCTTCTTATTCCATGTTCTTCACAAAAATCAAAAAATTCATCTAAGGTAAATTCCCCTCCTCTATCAGACTTGAGGCATTTGATTCTGTGGTCTGATTCGTTTTCAACCAAGGCTTTGAATTCTTTTAACTTTTAAAAGGCTTCATCTTTATGCTTCAGAAGTCCTATCCAACACATCCTAGAAAAGTCGTCAATGAACAATATGAAGTATTCTTCTCCTCGAGGTGACTTTTTCCTTGATGGACCACATAAATCAGTATGGACAAGTTCAAGTGGCTTACTAGCTAATCCTTCCTTCTCAGGAAAATTAGTTCTGGTTTGCTTACCAAACTGACATGATTTGCATATTGTATTGTCTGGAATTCTGATGTCAGGGAGATCATGAACCGCCTGATAGTTGCATGCTTTCCTTATCTGAGAGAAGCTTAGATGCCCCAATCTTCTGAGCCATAGCCAGTGTTCATCATTCTCACTTATATAGCATTGTTGTTGTCCTCCCTTGAGTATGTATAAATTATTTTGATTTCTTATGCCTTTGATCACTATTTCTCCTGTATCAAGCTCATGAAAAATACATCCATTTGATCGAAATATTACCTCATTTCCTTGATCACACATTTGACTGACACTCAATAGATTATGTTTTAAGCCATCAACATACATAACATTTCTAGCTTTGACTTTTTCTTTCAAAATAACAGAACCTTTACCTTTTATGAGAGCAGGGGTGTCATTTCCAAATGAGACCTTCCTTTCCTTTTCTAAGGCACTATATGACTGAAGTTTTTCTTTATCACGTGTCATATGTTTCGAGCATCCACTGTCGATGTACCACTGATTTTCCTGTCCTTCCGCATATAAGGCTATACCACATCTTTCTAGTTGTGGTTCTTTCTTTCTCCATGTTTTGGGACTCAATGAAGCTTGCTCCTTCTGAGTTGTTTGTCGAAACCTACTCTTGCAGTCAGAGTCTTCATGTCTGAAGTTTTTACAAATAGAACATTTTGTTTCATTTTCAAGAGCAGAAAAGTTATTGTAGGTCCTTTTCACGATCCCAGTCATACTCCTTTGTTTTTTTGCTTCTCTAGTTAGGCAACACATTGAGCAGCTTTGTGTCCAAAGTTATGACAAGAGAAACGTTGGCCATTGAAGAAATTCCTGTGGTTATCAAACCTACCGACCAAAGGATTGTAGTTTCCATTGACATCCATTCTTGAGTGAAATTGAGAATGATTTACCTATGGTTGCTTGTAGCTTTTATTCATCCTTGAAGTAGATTGCCCCCGATTTACTTGGTGATATTTGTTCATCCTTAAAGTAGATTGACCCTGATTTACTTGGTGATCTGCTTTATGCCTTTGCTGTTGATTGTCAACCTGTTCACTTCTCCTTGCTGCATCAAGATAACTTTTGGAGGTGGATGGCTTCTGTGCTTGAGATGCTTCTTCAAAATATCCAAGACCTGTCTTGATTAGAGGAGAACGTTGTACTTTGATAATCTCATCTAAAGTTTCAGATCCTTTAGCAAATCTAAGATTAAGAGCTTTTGTTTTCTCAATATCTTTTCTAAGTCCCACAATTTCACATTCTAACTTTTCATTGTTTTTTTCCCTTTCAGCAAGTTGGAATGTCAGAGTATCTATGATCATACTCTTTTCTTCTAAACAGATTTTAAGTTTAGAAATTTCTTCATAGAGATCATCTTCATCTATAACATCCAAGAAATCATCATCTTCAAAAGCCATCAAAAGTCTATAATCATTACATTTCTCATCTTCATCACTAATTGAAAATCCATCACTATATTCATGAGTATAATAGCTCTTCCTACTTACATTATGTTTTCTGTTCCATCTAATTGGTTCCTTACCTTTGTCAATCTTATCTTTATGAGGACACTTGGCTGCATAGTGACCGACTCTTCCACAAGCAAAGCATTTGAAAGGTAGCTTACCTTTGAATCTTCTAGAAACCCATTGAAGGTTCTTGACAAAGTTTGATTCTTCCTCTCCTTCTAACATATGTCCTAACTCATTGTAATCTCCTTTTCCTGAAGCTTTGAATACAGCTTCTCTCCTATCTGATGGTCCCCCTTTTCTCATTTTGAAAGCAATTAGGATTCTGTGCAGCTGTGACATGGTAATGCTCTGTAGATCCTTCTTTTCTTCTATGGTAGATGATATCACTCAGGTTGTCCCTTGGCTCCTTAAGGGATACAGCCGAGGTAACCACAAACCAATCTTTGGGCTGCAGGTCCTAGCCTACCTGCAGTCAGAGAGGGCTCTCTCTTTATAATTTAGCTTTGTTTTGGGTTGATTTTAGGCTAGTTATGGTGTACATGGGTTTTGTTTTGATTTTGGTGGGAAGGATGATGTTTTCAAGCAGAGTTGGGATGCATAGTGTGAGAAGTTCAAACCATTGGGCATGGAGTCATGGATTAGGGCTTGCTGTTGCGTTTTCTTGGTCACAAGAGGAATACAGAGCAGGATAGCTACACATAAAACAATACCAATTGCTGAAAAAGATGGAATGAAGGCCAGAGATGAAAGGCAACTAAGAATCTTTCATCAGCTAACAGAGAAGGAAGGTGAATGAATGTTTATCTAGGAGCAGTCAAGAATTCCTAAATAACAGTCATATGTGAAAGAAACAGTGTAAACATGATCATTTAAGTATGCATATTCATAACTATCCCTGAGGAAAACATGTAGAAATAACAGAAATTGAGGATAGAGTGCTGCTAAGGAAATTCTAAACTATTCTTCCTTTCTGCTATTTAGATGGTGGCACATAGATGATATAGCAAACATAAAACTGAAAACAGAGGTAAGAAACACTTATTGAGCCATGTAGTAGCACAGGAATTCCACAGTCACTCTTCAGCCATTAAAAACACAATAGATAGTTCAACATCCAAGAATTCCATCAGTCTTTGATTATAGATGCTCTCCAAGTATACAGCGCAAGTCTAAACTCTGTATTATCAACCAACCAACCCTTTAAACAATGAATCAGGGTGGTTTATATAGGGAAAATATCCCAAAAATATCTATTACAGCAGATCTTAAACAGATCTGAGGGAAACGAGTGTTTTTATCTAACTTATCCTGAAATGAATGCATGAAATATCAATCTAAGTGCTGCGCTGGGGCAGCTGCCTCAAAAATGAGTTGAAATCTGTCCTTTGCTGTTATGCACTGGCCATTTATCATAACTGCGCATTGGTCTCTGCTCCACTTCTCTTGAGTGGCTTTGATGTGCACTAACTGTGATCTGAGAGCCTTAAGTGGATTCACCACTTTCTTTGACTTTGCTTGGGGGGCTCTTTAATGTTTTCCTGCTTTGATATTAAGTCCTCCACTAATATTTCTTCACTGATACACTTCGTTGCTTAAATGATACTCTTTTGATTGAATTTGAGCTTTATCTTTCCTCTGATACTCTTTGACACTTGAATCGGGCCACTTTCTCTCCCTTGATATACTTTTAAACTGTCAAATCACCCCTTCTCTGCCTCATTTGGCACAAAACAAACGCTGCTGGGCTTTCCGCTGCTTTTTGAGGAGTTTCGGCGTTTGGCCGATCAAAATAGTGCTAAATCCGAATAAGAACTGAAAACTGGCGGATGAGTGGAGGCTGAAGGCTTTGTCGAGGCCAAAATCCTGCATTTAGAGCAATTTTTGGCTTTGGAGCAATCAAAAAATGATGCAGAATGATCAAGTTTCCTTTGGAGCTGAAGCGCGTGCGGGCGCCAAACAAAACCATGAAGAAATGGCCTTTTCCCTTTTATAAGGAAAAAATTCCTTAAAACATGAAATTTCATCAAAAATGGGGCGGGAGCAATTACTGTAGCCGAGGATTAATCTGGGCCGTTGGTTCTAGCGCGGGCAGATCCAACAGCTAAGATTGAATCACAATATCGCTATCGGCGGGGCGAAGGGTGTACACATATGTTGGATCAGCGATGGGATGATCGTCGATATCACTATCGGCGATCGGGAGAGGAAGGGCTTTAAACATGGTGATGGGCGATGCGAAAATGGGGGGCGCCGATTAAATCTGGACCGTTGATCTGGGGATTGATCCAACGGTTGCCGCGCGATTGCAATATCGCGTCGGCGGGGAACCAAAGGGCGCGGCCTTAATACATAGCGATGGAGCGATGCAATATTATGGATGCAATGCGATATTAGCTGTTGGATGGGCAGGGGTGATGGACGGTTAATATTACATCGTTGTTTCGCTATCGGGGAAACCCGGGGGGCAGGGTTTAATACATATATGCAAATGCCGATGCGATATATTGGAAAAAGTGGGTTTTTCGTTAAAACTTAAGTTTTATAAAAAACTTATGTTTAAACAATAAAGTGGGGATTTAATGATGAAATATGTATATGGGGGATATATGGGAAAATATGATATCAATGACTCCCGATAGCGATATCGCTTCAGTTGCGATAGCGATATCGCATCGGAGGAAGGGAGGAGGCATGTTATATTTGCACATATGATTTGCGATACGTCGATTGCGAAATCGCATCGGCGGGGAATGGATCGGTGGATGCACAAAGGGGCCAACAATGTTATTGCCACCTCCGACAGCGATATCGCGTCGGAGGGTGGGGAAAGCCAATCGGAGGGGGGTTTATGCAGTCCAAAGGGGTTTTCATGCATCAGAGGGTTTTTAATGTATTGGGAGGGGGATTTTTAATGCAAATGAAAGAAGTCCAATGCATGGGAAAGGGTTTTTATGAAACAATAAGGGATTTTTATGCTTTTGGAAGGGGTCCACTACATTGGAAGATGGTTTAAGGAGGTAATGAGGGTTCTCACTGTTAGGATATTCCGACACATCGGAAATAGTTAAGTTCAACTTGGTCTAGTATAGAGTTAGGTATAGAGTTAGGTAAAGTGTGTTTCTTTACCGTTGTACATTTTGTAACTTACAATCCGACGGTCACGATATGTAGTGATCTGACGGTTCACTCTCTCCTCGGTATTACCGACACTTGATCCATGGCTTGACACCCGATTGGTCCATGAGTTCTATTTAAAGCGCATGGAGGGTCATTGTTCGGGTAATCTGTGCATGAGAGAAGCTTATGTAAATTTTCATTCTTTGATTAATAAATTGCCTGTAGTAGCCACGTTGGCACAGGCCGTGGACTGTTTCCCTCTTTGAGGGTTTTAACCACGTCAAAAATACTGGTGTATTGATCTGTGATCTGGTTGTGAGCGGTGTCCTTTTGGTGTTCTTTCTGAGGAACTTACCCTGTAAATTCCTACATGGTATCAGAGCTATTTGAGGGCCGCGTCCGTTGGTGATCCAAATCTGAAGCCAGTATAACTGCATGCGGTTGTCGTTTCCTAGATCTACTGTTTCTGACTGCTTTCGGGCCGAGAGGACTGCTCTGTTGTGTTCGGAGCATCTGTTCCAGTGAGGAACCCCTTTCGTTTCACGCGAAAAGGTTTCCGGTAGCCCTATCTGTGTCATTTTTAAGATCTGGAGGTATACAGTGTTTATCTACAGTTTACTGTTATTTTCTCTCTGCTTATTTCAGTTTCGGTTTATTTAGTTTTTTTTAACTGGATCTATACCTTTCATTTCTACGTATGCTCTTTGCCCTGCGACTCTGTGCGATCTGGGAAAATCAGAAACAGAAAGGAAGGATTTTTCTCATGCGTATGCTCTTTTCCCTGCACCTTAGTGTGATCTCGGAAAATCAGAAACATTGAGAAAAATACTTAGTTTTTCGGCTAAAGCTAACTTTGAGCCGCAAGGTTCATTTTTTAAAATATCTAGTTTTTTGGCTAAAGCTAACTTCGAGCCATAAGGTTCATTTTCTTTGCATGTCCGTGTTGGGTTTTGTGTTTTGTGTTTTGTAGGGAAAAAGAGCTTTCTCAAGGCAAGCACGCAAACCAAGCCCCCCCCCCCCCTCTCTCTCTCTCTCTCTCTCTCTCTCTCAAATTTTTTGTATAGATCAATTGGTTCAAAGCTATTTTAAGAGAGTAGAGGTCTTGGGTTCAAGTCTCCATTTTGTGGGGGCGGATTTTTTCATTTCCGCACATTCGCGCACTTTGCCGGCAACTTCAACAAATTGTTTTTTCAAAAAGCCATAACTTCTTCATCCGGAAGCCTTTTTCAGAGCCGTTTTTTTTAAAACAGCCTAATTTTCCGAGATCTATCCATTGGAACACTTACTTTCAGCATCTTCAGCTTCATCTTTTTAAAAAAAATGGAAAGTCCATGCCAAGTCATTCTTGACAGCACTAACTACTTCCAATGGATAGCCTACATGGAAGATTTACTTAGAAGTAAAGGTCTCTACAGAATAGCCACAGGCCAAGAGAAGAAACCAAAAGATGAAGACAAGGCTGCAAAATGGGAAAATAGACAAGATCAAGCACGTGGTTTGATAGGGATGTCTATTTCTCCTGATCTTAGATTCCACATTGCAGAACTTGAGACTCCTCATGAAGCATTGGAACAAATCACTAAAGTTTTTGGGATTAAAAATGAAATTAGAGCCCATCAACTTGAAAATGAGTTGCTTACATTGGATCCTAATAATTTTTCTTGCATTGAAGATTTCTTGTCCAAATTCAAGACCCTTAGATATCTCTTGGAAGGTGTTAAGGTTAAGAACACCAAAAGGACACCGCTCACAAAGAACACCAAAAGGACACCGCTCACAACCAGATCACAGATCAATACACCAGTATTTTTGACGTGGTTAAAACCCTGAAAGAGGGAAACAGTCCACGGCCTGTTGCTTCATTCTCTGGCTGCAAGTATTTCTTAACTTTCATTGATGATTTCTCCAGACGCACTTGGGTATACTTCTTAAAACTCAAGAGCGAAGTATTTAACACTTTTTTTGCCTTCAAAGCCTTTGTTGAAAAACAATCTGGACATCAAATTCTTAAGCTAAGAACTGATAATGGTGGAGAATATGTTAAAAACACATTCATCAACTTTTGCACTGAAAATGGAATTCAAATGCAACATACTGTTCCATACACTCCACAACAAAATGGTGTAGCTGAAAGGAAAAATCGCACCTTAAAGGAAATGGCTAATTGTATGCTGCAATCTAAAGGACTCAGTCTTAGTTTTTGGGCCTAAGCAATTAATTGTGCAAATTATATAATCAATCGCACTCCTACTAAGGTTCTAAAGAATATCACTCCAGAAGAAGCTTGGAGTTCCATTAAACCAGATGTAAGTCACTTTCGTGTTTTTGGAAGTGAAGCATGGGCCCATATTCCAGATGAAAAGCATAAAGCTTTAGAACCTAAGAGTGAGAAATGTACTTTTGTTGGATATTCTGAAGATGTAAAAGGTTATAGACTTATTCCATTTAAGTCCAAAAATGTTATCATTAGAAGAGATGTAAAATTTGATGAAAATAAATCGCCCTGCGAGCCTAGTCCGGCGGATGTGCCACCTCTTCCTATCTCTTCTACTTTTGAAAACATTTCTTCTTCAGATGATGAAAGTGAGGATGACAATCCTCCCCCACCTTCTGAGGATCCTCAACTTCCAAGATGGGTCCGTGCTACTCGAGATGCAGCAGGTGATCTTGCCGGTGATCCTACAGATCAGCGACGCACACGTTCTCAGTTCGAGAGAGCCTCTTCTTTACTGGCTCAAGCTCCAGTAAATTATGATCCTGACACCTTTGCAGAAGCTTCAGGCCATCCACATTGGGAAGCAACTATGAATGAAGAATATCATTCATTGTTGGCAAATGATACATGGGATCTTGTTCCTCTACCAAAGGGACGCAAACTTGTTAGATGTAAATGGGTTTACAGAACCAAGTATGGACCAGATGGGAAAGTTGATAAACATAAAGCTCGTCTTGTTGCTAAGGGCTTTTCACAGGTTGAAGGCATTGACTACACTGAAACCTTCTCCCCTGTTGCCAAAATGAACTCTATCCGCCTTGTTCTTTCCCTTGCTGCCTCTTTAAAATGGGAAGTCCATCAGATGGATGTTAAATCTGCCTTCTTGCATGGGGACTTGCATGAAGAAATCTATATGGAACAACCCATTGGCTTCATCCAAACAGACTCCAGCCTTGTATGTCGACTTAAGAAATCTCTTTATGGTCTCAAGCAAGCTCCTCGAGCTTGGTATGCCAAAATGGATAGCTTTCTTTTAGAATCTGGCTTTTCTAGGTGTTATTCTGACAATACTGTCTACACCAAGAAAGTGGGAAACTCCCTTATCATCCTTGTTCTTTATGTTGATGATCTTATTCTTACTGGTAGTGATCCCAACCTTATAAACCATGTGAAGTCTAGCCTAAAAAGAAATTTGAAATGACAGACTTAGGACACTTACACTATTTTCTCGGTCTTCAAGTCTTGCAATCCAAGGAGGGTATTTCCCTTTCCCAGTCCAAGTATGCTTGTGATATTCTTCGTCATTTTCACATGGAAGACTGTAAGCCAGCCCCTTCTCCCTTTCAGTCTGGAGTCAAACTTTCAGTCTCTTGTACTTCTCCTGAAGTTGATGCTACCTTATACCGTCAACTTGTAGGAAAACTCTTGTATTTAACCCATACTCGTCCTGACCTTTCCTTTGTTGTTGGCCTTGTTGCTCGTTTTATGCAAAACCCCCGTGAAAGTCATTGGAAAGCAGCTAAAAGAATACTTCGTTATGTTCGAGGTACAGTACAGTTTGGGATTCATTACAGTGCCAAATCAGCTCCTCTATTAGTTGGTTTCACTGATTCTGATTGGGCTAGTGACCCTGATGATCGGAAGTCTACTGCCGGTTATGTCTTCACTCTTGGTTCAGGACCTATTACATGGGCTTGTAAGAAATAGGTTGCCATTTCTCTTTCGTCAGCAGAAGCAGAGTATCGTGGTGCCGTGGAAGCTAGTAAGGAAGCCTTGTGGCTTCGTCAGATCCTATCAGAGTTTGGCTTTGAGCAGCAGCATCCAACCACACTTTGGTGTGATAATCAAAGTGCCATTCAGCTATGCAAAGATCCAGTCCAGCATCAGCGTAGCAAACACATTGAACTACACATGCACTTCATTAGAAAGCTCATTCATGACCATGTTCTTGAAGTGCAATATTGTTCAACAGATGATCAGGTTGCAGACATCTTCACAAAGGCTCTCACAGAGGCGAAGTTCACTAAACTTCGATATATGCTTGGAGTTCAAGAAGTTGTCACTAAGTGGGGATAGGCTCTAGTGCCTCCTTCCTTCTCCTATTGTGTCATATTTGTAAATCCTTCAATCCTATCCCAAGTTGTTCTTAAGGGGGGATGTTAGGATATTCCGACACATAGGAAATAGTTAAGTTCAACTTGGTCTAGTATAGAGTTAGGTATAGAGTTAGGTAAAGTGTGTTTCTTTACCATTGTACATTTTGTAACTTACAATCCGATGGTCACGATATGTAGTGATCCGACGGTTCACTCTCTCCTCGGCATTACCGACACTTGATCCGTGGCTTGACACCCGATTGGTCCATGAGTTCTATTTAAAGTGCATGGAGGGTCATTGTTCGGGTAATCCGTGCATGAGAGAAGCTTATGTAAATTTTCATTCTTTGATTAATAAATTGCCTATAGTAGCCACGTTGGCACAGGCCGTGGACTGTTTCCCTCTTTGAGGGTTTTAACCACGTCAAAAATACTGGTGTATTGATCTATGATCTGGTTGTGAGCGGTGTCCTTTTGGTGTTCTTTCTGAGGAACTTACCCTGTAAATTCCTACACTTACTAAGTTTCAAATAAACTTAGTAATTCCCAAGGGAATGTTTATGGTTATTTTTCAACCAGGGGAGGGGATATGTATATAAAAGGGATTTATGACATATTTTAGTAAGGGGGAGGGAGAAATCATGGGATTTATATAATAAAGTTAGCAGTTAATATGGATTTTGGTGAAGAAAGCGCTAAGTATAGAAATCCTTATGCTTCAAAGGGGAAATAAGACTTATAGAGGAAATGTGAGTACTCCTAAGTAAAGCAGATCTTTACTTAGGCAAAAGTCATGAAAGATGATGAAATTAAGAGATGTCAAGCAGATCTTGACCTCTTTAGGGGAAGTTAGTGAATGATTTGGGGACAAGGAAGAAGGGGAAGTTAGTCATGCCTCGCTTGAGCTGCCCCAAATGGATTTTTGCCTTGCAATTGTGATTTGAATAGATATAACACTTGAAAACATGAAATGGATCACAAATAATCATATGGCCACCTTAGAACTACCTACCCAGCCTACTTACCTAGCATTTTCTCTTCTTTTTAGTTTGGGTGCACTTGAACTAGCAAACCTAGCTTTTCAACTTTTCTTTTTTCTATCCTCCTATCTAAATCGATCCTTATGCCTTCCGGGGGCTCAGATTAAGCTGTTGAGCGCCCTTGCTTCTCTACCTATCTACAAATTTGCCAAGATTAAATAGTTTGGACAGATATTCATTCTCTATCTTCTAAAACAAGCAATTTAAACCTAGGGAAGCCAAGATTAAGCTGTTTGGCTTTCCCTTAACTGTAAAACTCTTCAAAAATGGTATGATTTTTCAAAAATGGAACTTCTTGGAAATATGGAACCTTGCAGCATGAAAAGATGACATATTTGGCATTTTCAACTGTCAATCATGAAATATGAACACCTATTGCAATAGGAGGCTAACAGTGGCTTCACTTGGGGATGGCTTTTCCATATGAAAAGCCAAGAACAGCAGGTCAGAATGCCTTGATCTTCAATTGTTGCTGTAGACTGAAATTCTCCTCTGTTTTTTGATACTATTGACTGAAATTTTGGATCCTTTATGCAACACTTTTTTAACTGAGATGCTGTAAATTACAGCGTTGTTCTTGCCTCCTTCTGCGTGCTTTAAACATATATAAATCTGCATGAACACTTCTTTGAAATAAATTCAAAAACAGGGATCAAAATGCTGCGCTCTTTTTATGAGATTAATGCAATGACAGAGATCTGAAATGGAGGACTTGCTTTGGTTCTGCCTTTAAAGAACTTTGCTGCGTTGTTCCATTATTTGGCCTGCTATAAAAGCGAAAACAAAGTGCTGAAAATATAAAATATTAATGTACAGATAATATACAGAGCTGTGTTGCATCTAAAAGGGGTCATGATAATGCTTCAACATGCAGCCATTAACTGGGCCTTCCTCAGCTGCGCCACCATCTATAGTCTTCAGGAAATATGTATTGTTGCCCTGCACAACTGAAATAATAAAGGGGCCTCTCCACAGGAAATCGAACTTGCCATGTTTTCCTTTGTCCTCCCTTCTTGAGTCCCATCTTAAAACTTTGTTGCCGATGAAGAAATCTTTGGCCTTGGTCCTCTTGTCAAACATTTTCTTCAGTTTCTCTTGCAAAATCTGAGCTCTGTTATACACTTGCTCTCTTGTTTGCTGAAGATGGATGGTTTGGTTTATCCTCCTTTGGATATCATTTGGTTCAGCCTGAATTTCTTGCAGCAATTTAATGACAGGGATTCCCAAAGAAGAAGGGAACTTAGCTTCCATACCATAGACCAGCTCATAAGGGCTCATTCCAATGGATCTCTTGGTTGACAGTTTGTCTGCCCATAGGGCATTTACAAGCTTCTTGTGCCAGTTCTTCTTGTTTTCCTCCAGCACTTTCTTAATGATATTAATCAGGCTCTTGTTGGATGATTCGGCCAAGCCATTACCTTGAGGGTAATAGGCCATGGAGTGGCCCAAGGTGATGTGAAATTTATGGCAAAAACTGATCATTTTCTTGGATTTGAAGGCAGCAGCGTTGTTTGTAATGATCTTTTCAGGGCAGCCAAATCTGGACAGAATGTTGGTTTCAAGGAATTGTATGATAGTGGATTCATTGGCTTGCCTACATGGGATGGCTTCAATCCACTTGGTGAAGTAATCTGTGGCTGTTAGAATCCACTTATGCTAGCCAGAAGAGGATGGATAGATTTCTCTGATGAAGTCAAGACCCCATTGTTGAAAAGGCTTCTTGGTTGAAATGGGCTTAAGGGGCAAGGGCAACAACTTTCTTTTGCCTTCAAAGATTTGGCATTTCTGGCATGAAACATCAAACTTTCTCACATCTGCAAACAAAGAGGGCCAATAGAAACCAGCCCTTAATATTTTGTTAGCAGTGGACTTCCTATATAAATTCCCTCCACAGTCCCCTGCATGGAATTCTTTCATAACACTGTCAGTTTCATTTAAAGTTAGACAATTAAGCAATATTCCTTCATGATTTTTCCAAAACAGGGCACTATCTAAGACACAAAACTTTGATGCTTTCATCTTTAAAAATCTCTTTTTGGTTCTGGACAACCCTGGGGGAGAAAACAGGTTTAACAATATAAAACAAATATCAGCATACCATGGGGATTGCGAAAAAGTTTCACTGATCTGTGGAGTCGCCAGCTCCTATTCATTGTCCAGTTCATTTATGTGTAGAGCTTGAAAATTTGTTTCTGACATCAGTTTGGCTAAACCTTGTCCCTTTATGAGCTTAATGGGTTTTATTTCAATGTCATACTCAAGGATATTGGAAATCCATTTGCCTCTTTTGCCTTCTATGCCTTCTTGCGTTAATATGTCTTTTACAACAACATTTGGCACATAAGCAATCACATGTGAATATAAAATGTAAACTCTGAAATCTTTGATTGCTTTAACAAGGGCATATGCTTGTTTCTCCATGATTTGGTATTTCAAGGGGGCATCCCTAAGGGCTCTGCTGAAAAATGCAATTGGCTTTTCATTTCCTTGATCATCTTTTTGTAAAAGGACAGCAGCTATGGAATGTTCAGATGCAAATGAAAAAATGATGAAATCCTTATCAAATTGAGGGCTTGTGAGGACTGGGGCTTGGGTTAAGGCAGATTTTATGCCCTCAAAGGCTTGCTTGGCCTCTAAAGTCCATTTTACCTTGAAATCCTTCTTTAGCATGTGATTTAGCATTCTTATCAACTCGGCCAAGTTTGGGATAAATCTCCTTAGGAAATTGATCTTTCCTAGGAATGCTTGCAATTCTTTGATGTTTCTTGGATAGGGGATTTGAAGAATGGCTTGGATCCTTTCCGGATCAATTCTAATTCCATCTTTAGAAATAATATGGCCCAGCAATTTGCCTTCTTCTAGGCCGAAGAGAGACTTCTTTGGATTTAAAGATATGCCATATTTCCTACAAGTTAGGAACACTTGCCTTAGGTGTTTAAGGTGCTCTTGATCAGATTTTGAGAAAGGAGTAAGGTCATCAAGGTAGATCACTAAGAAATCATGGATTTCCTTGGCAAATGCAATGTCCATGGCCCTTTGAAAGGTAGCACCTGCATTCTTTAGCCCAAAAGGCATTTTCACATATTTAAAGGTTCCCCACGGTGTTGTAAAGGCTGTCTTGTCTTGGTCATCTGGGTGAACTAATATTTGATTAAAACCTGAAAAGCCATCAAGCAAAGAAATTCTAGAAGACCCTACAACCCTTTGTAGAATGTGGTCCATCTTGGGTAAAGGGTAGTGGTCTTTAAGGGAGACTTGGTTCAGATTTCTTAAGTCAACGCATAGTCTAATCTCACTTGTTTTCTTCCTTGTGGGAACAAGATTGGATACCCATTCTGAAAATCTAATGGGTGCTATGATACTAGCCTCAAACATTCTTTTCACTTCTTTCTCAATCAAAGGGAGAAGCACAGGATTGATTCTCCTTAATTTCTGTTTGAAGGGCTTTTGATTTGGCTTTAAGGGAATGGTATGTTGAATAACAGAGGTGTCATAGGACTTGAGGTCCTCATAACTCCAAGAAAAGACATCTTGGAACTCTTTAAACAAGTCAACATATTTTGGCTTTTGATCAGGAGGCAAAGACTTGGATAGTTTTATCATTTTGGGCTTCTCTGCTGTCCCAATATTACAGTCTTCCACAACAACGTTTAAGGGCTGCATCTATGGCGTTTTGGGGACATCATTTGAATAAAAAATGTCTTCTAATGGAGTCAAGCTTGTGGGCAGAAATTTGTCTTTTAAATCAATGATTTCAGCCTCTGTTTCAGCTATTTCTTCTAAATGCATTTGCTTCAGCTCTTGCATGTTTTTCTCATAAAAAATGGTTGGGTGCAACATTTGATTTGCTGCTTCAGCGGTTATGGTTTGCTCATTTTGGTTTATTTGCTGTTGTGGGTCATCCATGGCATCTTCATCAATGTTTAAGCTTGAAAATTCTTGCTATAAAGTGAGGAAATTGTTGATCTGTGCATCATTTTCAAAGACTTGCCAGTCTTTGACATTGTTTGGGACAACAGGCCTGTTTTTTATTTCGGCTGAGAAATGGTGATTGGGCTCAAAAGGCAGCTTGCATGTGCTAGCAAAAGTAGCCAGGTTGTGTGCATGGAGATTATGGCTTCTTGGAATTTTGGCAAGCTTGGATTCGGTGAAGGAATTGAGTATTTCTGTGGCAGCAGTCCTATAAGCTCTTAGCCTATTGTCATTTGTAACAAAGTTACCTTTCATCTGTTGAATGATCAAATCGGAGTCACCTAGAATGGAAACTTTTGCAGCTCCTAGAGATTTGATTAGCTTAAGGCCTAAGAGGAGGGCTTCATACTCTGCCATGTTGTTGGTACATCTGAAATTTAGTCTATAAGCATGACCCTCTGCATGATTGTTTTATGTATTATGGATCCATACTCCTGCCCCTGCTCCTAGCTTATTAACTGAACCATCAAACTCCAAATACCATAGTATTTCTTGCTCTTGACTAGTATTGAGAGTTTCAACCATTTTAGGAGTGGGCAGATTTGAATTTTCTGTTTCATTGAGTTCCTCTTGTGTGCTGGTTGCATTGACTGTTTTGACAGTTTCTTGGCTATGGGCAACCGATTCTTCACTTATGCATGTTTCTTGTTCTAAAGCCAAAGGCTTATCATCAGTGGGAGGAGACCTATCATCATTAAACAAGATAAAAGAATCCATATCAGAATGGATTGAGTAAATGGGAAAGTTTTGGGGCTTTTCCTCACTACTTACCACATATTTCATAAGTGTTTCCCTATACAGTCTCTTTGGTTGCCCAAAGACTGATATAGTGGCATAAGAGAGGTCTAGTTGGAGAGATCCTTGGAGTTTTGCTCCCCAAGATCTTGATAAGAGCATGCCATACTTTGGTGGAATGTCAGCAACCACCACGTCCATTAGGATTGTTTTGTTGGGATATTGGACTAAAGACACACATAAATCTTTGATTAAGCCTAAACACTTGACCTGACTAGAATCAAATGAGAACAGGTCTTTGTATGGTCTAGTAACATCAAGGTTCAACTTCTCCATTACAGCTTTTGGCATTAGGTTGTGTGAAGCACCTGAGTCAAACATAGCATTGTGCAAGACTTTATCATGTATGTGCAAACTGACATAGAATGGTAGAACAACTCCATGTGCTGATTTACCATTAACTTCAGGACCAAAAAGTAGCTCAGGTTGATCATCTAAGACATTAACATCATCCCTATTCTCTGGAATTTGCAGTGATCTTTTGATTTGCTGCCTATATACATCATGTTTGGCAAGCTCAGAGAGAGGAATAGATATCTTTAGTTTACCAATTTCTGCTTCTAAATCAAAAGGTTTTTCTGATTGGGTCTTTGTATTGTGACTAGCAGATTTTCCCTTTTCAATTGTACTTTCAGCAATTTTCTCTTGGTTATCAGTGATTTCTTGAGAATTTTCTGTTTTGGGAAGGCTTTGAGGAGTGCTGTTTGAATTCTCTTTTGAGGAAGAGGATACAAAAGGCTGACTTTTAGAGGCTTCAACATCTGATATATCTGTTATATCCTCTATAGTTACTTCTTTTGATTTTGGGTCTGTTTTATCAGCAGGTTCTGTGATAGCAGCCTTGTCTTTTATTTTCCTAGGCTGCTTGGCATCCTTTGGCTTGATGGGATCAGACATATCAATGGTTCTTGTTCTCAATTTGTATTGTTTGTGCACCTCATAAACTGCTGAATCATAGCCTTGTTTGAAGTCAAATGACTCTCCAGACTTGGTCTGAAATTGATTTATGTCATGGTCATCTTGATCTTCCTTAGTTAGGAAAACTTGTTGTTCATTTTTCAAACCCATCAAGTTAATATGAGGGTCCTCGGTTGGCTCACTAGATGTGGATGCTTCAGCATAGTTTTCATGAAAAGGAGGTCTTATATCATGGTCAGGACTAGCCCTTCCAACGTTTGGGTTTTGGTTTTTCCTGAAATTTGGGTTTCTGACAACATTGTTTTGCTGTCCTTCCCATGAGGCTTTTCTTTCAATGGTTCCCACTCTATCTCCAATACTGTCCATGCCTTTCATTATTGCATCAAGTTTCTGTTCAAAAGTTGAAGGCTCATCTTTAAAAGTAGTTCTTCTCTCAGCCCTTGCTCTATTTCGTTTGGCAATCAGATTTGCCTCCACACTAACAACTATATTCTGCATCTCTGCTAAGGTTTGAGGGGCTCTTTCCCTTAACTGATAAGCCATGTCTGAATCAAATCCATCAGGGAATTTGTATAAAGCTAGATCAGGTGGAGGTCTAAGGTTTTGTGGAATAGCATTGTAAACATTGTTGAACCTAGCACAATAGTCTAAGACAACTTCTTGAGGGCCTCTTTTGATAGTGTCATATTCAGCTAGAATGTGCAGTGGATCTTTCCTTTTCTCCCATCTGTTAAGAAATGTTTGGTATAGGGCCTCTGGGTCAGCTATGGAATTTGCAGTAAGAGCTCTAAACCAGGGCCTTACATCTCCAGTCAAACTTTGGACAAAAATCTTCATTCTTACACTATCATCATCTATTTCATAATTCTCAAAATAGTCCTGCATTTTCTTGGTATGTTGCAGGGCTGTGCAAGAACCAGTACCATCAAAATATGTGATTTTGGTTTGATAATCCTGAGGCATAGCCCCGGGATTTGCAGGCAGCTTTAAAGGGGCATATCTGTTAGCCATATTTATAGGGATAAGTGGAACAACAGGGATAAATGGAACAGCTGTAATAATAGTGGTAGTAGTGGTAGTATGTGCAGTAAATGGAGGTGTGGAAAAGGTGCTTGGAGAGGTGGATGATGAACAAGGGGAAGTGGGGGTTGAACGAAATAAAACTTTAACAAGGGTTGGAAAACAACTTGGCTGAACTGTTTCACTATTAGAATCAGCAAAATCTTCTTGTTTTTGTTTGTTAAGGTTTCTTGGGATTAAATTAGGATTTTCAACAGCAGCTGGGGGATTTGGGTCTGGATTTGACCTTGTATAGCGTGATTTCTTCTTGGGAGCCAGCTTCTAACTTGTTTTTTGGAATTTTCTGAATAAGTCCCCAGTAGAGTCGCCAATGATGTTATCACTTAGGTTGTCCCTTGGCTCCTTAAGGGATACGGCCGAGGTAACCACAAACGAATCTTCGGGCTGCAGGTCCTAGCCTACCTGCAGTCAGAGAGGGCTCTCTCTTTATAATTTAGCTTTGTTTTGGGTTGATTTTAGGCTAGTTATGGTGTACATGGGTTTTGTTTTGATTTTGGTGGGAAGGATGATGTTTTCAAGCAGAGTTGGGATGCATAATGTGAGAAGTTCAAACCATTGGGCATGGAGTCATGGATTAGGGCTTACTATTGCGTTTTCTTGGTCACAAGAGGAATATAGAGCAGGATAGCTACACATAAAACAATACCAATTGCTGAAAAAGATGGAATGAAGGCCAGAGATGAAAGGCAACTAAGAATCTTTCATCAGCTAACAGAGAAGGAAGGTGAATGAAAGTCTATCTAGGAGCAGTCAATAATTCCTAAATAACAGTCATATGTGAAAGAAACAGTGTAAACATGATCATTTAAGCATGCATATTCATAACTATCCCTGAGGCAAACATGTAGAAATAACAAAAATTGAGGATAGAGTGTTGCTAAGCAAATTCTAAACTATTCTTCCTTTCTGCTATTTAGATGGTGGCACATAGATGATATAGCAAACATAAAACTGAAAACAGAGGTTAGAAACACTTATTGAGCCATGTAGTAGCACAGGAATTCCACAGTCACTCTTTAGCCATTAAAAACACAACAGATAGTTCAACATCCAAGCATTCCAGCAGTCTTTGATTATAGATGCTCTCCAAGTATACAGCGCAAGTCTAAACTCTGGATTATCAACCAACCAACCCTTTAAACAATGAATCAGGGTGGTTTATATAGGGAAAATATCCCAAAAATATCTATTACAGCAGATCTTAAACAGATCTGAGGGAAACGAGTGTTTTTATCTAACTTATCCTGAAATGAATGCATGAAATATCAATCTAAGTGCTGCACTGGGGCAGCCGCCTCAAAAATGAGTTGAAATCTGTCCTTGCTGTTATGCGCTGGCCATTTATCAGAACTGCGCATTGGTCTTTGCTCCACTGCTCTTGAGTGGCTTTGATGTGCATTAACTGTGATCTGAGAGCCTTAAGTGGATTCACCGCTTTCTTTGACTTTGCTTGGGGGGCTCTTTAATGTTTTCCTGCTTTGATATTAAGTCCTCCACTGATATTTCTTCATTGATACACTTCGCCGCTTCACTGATACTCTTTTGATTGAATCTGGGCTTTATCTTTCCTCTGATACTCTTTGACACTTGAATCAGGCCACTTTCTCTCCCTTGATATACTTTTAAACTGTCAAATCGCCCCTTCTCTGCCTCATTTGGCACAAAACAAACACTATTGGGCTTTCCGCTACTTTTTGAGGAGTTTCGGCGTTTGGCCGATCAAAATAGTGCTAAATCCGAAGAAAAACTGAAAACTGGCGGATGAGTGGAGGCTGAAGGCTTTGCCGAGGCCAAACTCCTACATTTGGAGCAATTTTGGGCTTTGGAGCGATCAAAAAATGATGCAGAATGATCAAGTTTCCTTTGGATCTGAAGCGCGCGCGGGCGCTGAACAAAACCATGAAGAAATGGCCTTTTCCCTTTTATAAGGCAAAAATGCCTTAAAACATGAAATTTCATCAAAAATGGGGCGGGAGCGATTACTGTAGCCGAGGATTAATCTGCGCTATTGGATCTAGCGTGGGCAGATCCAACGGCTAAGATTAAATCGCAATATCGCTATCGGCGGGGCAAAGGGTGTACACATATGTTGGATCAGCGATGGGCCGATCCCCGATATCGCTATCGGCGTTCGGGAGAGGAAGGGCTTTAAACATGGTGATGGGCGATGCGAAAATGGGGGGCGCCGATTAAATCTGGACCGTTGATCTGGGGATTGATCCAACGGTTGCCACGTGATCGCAATATCGCGTCGGCGGGGAACCAAAGGGCGCGGCCTTAATACATAGCGACGGAGCGATGATATTATGGATGCGATGCGATATTAGCCGTTGGATGGGCGGGGGCGATGGACGGTTAATATTACATCGCTGTTTCGTTATCGGGGAAACCCTGGGGGCGGGGTTTAATACATATATGTGAATGCCGATGCGATATATTGGAAAAAGCAGGTTTTTCGTTAAAACTTAAGTTTTATAAAAAACTTACGTTTAAACGATAAAGCAGGGATTTAACGATGAAATATGTATATGCGGGATATATGGGAAAATATGATATCAATGACTCCCGATAGTGATATCGCTTCGGTTGCGATAGCGATATCGCATTGGAGGAAGGGAGGAGGCATGTTATATGTGCACATATGATTTGTGATACGTCGATTGCGAAATCGCATTGGCAGGGAATGGATCGACGGATGCACAAAGGGGCCAACAATGTTATTGCCACCTCCGACAGCGATATCGCGTCGGAGGGGGGGGAAAGCCAATCGAAGGGGGGTTTATGCAATCCAAAGGGGTTTTCATGCATCGGAGGGCTTTTAATGTATTGGGAGGGGGATTTTTAATGCAAATGAAAGAAGTCCAATGCATGGGAAAGGGTTTTTATGAAACAATAAGGGATTTTTATGCTTTTGGAAGGGGTCCACAGCATTGGAAGATGGTTTAAGGAGGTAATGAGGGTTCTTACTAAGTTTCAAATAAACTTAGTAATTCCCAAGGGAATGTTTATGGATATTTTTCAACCAGGGGAGGGGATATGTATATAAAAGGGATTTATGACATATTTTAGTAAGGGGGAGGGAGAAATCATGGGATTTATATAGTAAAGTTAGCAGTTAATATGGATTTTGGTGAAGAAAGCACTAAGTATAGAAATCCTTAGGCTTCAAAGGGGAAATAAGACTTATAGAGGAAATGTGAGCACTCCTAAGTAAAGCAGTTCTTTACTTAGGCAAAAGTCATGAAAAATGATGAAATTAAGAGATGTCAAGTAGATCTTGACCTCTTTAGGGGAAGTTAGTGAATGATTTGGGGACAAGGAAGAAGGGGAAGTTAGTCATGCCTCGCTTGAGCTACCCCAAATGGATTTTTTCCTTGCAATTGTGATTTGAATAGATATAACACTTGAAAACATGAAATGGATCACAAATAATCATTATGCCACCTCAAAACTACCTACCCAGCCTACTTACCTAGAATTTTCTCTTCTTTTTAGTTTGGGTGCACTTGAACTAGCAAACCCAGCTTTTCAACTTTTCTTTTTGCTATCCTCCTATCTAAATTGATCCGTATGCCTTCCGAGGGCTCAGATTAAGCTGTTGAGCGCCCTTGCTTCTCTACCTATCTACAAATCTGCCAAGTTTAAACAGTTTGGATAGATATTCATTCTCTATCTTCTAAAACAAGCAATTTAAACCTAGGGAAGCCAAGATTAAGCTGTTTGGCTTTCCCTTAACTGTAAAACTCTTCAAAAATGGTATGATTTTTCAAAAATGGAACTTCTTGGAAATATGGAACCTTGCAGCATGAAAAGATGAAATATTTGGCATTTTCAACTGTCAATCATGAAATATGAACACCTATTGCAATAGGAGGCTAATAGTAGAAACTTTTGATTCAAACTTAGAAGACAAAGATCTTAGCACCTTTTCAACCAAAGTAACTTCTTTTATCTCTTCACCTAAGTTTTTCATACGTTTAACAATCTCATTTATACGTAAGAAATAATTAGCCACACTTTCATCATTGTGCATTCTGAGATTTTCATATTGAATTCTGATAGTTTGAAGTTTTGCACGTTTTACCTGATCGTCTCCTTCATAGCTCAGAATGATCTTGTCCCTTATTTCTTTTACATTTTTGAGTTGCATAACCTTGATGAATTTTGATTGAGATAAACTTCCTAATAGAGTATTGACAGCCTTTGCATTTTTTTCATACTACTTCTTACTAGCCGTATCTGTAGGAGTTGCTGATGGAAATGTGTATCCTTCTTCCATGATATCCCAAAATTTTGTACCAAGAGATTGAAGATATGCTGTGATTCTTACCTTCCAATAGACGAAGTTGCTCCCATCAAAGATTGGTGGCTTGATAGATGCCTCCTTTTTGTAGTTGCTCAGGATGATAGATCTTCCTTCAAGTGATCAAGCTTCTTTTGAAGGACCTGCTCTGATACCAATTGTTGGAAATAATACTGAGAGGTGGGGTGAATCAGTATTATCAAGTCAATTATTTTTCATTTTCATACTCAGATATATATATGCTACTTCAATTAGTGAAAACTACGTATATACGCAATTGTAGTTAAGGAAACTCGCATATAACCTACAGACTTATAATTTAATTTATTCTTCAGATGTTGATCATTAATATGTGTGTTAGAACCATAGGAATAGTAAAATAGAACAGACAGTCATACACAAGAACACAAGATATAAGGTGCAAACCCAATGTGGGTGAAAACCACCTGCTGCAATTCGTCTCTATATTCTTTCAATTAGAAACTTCTTTATACAATATTTCTATACTGGTGCAGTCTTATTCCAATACGTGGGCTTCTACCTACAGAAGGCTACAACCTTCTCTCATTCTCCAGCTTCTCCTGGAAGGGAGCTACAATCCCCTTAGCTCTTGTACTAGTTGATGTACTAGTATGTAGGTGCTGACCTACAGAAGGCTACAACCTTCTCTTTTCTTCCAGGGACCACGTTTCATAAATTTTCAGACTGGATCCATTAATAATCAAACATAAAATACATTTGCATTAACCAATATCTTTTTCTTCATTTAAAACTGAATCAACCAATTAATTCTTTGAATGTTGTAACTAGAATACATTAACAGTAACCAAAAACCAATCCTGAACCCAGAACACTGTAGCAATAAACAGAAGTAGCTATAACATATTTCATGAGATGTATGCTACTTCAATATGCAAAACTTGCGTGCATATGCTGTTGTATTAAGGTCAACTTGCGTATACTCTATTTTTATTTAATGAACCAGCATGTATACGCACCACTGCTGTGCCGAACCTGTGTACAAATCTATAAAAGATAATCTTACCCTTTTTAGATATTTAGACATCAGTAATACCTAGATCATCAAATTTATAGATCAAGTCATGTGCCAAAATTAACAGATCAAAATCACACAAATATACTTCTCTTCAAGCCTTAAGATCTTGACCCATCAATAAAACTTATCCTTCTTCTTGCACTCAGGTTCCTCCTTGATTCAGATCCAGCTATGCACCAATTACTAGTATTCTAGATCTTTCTCTTCATAAGATATTCAATCCTTGAGTGCCTTTGCCTAATGATCTCTTTCCCCTTTTATAGTCTTAGGCCTTACCCAATACCATGGTCCAAAACCATAGAGAATCAATACCATGGACCCGATACCTGGGTTCAACACTTCGAATGAGATACCATGGTCCAAAACCATAGGTCCAAATACCAAGGACTAAATAAAAAATAAGTTTTCCCACATGTACGTGCTTTTCCTTGCATGAAAGTGCGTGCGTATGTATACGCGCCTTCTGATCGGCGATCCTGCGTGTATACACGACTTGGTTAAGAGGAACCTACATATATCTCTTTTTCCTGCATTCTGAGAGCCTGAACTGTGATTTATCATTTGGGTGGTTGCCATCAAGGACAACACCTGTGTCATAGGGCCAAACCTGTGTCATAATGCCAACAATGAAAAGTTTGAAATAGGATAGGGCACCTCGGCCAGAGGCATGCGAGGAAGTATGCTACATAAAATGCAAGGGCTAGGGCCACGACAAAGATCACTGTCCAGTATTCGCGAACTACTTGGTAGGAGGTGGGCCCATGCCATTAAGATCGGAGGCACAAGCAGGGCCGAGCGCAGTGTCTACATTATGTTGCACAATCTACCAAATAGGAGGGAAACATACCATGGATAATTGTCATCTGTTGCAGAAATATACACAGACGTCCCAACAGTTGTTTTGTCATTTCTGTAGGTCGGTAGGCCATGACGAACGCACCTGTCGAAGATATGAACTAATGATGGATTGGACTCCTGCCTACAGGGTGCAGGCCAAAATGCGAGTCCTCGACCCAAATGCAAGGATGGCGCACGTTGGGTTTCAGGGGCGTGGTCAAGGTCGAGGTGGAATGGGACCAGGAAGGGGTTGCAGTCAAGTAATTTGCTACAATTGTGGAGGGCCAGGGCATTATGTCCACGATTGTACAAACCCGATTAGGATATCATGTTGCTACTATAGTCAATTTGATCATGAGGCAGAAGATTGCCCTTTGCTGATAGCAAAGATGCACGAAAAGGGGGTACTCCAGCCCCCTCCGACCTAGAATTTATAGATGATGGGGTCTGAACTACGCGAAGAAGACCCAAATATAAACATGATGCTCAAGAGCGGTGTGATAATGGGAGATGATAAAGTGAAGTATCCAGAAGAAAGTGCGTGGGTTCAAAAGGCTCCTACAAAGGAACCTGAGTTTGATTTAGAACGTGCAAAGGAGACATTCATGGAAGCTAAGAAGAGCTTCACGGAGGCCTCCACTTTAGGTAGTAAGGATCAATTAGAACCAGGGATGGATCCTTCCATGCTCACTACCTTTCTGGAAACATGCATGAAACTGCTGCGTGAAAGCAAGGTAGTCAAAGGGCTACAGGAACTGATCACTAGGTGCACGAGGTGAGGAGAACCGCGTGTGGTCTAAAAATTGGGAAAGCATGAATTGCGCACAGGAAGGGAGATGAGGTTGACTGTGAAAATAGGTGAGTATGAAATGGATCAGGTAATCCTAGATCTAGGTTCGGATGTGAATGTACTACCAAAGCAAACATGGGAATGCATGGGTAGACCCACATTACAATGGTCCCCTATTCAGTTATGAATGGCAAACCAATAAAAGATTTTGCCCATGGGAAGATTGCAAGGTGTGACAGTGGATATTGAAGGCGCGAGCACATAGACGAATTTTGAAGTGATAGAGATTGTCGATGACAACAATCCCTATCCCACGCTACTAGGAATAGACTAGGTTATTGATATGAAGAGAGTCACAAATTTGAAGAAGCACAAAATGACCTTTGAAAAAAAGTCACTACGCGTAGTAGTACCACTAGACCCAGCCGAGGGAGCGCGATACACTAAACCGATGCATGACAATGATAGTGATGACGATCTCGACTGTATCTATAAGATAACTACACAAGGAGAAGATTAGGTGAATCCGACTGTAGATGGAAGGATTTTGTGGGAGCGTGAAAGCTCCTGCACTTCAGATTCAGATGAAGAGATAGAGCAATGGTAGAATCGACTACACGAAGTAACCCCGCTGAACTGCAACATGATGATCAGATCATGGCATTGCGTAAAAACAGAGGCAATGGAGCTATCGACATATGATGGATTGTAAGCAGTGGATGAATTTATGAGAAAATTCGAAAATGCAGTACCAGAGCAGCAGCAGTTCGATGCGCTGAACTGGGCACTGCGCGCAACACCTGCACGATGGTGGGGTACGCATCAAGGAACTTTTGAAGATTGGCGTGGATGCAAAAGGATGATGCGCCTACATTTTGGAAAATGCCAACTTTGAACGAAAACCAATCAGTTGGGGTGGAACAACCTGCATGCCCACCTTTCCCGATGGATACGAGCGTATGATGTACAATTTGTACAAGCGCACAGCCTAGAGAATCGGAACAAACCACAACAGCAGGAAGGGTGATGCACATTACCAATTCTCCATGAAAAGGCATTCGATAGGGTGTGCGGAGTATTGAAGAAGGTTTACTAGATGAAACAAACTGATTGGGACCTGCGCATACTAGTGGTTCGATGGGCTTATAGGACCATGTGCAAAAACCTGAGCGCGGAGATGATTCCAAAGGTGCGAACTAGAGTAGAACCTGAGATTCCTGAAGGGAATACCAAGAAGAATCCACACATACTAGCTCCTGCAGTTACGGCAGCGCACGAAGACCAGGATGAAGGAATCACACAGCTACGTGAGGATGACCATATAAGGATTCGGGAAGCCATTCAACGAGGGAACCTTAGACTTCGTGAACTTGAAGAAGATCAAGCGATTAAGGAAGAAAAGCATGTTGATGGACGTTGAGATCAAAAGACTGGAAAACAGGGTCACGCAAGCATGTCTTTTCAATAAACCAAGGATGACAAGGCAAGATACGGATGGTCATACCACTTCATTGGAAGAGTGCCATCGAGAATTTATGATTTTTTTACCATGGCTGAGACTACACCTTACCAAACGCAGTAACAAGGGAAGTGCACCACATAAGATAAAGCACACACCGCCAGTTGTCGTGAGGGAAAGTGAGGAGCGTCCACGCACTATGCTAGAAGGTGAGTTACAGTCTCGCATAGGTGGGGCGACCACCTGACTAACTGTAGGGAGCATAGTCTCAGCACTCCAAACAATTGAAAGAGAGCGTGGGACTCTAAATGAGTTTGTTTGGGAACCGTGCAGTGAGGGAGGTGTGCATAGAATTAGCATGGTACAATGTTTGCATCTGTGCATGGGGGGCTACGCTGCCATGCGGGTAGGTTGGGAGGTAACTGTTGACATCACTGTTCATGATGAGATGTCCAATTTAAGGCAAAAGGGAGTGGGCAACGGGCAATTAAGACACGAATTAAGAGCTAGATTCGGGACGATCTGCCACCAAGGATGCATTAATGACTCAGAAATGGGGGGAGCGGTCAAATTCAAATTCAAAAGACACTAGAAAAGTCCCAAGGCTATCCACTAGAAAACACTTGTTCATTTGAGATTTGAGCTATTATGAAGAACACACAGTGTTGAGCACCAAGCAGTATTTGAGCCCCCCAAGTTCGCGAGCAACCACAGATAGTTCAGACAAGATGACAACAACCAGGAGAGGTGTGGGTTTTGTAGAGAGTACCACGGAGGAAGCTATGCAGAGCCCTATGGTGCAGGTGGGGGATGCACCGGAAATTTTGAAATCACCTCAGACGCTAAGGCCCAAGAAGGATACACAGGCAGCGGGACCAGTCCGCATGTCCTCGTGGAATCTGTGGTTTGGTAAACTGTCCATGGAAGAAAAGGGCAAGGCTATCAACTTGGAGACAGATGATGAGGAGGAGGACCTCCAGGCTTTTGTAGAGAAGATAGAGGCCGATGAAGAAATAGAAGAAGACATCCAATCGGTGTGCGCTACAGCAAAACTGCCCGAGTACATTCCTCTGCAGAAAAGGAAAGCTAAAGTACCCAAGGATTTGGATGCCACTAAAAGTGTGCTTCAAACCCCACTCCTCCCAGATGGAATTCTGTTTGAGGGTTCAGTTTTGGGCCACATGCCCACAATGAAATTTGTAGACTGGGACCTCACAGACAGCAAAACGTTCCTCCATTTAGAGATGGAGAACCTCATGAAACAGAGCAAGGAGGGGTTAGTTACAATGCTAGAGCCATAGAAATGGTTGTACGGTGTGGAGAAGGCTGGGCTAGAACACCTCCTATGGATTCTGCATTTTCACTGCGCACCGATCACAATATTTGTCATTAGGTAGCTGCTTTTCCTAGCGCATGATGGGTACTTATGGCTGGAGGAGCCTATTCCCATCATGGCGGATCTTATTCATAGGATTTCCCGGCTTCCCTATAAGGGAAGGGACCCCATGGAGATAGCCAGCAAAAGCGGAGATTTGGCGCTCGTAGAGGCCATGAAGAAGAAGTATAAATTGGAAAAGAAGAAGAGAGGCTACGTAATAAGTAGCATTCAAGACAAAGGGGTGTGCATAGCCACCCAATTGCTAGATGGGAAGGTGATGAGAAAATGTCACGGAGACGAGGTACCAGCACCGGTCATTGCACTGGTAGAACAATGCACGGAGGGGGTCCAATTCAACTAGGCCGCCTTCCTCTGTGAAGAATTCCTCACCAACTGCAAGGAAGTTCAGGAGCAGGGCAAGACCTTCCACTATGCATGGTTGCTCTTGTCCATCTTACTAGTGACAGGGGAACTGCCTGAGGACAGTCAGTTCCCTCCTCTTGAATAGGACTTGCCAGAGGCTGCAAAATATGTGTCGCTCTAGGCTACAAAGGACACCACACAGATCTACGAGACTAAGATCTTCTGGGTGCTCATGGAGGTGAGCATCTAGATGTGGATTAACAGAAGGCCGCGCCTATCCCCCACAGTGTACAATAGCCTACGGAGCGTTGCAGACTTCAAGGTAGATATGCACAATGTGTATATCAAGGCGTGTAAGGATCCAGTGTAGAACTAGACCAAGCTTCCTTTCATTGCAATTGATGATGCCATCTTCTCCGTGCTTGAGTCATGGCCTCCCGAGTGGCGCACCCCGAATCTGGAAGAAAAGGATAAAATAGTAGCACAAAAGCAAAAGGCTGCAACCAAGTTGTGTGTCACAAAGTTGGCCCAGCAGAGGCACAACAAACAAGCGATTGTGGAGGTAAGGGCCGCCCGCAAAGTAGCAAAGGTAGCCGCAAAACAAGCAAATGTCGTTGAAAAAGTAGCAGCAGCACAAGCAACAGGGACCACCGCAACACAGGAGGAAGGAGGCCAGGATGTGTCTACAAGATAGGGACTAGATATAGCAGAAGGTATGGACCCGACCACAATGTCCACTCAACTGAAACGGCCACACGTCATGGAGTGGTCCGATCCGTGAAAGAAGGCCAAAGCTTCCAAATTGGACATTGAGCCCATTATATTGACAAAGGGTGACCTCTATGACATCTGCGACACTGTTCGCGAGGTCACCTGGGAAGCACTCCAAGAAGGTATGACAGAGCAATAGACTGTGTTGGGGGCCCTAAGCGCACAGCTGTAGAAACTTCAGGCGTGGGCCACACAAGACAGGAATAGTCACCGCCTACGGTGCTGCAAGTACATTAGCAGTGGAGTAGCTGCTGCACGCCATAATGGCCAACACCATAGTGCTACCGGAAGGAACACTAACAATGGAAAGAGAGGAGGACCGAGCCGTGGCGGGCAAGATCAAGGGACTTGGCTTAAAATTGGCTGCCCTTCCTCGGGATACATTATATCAGTTGCAGGATGGAGCAACAATAGAACTCCATGCTAGGGAAGGACATGGAGTGTAGATGATCCACAAACAGGAAATAAATAATGAGCAGCTTAGTCTCCAATGTGATGAAGTGCTTGTGCAGAACCAGTAGGTAGGGAAAATGGTAGAGGAAGCATGTCGCCGTGTTCCACAGCTAGAAATCGCGACAAACCTACCAGTTGGAGTGCGAATCCACAAATTAGCCAGTGGATTCCATGAGGCGAAGGAGGAAGCAACGAGGGTACAACTAGACCTCAATCTTCAGATTGTCGAACTGTGATTAAAGGCACAGTACTCTACACCCATGGAAGTTAGGGAACTACGAACTGGCACTATTCAGAAAGGGCTAGAGGAAATAGGACAGGCAGTACAGAACTGCACCCATATGTTGGAAGAATCCTTTGCGATCCTCACTTCATTACAGGAGGACCCCAACATACAGTGCCTAGAAATAGAGGCACAGGAGCTTCAAGTTCAGTATGGTCGTGTGTGTGGAATGGCGCAGACAGTTGTGCTAACCCAGTAGCTTGTGAAGCTACAACAGGAAAAGGCATTGAAGGAACAAGTGGATGCCATGCAGCAGAAAGAGGTAGTCCTTAAAGCACGTGTCCAGCCTTGGATTGATGAGGCCTTCCTCATCACTGGGGACATCAAAGGAAAGCTGGCATAGGTGAAGGCGATGCATGCCTTAAGACAGGGAGTTGCCCCTGACAGCGAGACTTCAGCTCAGAGAGTGGAGCAGATCCAGCAAACTGTAGATCAGTGCGTCGCGAACCTCAAGGAAGCGAAGGAACAGTTGGAAGGGCTCTGTGCCAAGATCACTGCACTAGCAGAGTGACTCAAGATGAATCACGATGATTGTGTTGGGGGACTTTTGGGCATGGAATCCCCCCACAACAGGTTTTGGGGCTCAAAGCCCAAGTTTTGGTCAAAGATGGTGTAGAACTCCGGAATTATGGGTGCGGAGCACGAAGTGTACAATTGAGTCATAGGGTTGTACACCCTAAGCATTGTATTGTAAATTAGTGTAAAGTCAGCCTACCCATGGTCTGCGGACCATGAAATTGTATAAATAGAGTGAGGCTCTAAGTTGTAAAGTTAGTCAATGATAGGAAGAGCAGCGAAGGAATAGTTTGAGCTTAGAGTAGAAGTCTAAGTGTCTTGGGTTGTAGTAGTAGGAAGAGGCTCTACAGCTAACTGTGCAGAGGCCTAATAGAATCTATAGCTGAGTGCGTGGACCCCTGTAGCTGAGTGTGTAGGGTGAAGTCAATTCTGTAATCAGGACGTAAAGCTAATAAAGAGAAGCTGATTCCTAATTCTATGTAATTGTTGTGCTTGTCTTCTTTATGTTTATGTTCATTAATGTATCGCACGCACTAATATAAATGTTGGATATGCTATAATAACCATAAATATTACACACATAAGCTAAGTAATCGGTTAATAAGCAAGGAACTTGGGTATTATACGGGTCGCACCTCGAGCAAGGCTGCGCAGAAGCCGCACCACAGGTCATGAAGGGATTGCAAGTGCGTGCAGCGATAGGTCAGATCACGGACCTACAGAAGCCCATCAAACATCCCAAGGGTGTGGAAACCTAGTTCTAGCACCCTCCCATACTACTTTGGGTGAGACCTTAGTTTGCGCTCTACAGACTATTGTCAAAAGGGCCAGTAGTACTGGGTTTTTCTTGGCTAAATCACCTCTGAACCTGTGTCAGGCCCCACCAAGCCAACAATCACTCGTTCTTCAACTTGTGCAGGAGATGCATGATCCTTTGGAGTTGAAACTCTATGAGACTACATAACTCGATGTTGAGATTCGTCGAATGAGATGTTATGCATATCTCCTTCCAGCTGATAACCAAGGATATCAGTGCCTCCTTGGTCACTAGAGACTTTCTCATCATCTAGATGCATTGAAGTGGGTGAGTTGACCTCTTTGTGGTGAGGCATGAGATCAGTGTCTTGTTCTAACTCTTTCTGCTACATGTCTACATCCATCTGTTGAAGTGCTTGTTCTATCTTGTTAGAGCCTAAATCTACCTCAGGCTGAAGGAAGGCAGGTCTAGGGTAACATCAAAGCATGACCTGGTAGCTAGCCCTTCCAGGTTGGGAGAGGGCTCTCTCCTTATCAATCTCAATTAGAATATGGCAACTAGGGCTTGAGATGACTGAAATGAAATGTTGATTTTAGGCTAGGTATATTAGGTCAGAGGATTTTATTTGATTTTGATGTTTGATTGCTGGATCAAAATAAGAAGGCAACTTTGGGTCTGGGAAATCAACTCAGATTTGCAGGAGGTTCTGTGGGGCGAGGTAGGCAAGTGTTTTGGCACTTTGAATTGGATGTGATGGTAAGTCTAAGACCAGTGAGGAATTGGAGAGGGCATGCAAGGTTCACGAATCCTCTTCAAACAACAGAAAACATTAAAAACTAAAAGTATCCTCAAGGCAAAGCACTGAATATCAATGGATTCCACCTATTTATCTTGATTCATTTAGTCATGAAGAAAGAAGTAGATGCTGGAACATATACACATAAGAGAAACTAAATAACAAAGGAATAAACAATGCCAAGACACATTACCACAAGAATCCCACAAAATGCTACAAAACCCTGGTTCATTTCCTTGCCAAACTGCAGAAGTGATTTACAATAAAGCTCAATGCATCCACAAGAGTCCAACCTTTACAAATGACTAAGAAAGTACATAATATAGGCATCAAACCACCTATTCTAGCCATCAGGGGTCAAATCCATGAGTCAAGGAGCTATTTCAACAACATCTAAACTAGGAACTAAAAAATATGTAGTGGAACAGCTTGCCTCTAAAACTATGGAAACTGATTCATTCAACCTCAAACCACCTATAATTGATGTATCTACCCCCTCAAGTCATTTTTCATCATATTTACATCATATTACATCATTTACCATCAAAAATTTACTAAGGACAAGAGAAAAAGTCAACTGATAGTCAAACTGGGCGAAATTCTGAGTTTTTATGCAAAATTGGCAAAAATTTGCCTGATGCGCAACGCCGTGAGCCTGATGCATATCACCAATTCAAGGCTGCTTTTGGAGGCCTTCTACTTCAGAACATCAGGCCCAAGATAGCTTGTTGGAAATCTCTACCTATCTAGTTTCTATAACACTTTGAATTTTCTGATTTGGAGTTGATTTGACCCTTCAAAGATCATTTTTCCCAAGACTGGTTCTTGTGGGTCCAAAAAGTGGCAGAGAGGGCATTTTTTAGTTGTTTTTTTCCCTTTAGGTGATCCATATCTCCTCCAAATCTTATGAAACTTCCTGGGTTTTATTAGTTTTCCATGACGAATCCAAAAATGCAAGCCATTTTGCAAAATATTGAGCCAACTCAATGCACAGCACCGGTGGTGTTGCACATCGGCTGAACATTCTTGTGTTTTGAATTACAAAATTGTGAAATGGAAAACTTTTCCAAAATTTTCTTAAAATTTGGCAATAGGCAAGCTTACTAATTGCTTTGCTGAGCTAATGAAGCTTCAGCCAAAATTTTAAGTTTATCTTGTTCTCTTTTGGCTCTCAAGGCTCTCTTTAACTTAGCTTTTAGGCTGTTTATCCTTGTCTTGCAAATTTTATTCTGAGCTAAGTAATGATAAGCCATATGGCACATCATTTTCTTCTCTTTGTTAGCTTTATCAAGCATCTTCTCAAGGTGGATGTTCACTCTTTCCAACCATGATTCTCGGTCAGCCTCAATTTCTTGCTCAAGGGATGTCATCTTGATTTTTCTTCTTTTTGCCACTTGCCTGTTTTCTCTAATTGTTTGCAGCTCCATAATAGCTTGTTTGTCCTCCAGTTGCTTGTTCTCCTACTCAAGAAAATTAATGATCCATTTGGCCCTCTCAAGGTCAAGTGATAAGGCTTGGATTTCAGCCTCCTTTTCTTTGATGATCATATCCTTGAGTCTTGAGCTTTGAGAGCCCAAATCAGTGTCATCGTCCTCAACCAAAACAAAATCCCTGTCTTGCCCTTTAGTAGGGCCCTCTTCATGCACCTGTTGCTTTCCTTTGTCTCTGCCCTGTACCTGTTCAGCTAAAGAAGAAGGCAAAGCCCCTTCACCCCTGGTAAAGATAGCATTTGCCTGTGATCCGGTGAAGAAAATGAGACCCCTTCCACGCCTGGTGGAGATAGTACTCATTTGGTAGCTGCAAAAAACATCCTAGTGCCTCTTTCATAAGTAACAAACATAGGAACATGAGCACCTTCTATTTTACTTTTAGGCTCTCTTTGTTTCCCGGAAGGTTAACCTTCCTCTTGAGGATCTAAAAATATTTGAGGCCCCTTGAAGCATTCATGGGCAATGAAAGTTTCCCATGACACTCCCAGCTGAGTGAGCTGATGTAAAACCACAATTTTAATGACAAAAAAATGATAAATACTATTGAGCTGCTATGGGAAAGGTTTTCTTTTTACAATCACTATCATTCTCTCTATGTTTTTACATATGAAATATGGAATGCTCATCATTCTGACCCTGGTGAAGTGCATAAGCAATTTGATGTGGTAGGCATAAAGTCTGGAGAACCTATCCTCACATGTAAAGTATTTGATGATAAGTTTCATGAGTGGAACATACCGGTCCTCCAAGAATTTGAAAGGAAACACCCTGCTAAGTTTACCATGGTATTTGGCCTTGATATAAGGTTCATAACACTGTTTATAGATACTCTGCCTTTTCTTCCACTTTTCCCCTACATCTGGCATTCTTGTAGCTTCTACAATGATAGCTGGTGAAAGAGTGAAATTGATCCCAGCAAGGTGCACCACATTATTTTCCATGTTTATGACAAACTGCCTTGCTAACTCATGATGGTATTTAACCCTCTCAACCATCTCACAAAACTCAAAACAAGACTGATATTTGAAACATGTGGTGGCAAGAGGGCAAGCAAGGAGTTCATTCATGCTAATAGGCTCCTCCCTAATAATTTTTCCACCCTTGTGAGGTCTCCTGGGCTGTACATTTCTTTCCCTTGAGCTGTCACTAAGTGTTTCTTCTTCAAAACTGGATTCACTGCTTCTTGCCATGAGGTTTGACTTAGGGATGTGATGTGATGATGATATGGTGGAAAATGATAATGGGTGAGGACAAGGAAGATGAGTATGAAGAGATTTTGCAAATGTGGAATGGAGTTGGGGAATGAAGGGATAGGTTTAGGAAATTAGGGTTTTGAATTATGAGGGACTTAGGGTTTGATGAAGGGAGTGAGTTTTCTTAGGGGAATGGGAAAGGGAAAATGGAATTAATGGGTTGATTTAGGGCAATGAAGTGTGGAAAAAGGGAAAAAAGTGTTGGTTTTGTTATAGAGTGAATTTTTTGCAATGAGAGGAAAATATATGAAGACAAGCTAGGGTTTGATTTTCAAGATGAAAAACTCATGAAGCAAACATGAAGAAGACAAAATTTAGCTCAAGATCAATGAAAACTTACTTGTAGGAGAGAAATACAACATTTGGGAGAGTTTTGGGTGATATGGAATGATTTTGGAACCTTCCTGGTCAATGTGCAATGCACTGGGCTCAAAGTGTAGCACCCTCCTGATGCGCAATGTCTTTGTATTTTAACACTAGCTGAAATTGGCTGATGCACAGCACCAGGAAAATTTGTTGCAGAAACAGGGTTTCCCTCCACTTTTGCTCGATTACCCTCTAAATCGCGATTTTGGCTCCTCAAAGATGTTTTGCACAATGAAATGGATGACTAGCATAATTTCACTTTATAAATGGATGCACTTTTAATTTTTCCTCATTGCAAACCCACTTTTATAAAGTCTTAGTCACTTTTTCTCAAAACTCTATTTTGCTTATGAAGTTTGACTTTTCTTGATCAATTGATGGACTGATGCATTGGTGCCCTTATTTTTGTAGTGGCTAGAGTTGACAAGGTTACCAAGAGCAACTACTGAACTTATTACATATAGAAACACTTTAAATTACATGAAATTTGTACATAAAATGTAAAAACTCTGTTTTCACCTCAAAACAGAGTTTTGAGGTAAAAAACATTTATTGAGTATATCATCAGTGAATTTATAATTCTATGAACTTATAAAATCTCCTCATGTGTCTGCTGACCTTTTATTGATTTTTGGATGACCATGATAACAAACCCTAGACCTAGTGAGACTAAAACCCTAAAACTAACTTTTGTAAATGAAATGAAACAGAATGACAATAAATGACCTAAAAAATGTGAAAACAGGTCAACAGGTTAATGTCATGAGGGAAATTGACATGAAACCACTACCATCAGTTGATCCATGACCTAATGGAATGCAGCTGATCGGATGGGACACCTAATATGCATGCAAAAAGAGAAATTTGATCACTGATGGAGGGATGAAGATACCGACACTAACATTGGCTCCAATGGGGATGGTAGCTCCTGGGAGGTGCCAAGAACCATAGATCTCTGGAAAAGCAGATAAGTGCCTTCATCCATTGGGCAATATGGAGTCAATAACTTTAGAACACCAAACAAATACCTCGACTCAAAACTGACTCAACTATGACTCAAACAACTGACACTAAATAACCAAAGACTGAAGCCAAACATTCAGCTTTATAGCCTTCACTTCGGGCCCCAAACTGAATGAATGATGACAGTGCAAACTTTGCAATGAAAGAAATAAAATGGTATGTACAATGACAAAATGTGATAGCAGAAAACTTCTCAGAGATAGTACCATTTTAGAAGCCGACCATTTACCGGCCCTCCTGGACAATCTTCCCCATTCATTTCTTTGAGTAGAAAAGCATTTTGACCTCGATATGCAGCAATTCTATATGGTCCCTTCCACAGGTTCTCGAACTTGTCGTGCTTGCCTTTATCCTCGTTTCTAGCATCCCACTTTAGCACTATGTCTTCAATCTGAAATTTGTCTGCCTTTGCCTTCTGATCATAAATATTTTTAATTCTCTCTTGTAGCCTGAAGGTATTCTGAAAAACTTCCTCTCTCGTCTGCTGTAAATGGATCATTTGGCTTATTCTCCACTGAAAATGATCTTCCTTGCTTCCAACTTCCTGTAGAAGTTTAACCACCGGGAGTGTGAGAGATGTCGGTAACATTGTGTCAATACCATATACAATCTCGAATGGAGACATGCTGATGGACTTCTTTTGGCTTACTCTATCCGCCCATAGTGCATTAACCAGTTTTTTGTGCCAGCTCTTCTTATTGGCTTCCAACATCTTTTCAATGATGTTGACTAATGATTTGTTTGAAGATTCAGCCAATATGTTACCTTGCGGATAATATGTAGTTGAATGTCCCAAGGTAATTTTGTATTTGCTGCAAAATTCAATCATCTTTTTAGACTTGAAAATAGTTGTGTTATCTGTAATAAGTTTGTTAGGACAGCCAAAACTTGACAAAATATTGTTTTCAAGAAACTGAATTATTACTGAGTCTGTAGTTTGCTGAGTGGGGATTGCCTCAATTTACTTTGTGAAATAATCTGTTGCTGTTAAGATCCACTTGTGTTGAGCTGAAGATGTGGGATGAATCTCTCCAATAAAATCTAGGCCCCATTGCTGAAACGGTGCACTAACTTTGACTAGCTTGAGAGGTAGAGGTTGCAACTTTCTCCTTCCCTAAAAAATTTGGCATTCAGGACAGCTTGTGATAGTTTTATAAACATCAGCAAATAGGGTAGGCCAATAGTACCATGCTCTCAAAATTTTGTTAGCTGTCGCCTTCCAAAATAAGTGACCTCCACAGTCTCCCTTATGAAAATCACTAATGACTTGTTTTGCTTCCTCTTCGGTCAAACAATTTAGCAAAATGGCTCCGAGATCCTTCTAATAAAGTGCATTGTTCAAAATACAAAATCTAGCAGCCTTAAGTTTCAGAGTTCAACCTTTATTTTTAGCCATCCCTGATGGCGGTGAAAGGTGTTGAAGCACGTATACAATATCTGAATACTAAGGAGAATGGAGAAAAATTTCAAATACCTGAATCAGCAAACTATCTTCATCTTCTTCAGACATGGCTACAATTAGGTTTATGTCCAATGCATGTAAATTAGACTTTGCCATCAGCTTTGCTAGACCCTACCCCTTGATTAGCTTTGTTGGCTTTATCTCCAAGTCATATTCTAGCAATGCTGCAATCCATTTGCCTCGCCTACCTTCTGGATCTGTTTGTACCAAAACATCTTTGACTACTGCATTAGGGACATAAGCAAGAATATGAGAGTGCAAAATATATACCCAGAAATATTTCAAATATTTCACCAAGGTGAGAGATTTCTTCTCAGTAATGTTATATTTTAAGGCTGCATCTCTTATTGTCCTACTAAAAAAGGCAATTGGTTTTTCTAGCTGATCTCTTTTTTGCATTAGAACTGCTGCCATAATATGTTCAGAAGCGAATGAAAATAATATAAAATCCTTTGAATAATCTGGATTGATCAAAATCAGAGTTGAAGAAAGAGCCAACTTTACCAGGTTAAAAGACTTCATAGCTTCTTCGGTCCACTTGACCACACTATCCTTCTTCAACATATTTGTAATTTCCCTCGAGTGTTCAGCTAGATTAGGCCGAAAATGACGTAAGAAGTTCATCTTACCATTAAATGCTTGGATCTCTTTCTTATTATGAGGAAAATCTATCTTTTGTATAGCTTCCACTCTAGCAGGATCGATGCAGATTCCTTCTTTTGATATTATGTGACTAAGAAGTTTCCCTTCATCCATGGCAAACAAGATCTTTTTGGGATTGAGTGATACTCCATATTTTCTGCAATGCTGAAAAACAATTTTTAGATGGTAAAGATGCTCCTCATCTGAATTTGAAAAGATAGTTAAATCATCAAGATACACTATTAAAAACACATCTTTTTCATTTGCGAAGGCAATGTCCATGGCACACTGAAATGTTGCACTAGCGTTCTTTAAACCAAACGACATCTTGGCATAGTGGAATGTCCCCCAAGGAGTGGTGAATGTTGTCTTGTCCCTGTCATCTTCATGAACCAAAATTTGATTATAGCGAGAATATCCATCGAGCAACAACATACGAGATGCTCCAACTACTCTTTGGAGTATGTGGTCCATTTTTGGCAATGGGTAGTTATCTTTCAATGACACTTTTTTCAAATTTCTGAAATCTATGCACAATCTAATCTCACCTGTCTTCTTCCTCACGGGGACCAAATTGGAGATCCAATTTGAAAATCTGATCAGAACGATTATACCAACCTTGTACAATCAATTCACCTCTTTTTCTATTGATGGCAGCAACTTTGGATTTATCCTTCTCAACTTTTGGCGAAATGGCTTTTGATTTGGCTTAACTGGAATGATATGCTGAATTATACTTTTGTATTACTCTTTTAAATTTGTATAGTCCCATGCAAATACATAAGAAAATGAAGAAAATAAACTAATGTATTTAGCTTTTACCTGGGGAGGTAATGCCTTTGACAACTTCACCATATTTGGATTTTTTGTTGTTCTGATATTCACATCTTCAACATCCTTCTCAGTGGGCACTAAGCTTAGTTTTCGAGCTACATCATCTTGATCAAATAATTCTTCTAAAGGTATAAGGCATTTAGGCATGAAATTATCTTTCAACTGCAAGACTTCCATCTGATTCACCTCTATTTCTGGTTCACCATCATCTTGCTCACCATCTATAGAAGTGTCTTTATATTTGCCTTCATTTTGTAGACAATCTTCGATCTCTTTGGCATCCTAAAACACCTGCCAATATCTTAGATTTTCAAGGACACCTGGGTGATGCTTCACATGAATTTCAAACTTATTGTTTGAATTCAATGGGATCTTTAAGTTACTTGCAGCTGTAGCAAGATAATCTACAATAACATTTTGTGTACGAGGGAGACATGTCAAAGTATGATCTGGAAACAACCTCAAAATATCTAAAACTGCATTACAGTAAGTCCTCATTTGAGGATGTTTGGTTTGGTATTCACTCTTGACTTGTTTGATTACTAATTCAGAGTCGCCATAAACTGAAATTCTCTTTGCATTCAACTTCTTGAGTATTTTCAAGCCTGTAATCAGTGCCTCATACTCGGATTCATTATTGGAACAATCAAAAGCCAATTTATATGAACAAAATCTTACATTACTTGGGACTTTATTTGGTATAAAAACAGGGCTGCATATGCAAATCCCAATTCCTGCACCATCCTTACCTACTGCTCCATCAAAATCCATACTCCACAAACTGGCTTCCTCCTCCAAGTGCTAAAATTCTGCCTGCTCTTCTACCTGTTATCACTCAGGTTGTTCCCTTTGACTCCTAAGGGAATACGGCCGAGGTAACCACAGACCAATCTTTGGATTGCAGGTCCTAGCCTACCTGCAATCAGAGAGGGCTCTCTCTTTATGATTTAGCTTTGTTTAGGGGTGATTTTAGGCTAGTTATGATGTGCAGAGTTTGTTTTAAGTTTGGTGGGATGGATGGTGATGTTTTCAGACAGAGTTGGCATGTAAAGTGTGAGAAATTCAAACCATTGGGCATGGAGTCAAGGATGAGGGCTGCTGGTGCGTTTTCTTGGTCACAAGAGGAATACAGAGCAGGATAGCTACACATGGAACAATATTAAATGCTGGAATTAAGATGAAATGGAGGTCAGGGGATGAGAGGAAATTAAGGATCTCTCATCCAGCCAAAGAGGGAAAGTGGATGAAGGCTAAATAGGAGTAATGAAGAATTCCTAGACAACATTCAAAAATGAAAGAAATAGCTTAAACATGATCATTTAAGTATGCATATTCATCACTAATTCAGAGGAAAACATATAGAAATAATAGAAATTGAGCATAGAGTGCTGCAAAGAAAAGTCTAAGCTATTCTTCCTTCCTACTATTTAGATGGTGACACAATGGTGGCATAAACACATATAAACTGTAAACATAGGTAAGAAACACCTATTGGGCCATGAGGAAGCACGAGAATTCCATATTAAGCTCTTCAGCCATCAAAACACAACAGACAGTTCATCATCCAAGCATTCCAACAATCTTTGATTACAGAGGCTCTCAAAGAATACATCGCAAGTCTAGAGAGGAATTATCAACCAACCAACCAACCCTTTAAACAATGAACAAGGTGGTTTATATAGAGAAAATATCCAAAAAATATCTACTACAGCAGATCTTAAATAGATCCGAGGGAAATAAATGTCTTTAACCTAACATCTACTGAAATAAATGCAAGAAGATATCTATTTGAGCTGCGCTGGAGGCAGATGCATCAAAAATGAGTTAATATGGTGTCCTTGGTGGCTCGGTACAGAGTTTCTGCAATAACTGTGCCTTTAATCTCTTATCTGCACCTTGTAGGTGGTTCTGCTACTTTTAGGTGGCTTTAATGTGCACTGATCTCGATCTGATGAGCCTTAATGGGCTTTTACTGCTTTCTTTGACTTTGATGGAGGCCCTTTAATGTTTCCCTGCTGTGGGCTTTATGATTTCCGCTGATATTTTCCACTGATACACTTTGCCGCTTCATTGATACACTTTAATACTGGATCGTGCCACTTTCCTCCCTCTGGTACTCTTTAATTTGTCAAATCGCCCCTTTTCTGCTATTTTAATGCAAAAATAGCTGCTGCAATGCTTTCCGTGGGCTTCTGGAGGCTTTGGAGGAGTATCGGCGCTAGCCGATCAAAATATTGCCAAAACTGAAGAAATGACTGTGAAATAGAGGAGGATCTACATACTGATGACTGTGCTGAGGCCGAGGCTAGCTTCCTGGAGCAAAACTGGGCTTGGAGCGATCAAAAATGGCTTAAGGATTCATGTTTTTCTTTGACTGGAGCGCGTACAGGCATACGCATGAAATAATGAAAAAATAGCCTCTTTTTCCTTTACAAAGAAAAAGACCAATTACACGCAAAATCCATGAAAAACATAGGCGGGAGCGGCACTGTAGCTTAGAATTAATCCTGGCCATTGGATCGCGCGATGGCAGATCCAACGGCTAATATTAAGTCGCAAGATCGCTTATCGGCGGGGCGGAGGGGCGGGGCTTTATATATATGCGATGGAGCGATGGGCCGATCGCCGATATCACATCGGCGATCGGCTATCGAGGGCAGAGGGCTTTTATATATGCGATGGGCGATGCGATGGGAGCGATGCGATGAAATCTAGGCCATTGATCTGGGCGGGGGCGATCGGACGGCTGAGATCTAATCGCAATATCGCTATCGGCGGGGACCGGGGGGCGGGGCTTTATATATGTGCGCGATAGCGATGCGATATATTGGAAAAATGCGGGTTTAACGTTAAAACTTATGTTTTATAAAAAACTTAGGTTTTAAACGATAAAACGATAAAAAGGGGATTAACGATAGAAATGATTATATGCGGGATATATGGGAATATGCGGTAGGAAGGCTCCCGATAGCGATATCACTTCGGATGCGATAGCGATATCGCATCGGAGCAAGGGGAATGGGGCATATATATGGGCCAAAAAGCATTGCAACTGTCGATTGTCGACTTGCGATATTGCATTTGGCGAGATATCATCAGAGCTTATATAAAAGGGCCAACAATGCTACTTGAGACCTCCGACAGCGATATCGCGTCGGGGGGGGGAAAGCAATCGGAGGGGGGTTTTTATAATACAAAGGGGTTTTTTATGATCAGAGGAAGGGTTCAAGTGCATCGGAAGGGGATTTTTTATAATCGGAAGGGTCCGATAACATAAAACAAAGGCCTTTATGAAGGGAGAAGGAAAATATGAGGTCAGAGGTGGAGTTTGATGTATTTGAAGGGTTGTTAATGCATCGGAAGGGGTCCTATGAAGTCGGAGGAAGGATTTTATGCAATGGAAGAAGTCCAAATGCATTTGGAAGATGGTTAAGGAGGAAAACAAAGGGTTCTTACTAAGTTTCAAATAAACTTAGTAATTGCCAAGGGAATATTTAAGGTTATATTTCAACCAGGGGAGGGGATATGTATATAAGGGGATTTTTACTATATTTTTAATATGGGAAGGGAAAAAAAAGAGGGATTTATATAATAAAGTTAGAAATTAGTATGAATTTGTGAAGAAAGCACTAAGTATGAGGAACTTAGGCTTTTAAAAGGAAGAAGGAGCTTAATGGAGAAATCTAGGACTATTGAGCAGATCTCAATATCTTTTGGGGAAATTAGTGAGTGATTTGGGGAAAAGGAAGAAGGGGAAGTTAGTCATGCCTCGCTTGAGCTGCTCCAAGGGAAAATTGCCTTGCACTTGTGATTTGAATAGATATAACACTTGAAAACATGAAATGGATCACAAATCATCATTCTGCCACCTCAGAACTACCTACCCAGCCTACTTACCTAACATTTTATCTTCTTTTTGGTTTGGGTGCACTTGAACTAGCAAACCTAGCTTTTCAACTTTTCTTTTGGCTATCCTCCTATCTAAATCGATCCTTATTTCGACCAGGGCTCAGATTAAACAGTTGAGCACCCTTGATTCTCTACCTATCTAACAATCTTCCAAGATTAAACAGTTTGGACAGACATTTATTCTCTATCTTCTAAAAACAAGAAATTTAAACCTAGGGAAGCCAAGATTAAGTTGTTTGGCCTTCCCTTAACTGAGAAATCCTTCAAAAATGGAACTTTTGCAGCCTGGAAAAGATGAACATTTTTGGCACCTCCACTGTCAATCATGAAATATGAAACCTATTGCAATAGGAGGCTAACACTACCTTTGGCTGTTGTCCATCAATTTTCTACTGCTAGCGGAATGTAGACTATTTAGTGGTACTTTCAAGCCTTTGCTCTCTCGATCAAGTATTGCCCTCAAATTTTCTGTTATCTCTGGAATATCTTCCACTTCAACTAGTTGACTATTTACATCATTAAACAACTGTTAGAATAAAGAACAAAAGATTCTAGATCTGTATGTACATAGTTAATTGGATGATTCAAAGGTTTCTCCTTGCTCGTGATCATATACTTCATCTTCTTCTCCCTATATAATTTTCTCAACTGACCAAACACTGGAATAGTGGCATAGGAGAAATCTAAATGCAATGTCCCTTTGAGTTTTGCACCCAATGACCTAGATAAAAGCACGCCAAATATAGGAGGAATGTCAGCCACAACTACATCCATGAGAACATTCTTTGTTGGAATATGATCTAAAGTCACAACCAAATCCTTAATGAGACCAATACATCTAACCCTACTAGAATCAAAGGAATAAAGATCATGATATTTGCGAGTGATGTCCAAACCCAATTTTTACATAATGGCCTTTGGCATCAGGTTGTGAGATGCTCTTGAATCAAACATGGTGTTGTGCAATACATAATCATGCAATTAAGGCTGATGTAAAACGGGGCTACTTCACTATCATCAGATTAGTCTTCTAATGCTGGACCGAAAATAAGCTCGGGTTGGTCATCTTCCACATTAACCATATCAGATAGGGGATTGGTGGGCTCCAGTATTGCAGTAATAATGGTGCAACTCCTGGGACTCCCTTCTTTACTTTTATCAACCCGTTAGTTCATAACAAACTTGGAAGTGACGGTGCTATATGCACAAGTACTAGCTCTTGCCGCAGGCTGTCACTTGATCCGCTGGCACAAGTTCGCTAGGAGCTCAAGCCAACTTCTATGAGTTCTTAGAATAAGCTTTTAATCATGATGGAAGAGAGCTAATCTCAAAAGGGCTATTCTACTTGCAGAAAGAAGATGAAAGCTAAAAGGAAACACGAACCCTAGCAAACCCTAGTTTTACCCGTTAACCCTACTGGTGCAAGTAAAAGGATGAAAGCTACAGAAATGGATGCCATTGACTTCTAGAAAGGTAAAATGCATGTGACTAAGCTACTTTTGAAGAGAAATATGAAGAAAACATCATTTTTTCATTTTTGAGTAATTTTGCAGAGTTATTATGCATGTGCTTTGAATATTTTTTCTGTGCAGAGGTTGATTGGCGAAAAGAAATTCTTGCAGGAGGTTGGGAAGGTGAGAAGAGGGCCTAAGGGGTCCCTAGCACCCTTCCAGAGAGTTTCACAGTGATCATATCTCAAGAAACTGCTTTCGTGAGCTTCCACAAGAAGTCTGCAGGGGTTCTACAGGGTGTACTGTAGCTTCTACAGGATGTTCCGAAAGGGAATTTTGAAGGGATGATGGTGGAAAAAAGGTGAAGAAGTGGGTATGGAGGTGAGATAAGGGTGTGAGGAGGTCTAGGAATTGGTGAATGAGGATGAGGAGTGGTTAAGGCGATCAGATTTGGTTCAAGGATGGATGGAGCAAGGTTGCACAAAGATATGGAAATTAGGGCAAAGTGAGAGAATGTGGCAAATGAAAGGCAAGGATCTGAGTTAGAGGACGAAGCAGGTTGCATTGATGGGATAAGGGTAGGAGAGGAGGTATCACAGGTGCTCTGCACATTATTTTCCAAGACTAACCAACAAAGACTAAGAAAACCAAAGATCTAACTACTTTAACCTAATTTGACCTAGAAACCATAAGCATGATGAACAAAAGTTTAGTGGCAGCAAATCATGTAAATCAACTATGGAAACCAAGCAAGAATGGATCTAAGCATGTAATCACAACTGGTACTAACTTTTGCAACTAAGAATCTAACACTAGAAATTGCATGAAGAAGCAAGAACAGTGTTTTTATGGCAGCAAGGACACCTTGGTCTCAGCTCATGGTCCCAAGGAGGGAGAGGTGAGATCAAGGGCTGCTTGATGGCCTTTTCTGAAGATCTTTTCCCTTACCAAACTATCAAATCAACCTGAAGCATGAAAATCTATTTTAATCATCAAAAACACAAAGTAAGATCTTAACCTAAATAACAGAATTTATTCTAAGAATGCAGCAATAACACATAAAAGTACAAAAAGGAGGTACTGGGCACTTGAGTTGGGCCCAACCCCAAGAGCTACAGCCTCCTAAGGATGATTAGAGCTGGTGCAAATCTGGATTCATCTTTATTGATCAAAAGAATAGTTACATCCCAAAAACTGTCCACAAGAAAAAGCTTGAAAATGTGCTGAAATGCAGAGCTAACCTACTGACTAAAATCGAACTAACAAAATGACTAACTGACTAAAATCGAACTACAAACTAGCTAACTCCAAATGAGGCCCTCAGCCTTCTTATTTATACAAATTGAGGACCCCAACAGTCCTCCTAAACTTTAGGGACTCGGTTGCCAAAACTTGCAGTTAACAGCAGTCCTACTTGACTTGCTTGGCTGTCCCTTGTGCTCCGAGTTTTTGATGGATAATTCAAGGTAAGGGCTCATAAATGAAGGGGACACCTTCCTACAAATCCTCCCCCTTGTTCTTCCACGAATTTGGCTACCAAGTGCTCATTTAAACCTTTGATTTTGTCTCAAAATTGACCAAAAATACTGCATAAAGCACACATTAGACTTGTTGGCATAATGACTAACCCAATTCACTCTATTAGCATAAATATAATAAAAAACATGCAATAAACTAATGAGAATGGTGGATTAAGTCAAATTAGGAGGCTGAATGAGCCCATATAATTACTCATTTCTGGGGCTCATCATCACCCTCCTACTGAAAGTGTTGCTCATCCTCTAAGCAACTAATCTATCTCTTCATCTTTGATGGCCCTGGTGGCCTCCTTATCATCCCAAGCTTCTGATGTAGTCTACTCATGTGTGCCATAAAATTCTGCCTTCTTGTCCATGTCCTTCCACTGTTCCTCCTATTCTGCTTGTTTGAAATCTTGTGCTTTTCCTGGCCTTAAAATACATGGAGGTTTTCCTTTCTCTCTTTCCTTTTTGTATTGCAGGTGTGCTTAATGCAGCAAGCACAACTACTACCTTCTTTGCCAATATCTCAGGTGATTTCTCCTCTTGTTGTTCTTTTTCCATGCTTCCTATAGAAATCCTTGTGTCAACTGTTTCTATCTGTGGTGCTGCCATTACTGGGTGTGTCTATTATTTCTCTTGTTGGGTGCCTACCTTGATTGTTGCAACCTTCTTTTGGGCTTTCTTGGCCTTTTTCTTGCCAACCTTTGTCCTTTTTTCTTTTGTTTTTTTTGCTGTGGTTTCTTTCTCTGATTTAAGCTCGACAATTTGGCCCATTTCCCCTTTTTCTTTCTATTCTTTCTGTGCTTGAATGTACTATGTTCCTTCACCATTGGTTTTCTCACCTTCTTCAGTGTGTTCTCCCCTTATGAATCCTCTGGGCATGGTGAGAGTGCTCTTTTTATGTTTTAATCAGAAAAGGAAATGCTTAGGCAACCAAACAATCAATCTGAAATAGAAGATAGTTGAATTCGGTTTTTTTCTTTTTTTTCTAGATCAAAGATAGAATTCCTCGTGTGCTCCTTATAATATCAAATGGAAATAATTCCCTTTGGTTTAAACTAATTTTATCCTGCATTTGACTCTCTGCTTTTGAAAAGAAGAATTTTGTTTTTACAGACAAAGTACAGAGATCAAGTTTCTTCTCAGCACACATACAAATATGCAAATTTTAAAATTTTTCATACATAGGCTAGCCTCCACAATTGCATATATCTTCCCTATGGAGAATTTTTAAAAAGGAAACGTGGAGGAGAATTTTGATGCAGAAAAACTGGGACACTCAGTGCAATACATAGGCAAACATTTTACTTCCAATACACAGGCAGATTTTTCATTGATTTTCTAATCTGATGCCACGTTTAATTCACCACCTTGCACAACCAAATCATGCACAAAGAAGTTTTCCTAAGCCTACCTCGTTTTGAGCTTGATATTCACTGAAAATCCTGGGTTTTCTTTCTGCACGGTTGTTTCTGCCTTTCCTGTAGAAGGCTCTCGTTTCCTGTAGAATGAAACTGCGCTTCCTGTAGAGCTCGATAGGCGGGAGATTTTTTTAAAAAACACCAGAAATCTTGAAAAATCAGGCAGGAATCTTGCAGAGGACCACTGGTTAGTTGATCTAGAAGTGGTGGACGCGTGCTTCAGTTGTGAATGTCATGAAGGTGCAGTGAACAAAGGGTGGTGAGAGTTTCAGCTGAGCATCGTTTAACTGCAGCGTGATTTGTGTGAGAAGATGAGGTGGCAGAAATGCGCGTTGTCATTATTCGGACCGTTGGTCCCTACTACAGTGTCATCATGGGATTGGATGTCTTCTACCTGTAATCCCTTACCATCAGTTGCGCTGGAGTTCAACATCTGCCACCACTTGCTTTTTTTTTAAATTTCCCATGAATGACTATACACGTGTGCTGGTGATCCCCGAATGAGTGTAATTGAACCAACCGAGGGTGTCGAGTTGACTTGCCAGCCTTCTAGCTTAATCCAACCACTTCATTCATTCATGCACTTTCAAATCATATAGATGCAAATAGAGGAACTGGTTTAGACACATACCTATAAGTCGACGTGCTGCTTGGTCCTTTTTGCCGCTACATGCTCATATTTTGTGTATGCATGCTGGTCTGTTTGCTGATACATGGCTTATTTTCTGGTGTAGGTATCCTTTGGCTGGATCTACACTGCAGGAGCCTGCTTCAATGTTTAGATTTGCACCCTCATGCCGTTGATGCTGAATTTTTACAAGACAACACCTTGTTTTCTCCACAGCTCCCAAACGATAGATCGGATTGAACTGAAACTTTCTGAGCATGCTTCTATCATTGTTATGCACCTCCCATAGCAAAATTGTGGTCAATGGATGCACAGATATCAAGAAAAACTGAAAATGGCTGAAGATTACAGGGTCAATTTCTCGAAAACCGAGCATCAGAATCGGCTGAAACTGCATGGGTAGGTTACTATCACCCATATGCATCTCCCCATGAAACAGATTTTCAAACAGATGCACGGATATGGAGAAAATGAAAAAATGGCTGAAGGTGATGGAGGATGATTTCTTGCAAACCGTGCACCAAAATTGGCTGAAGTTGCTTGGGCATGTTGCCATCGTCCCTATACAACTCCCCGTAAAACGGTTTTGTAAATGGATGCACGATTTTCACGTGAGGGAAAAACAAATTTTTGTTCTATGTATTTTTGCTTCAAAGCATTCTGCAGGCGGTTTGCACAGTGATAAAAAATGAGCTTGGGCTATAATGCAGACTTGGAATTGATGGGAGAGAGGTTTGAGGATTGTAGGACTTATGAACCCTTTAGGAAGCTATCATGTTCGCCAAACTGCCTTTTAAAATCCATTTCTAGCTTCCTGTAATTTCTACAGGGACTTCCTGTAGAACACAGTTTTTAGGAAAGAAGCACAATGAGATGGAAAAAATAATGGAGAATGGTGAGGGATGGAAACATGGATGTTTGCAGACCTCATGGATATATTCCCAGCCTTCGGGTCCTCTTCGGAGATCAATTTTGGCTTGTTTGTAGGCTTCCTGTAGAAGACACAGAACTTCCTAAAGAAGACATAGAACTTCCTGTAGAAGGCATAGAACTTCCTTTGTCTTTGTTTTGAGCGATCTTCCTAACCTATAATGTCCTTGCTACAACCTGCAATTATTCAATGGAAATTAGGTTTATTTTTCTTTTTCTCTTTTCTTCTTTCTTTTTCTCTGTTTTTTTTTTTTGAAAACAACTAGGGCGCCTCATGGAGGTTTCCACCCTGATTGCCTACCCTGGGCGCCTCCAAGGGAGGTTTTCACCCAAAGATCTTATTCTCTTTTTCTTTTCTCTTTTTTTTTCCAACCCATTAACTGCCTCATGGAGGTTTTCAATCAATGAGCCAATCTAAGGTGCCTCCGAGGAGGTTTTCACCTTAGATTTTTTTTTTCTTCTTATTTTCATTTTTTTATTTTTCTTTCTTTTTTCCTACCCTACCCTACTTGAAAAAAAAAATCATTTTCAAGTATAAGAATACTTCCAATGGAGCCATGTTCACATCGAGATTAGAGACAAAATGATGTGGAGGCTTGAAATGCATGCTTTGACAAGTATCTGGATTTCAAAGACCAAATTATTTGACTTTGAAGGGATCAAACATAGCTAAGGAAGAGAGTACTGTTGCAACTTAGTGACCGTCTAGAACCATATCTCAATATAGCTCTGATATCCTTGGTCCTTTTGCTGATCTGGATCATTCTTCATGTCACTTTCTACCATGACCTTCTCATCTTCCTCTTTTTGCTGAGTTTTCTCTTGAATACATGGAGGATTTGATGGTAACCATGAGGGAACTCTCTCGATCTCAGATTTTGATGCCTTCTCTTCATCAAGTGCAGCCCATGGTTCTTTGATCTTTTCTTTTGAATCTTCTTCTGTTGGATGTGGTCCTTCAATGCTTTCAATATAATCTCTTTTTTGCAATACTCTTCCTGAGCTATGGTGAATATCATTGAGCTCAAGAGGAGTCGTTTGGACATGTTGTGCCTCAACTTTGCAATTGGGTTGAGCTATTCCAACGTGTGGGTTTGGAAATGGTGGCACCGGTAGTTTAGTGGGGGTGTATATTTGAGATGGATGTGGATGGGGTCGTGTTTGGGCAGGTGGTGGAGGAAAAGGAGGAGGAGGAGAGTTGTACTGGGGCCTCCACCCCTGATGAGGTGCATTCCACTGAGGCTGTGGCTGAGCATAGGTGTAAAATGGATGAGTAGCTAGTTGAGCAAGATATTGAGGACGATATGACCAAGGAGGGGGTGTGGACCAGGAAGGATGAGCAGGGGGACCCCAAGAAGGCATGGAAGTGGTTTGATAGGGGTCGTAATAGGTTTGGGATGTCCCTTGCATTCCTTGCTGGTAAGGTATGGGTCCATTTTGCCTCCTTTGGTTCCTATGATAGAGTGATTCAGTGACTCCTTTGGCCCTTTGATATTCAGCTTTAAGTCCAGGTAAGGAAGGGCACTGATTCGTAGCGTGGTCTTCTTCACAGACAAAACACACTTTTATGGAGTGCAATGGACATTCGTTCCCAGGATGATTTCTAGTGCACCTAGGACAAAAGATGGCCAAAGCCCTCTCAGCCTTCTCTTGCTTCTTTTGGATCCGCAAGGTATCCATTTGCACGGCAAGACACTGCCTCATCTTGCTCTTGACATCTTCCCACATGTTTCCAATTTCACCTTCAATGGATGAGTTGGAAGAAAAGGTATTGCTCCCAACATTCATGTTTCCAGCCATTTGCTCCAGAGGAATGTTTTCTTCTTCTTCTCCCCTAGAGGTTCTTCAAATCTGTCTTGCTGTCCACCTAGGGGTTCTTCTTAATCATAACCATTGAAGAAGAGAAGGTTGGTTGTGTGAAGCAGTGGGGGTGTTGTGCAAACATTTTTCTGACTTATCTCTACTCCTACAAGGCATGAAATGAAATCTTTTTCGTTGATTTTTGTTTTTTTTTTTTGCTTGTACTTGGAAAAACTAAAATAGTTTGAAATAGAACTAACTATCTTGCTGAAATGAAAATGCGGAATTGAAATGAAAGCAGGAAAGGACTAATCTATTTTGCTGAAATGAAATGCTAATCTACGCTTGCAGAATTGAAATTGCAAAATTGAAATGCTAATCTACGCTTGCTGAAGTGAAATTGCGGAATTGAAATGCTAATCTATGAAAGTGGGAAACATCTAATCTATGTTTGCGGAAATGAAATTGCAAAATGGAAATGAAATAAACTACTTAGCAGAAGGTTGTAGTAGAAAATAGAAGAAAAGCAGCAATCACCAATACTCTGATGCTTCCCCGGCAACGACGCCAAAAATAAGGTGGGCTCCAGTACTGCAGCAATAATGCTGCAACTCCTGGGACTCCCTTCTTTACTTTTATCAACCCAGTAGTTCGTAACAAACTTGGAAGTGATGGTGCTATATGCACAAGTACTAGCACTTACGCAGGCTGTCACTTGATCGGCTGTCACAAGTTCACTAGGAGCTCAAGCCAACTTCTATGAGTTCTCAGAAGAAGCTTTTAATCATGATGGAAGAAAGCTAATCTCAAAAGGGCTATTCTACTTGCAGAAAGAAGATGAACGCTGAAAGGAAATGCGAACCCTAGCAAACCCTAGTTTTACCCATTAACCCTACTGGTGCAAGTAAAAGGATGAAAGCTACAGAAACGGATTTCATTGACTTCTAGAAAGGTAAAATGCATGTGACTAAGCTACTTCTGAAGAGAAATATGAAGAAAACATCTTTTTTTCATTTTTGAGTAATTTTGCAGAGTTATTATGCATGTGCTTTGAATATTTTTTTCTGTGTAGAGGTTGATTGGCGAAAGGAAATGCTTGTAGGATGTTGGGAAGGTGAGAAGAGGGCCTAAGGGGTCCCTAGCACCCTTCTAGAGAGTTTCACAGTGATCGGATCTCAAGAAACCACTTTCATGATCTTCTACAGGAAGTCTGCAGGGGTTCTACAGGATGTACTATAGCTTCTATAGGATGTTTCTATAGGATGTTCCGAAAGGGAATTTTGAAGGGTTGATGGTGGAAAAAAGGTGAAGAAGTGGGTATGGAGGTGAGATAAGGGTGTGAGGAGGTCTAGGACTTGGTGAATGAGGATGAGGAGTGGTTAAGGCAATCGAATTTGGTTCAAGGATGGAGGGAGCAAGGTTGCACAAAGATATGGAAATTAGGGCAAAGTGAGAGAATGTGGAAAATAAAAGGCAAGGATCTGAGTTATAAGACGAAGCAGGTTGCATTGACGGGATAAGGGTAGGAGAGGAGGTATCACAGGTTCTCTGCACATTATTTTCCAAGACTAACCAACAAAGACTAAGAAAACCAAAGATCTAACTACTTTAACCTAATTTGACCTAGAAACCATAAGCATGATGAACAGAAGTTTAGTGGCAGCAAATCATGTAAATCAACTATGGAAATCAAGCAAGAATGGATCTAAGCATGTAATCACAACTGGTGCTAACTTTTGCAACTAAGAATCTAACACTAGAAATTGCATGAAAAAGCAAGAACATTGTTTTTATGGTAGCAAGGACACCTTGGTCTCAACTCATGGTCCCAAGGAGGGAGAGGTGAGATCAAGGGCTGCTTGATGGCCTTTTCTGAAGATCTTTTCTCTTACCAAACTGTCAAATCAACTTGAAGCATGAAAATCTATTTTAATCATCAAAAACACAAAGTAAGATCTTAACCTAAATAACATAATTTATTCTAAGAATGTAGCAAAAACACATAAAAGTACACAAAGGAGGTATTGGGCACTTGAGTTGGGCCCAACCCCAAGAGATACAACCTCCTAAGGAAGATTAGAGCTGTTGCAAAGCTGGATTCATCTTTATTGATCAAAAAAATAGTTGCATCCCAAAAACTGTCCACAAGAAAAAGCTTGAAAATGTGCTAAAATGCAGAGCTAACCTACCGACTAAAATCAAACTAACAAAATGACTAACTAACTAAAATCGAACTACAAACTAGCTAACTTAAAATGAGGCCCTCATCCTTCTTATTTATACAAATTGAGGACCGCAACAGTCTTCCTAAACTTTAGGGACTCGGCTGCCAAAACTTGTAGTTAACAGTAGTCCTACTTGACTTGCTTGGCTACCCCTTGTGCTCTGAGTTTTTGATGGATAATTCGAGGTAAGGGCTCATAAATGAAGGGGAAACCTTCCTACAAATCCTCCCCCTTGTTCTTCCATGAATTTGGCTGCCAAGTGCTCATTTAAACCTTTGATTTTGCATAAAGCACACATTAGACTTGTTGGCATAATGACTAACCCAATTCACTATATTAGCATAAATATAATAAAAAACATACAATAAACTAATGAGAATGGTGGATTAAGTCGAATTAGGAGACTGAATGAGCCCATATAATTACTCATTTCTGGGGCTCATCAGGGATCTACAATCAAAATCTTTGACACTTGACTCTTATAACTGCTATTCTTCATTAATTCAATCAGAGGTATTGACACTTTTAACTTAGCAATCTCATTCTCTAAGCTAAAGGTTGTAGTTTTATCTACCTCTTTGACCGGAGCATCCTTCTTTTCAAACTTTTCCTTTGCTGCACTTGGCTGATTTGACTTCTCATTTGCATATTGTACTTTGCTAGAAGTAGGATCTACTGGCTCCTTTCCTTTTTTCTGAACATTTGGAGAATCATTCTTTTGTTTTGCTGCTTCCTTCCATTTCTGAATTGGATTGATTGGTACATCCCTACTCCTAAGTGAATATTGTCTTTTTTGCACTGTGAGTGCATTCATATATCCCCTCTGATATTCATCTAATTCTTCTTCTAGGACTGTTTCATTGGCTAGTATAAAATCATCATATTTTTGTACAGTCGGGCTTTCTGAATATTCCTCATCCTCCATGATGTAGATAGGAAAACCATCTACCGTAAAAAAGTGATTCTCCTCTCCTATTGGAGTCTCATCATCCTCTGACTCCAGGGCATGCACATAGTTCTACTGTAGAGGTGTTTTGACTTGCTGTCATGCTGATTGATCTTGCGCTCTTTGCTCTCGTTGTTTAATCCTAAACTGTGGCTGTTGCTGACCACGGAAATTTGGATTTCTGATATGTGTCTCAGACTTATCTGCAATGGTTAATCTATCAAACATTTTCTCAATTTTACGAAGCAAATGATCTGAGGAAGAAGCTTCTTCCTTTATGGTCACCTTCTTCTCTATCTTTGTCCTAGCTCTCTTAGCTAGCAGATTTGCCTCGACACTCACTGCAATTTTCTGCATATCCTCCAATGTAGCAGGATCTGTTCTATCAATTGGTATGCCATGTCAGGATCAAAACCAACAGGGAATTTTATCAAAACCATCCCCATCGGTGGCTTGATATTAGCTGGAATAGCATTATAGAAAGTATTGAATCTTACATAGTAATCCTGAACACTTTCACTAGCATTTCTCTTTGTGTTTTCATACTCGGAAAGAATTTGGAGTGGATTTTTCTTTACTTCCCAATGATCCAAAAATTGTCTATGAAGAACCTACAATGTATTGATAGTTCCCGCAGGCATTGCTCTGAACCACTTCCGCACCTCACCTCTAAAACTTTGCACAAATAATCACATGGTCACATTTTCTTCATCTATCTCATGAAGATCAAAGAAGTTGTTCATCTTGTCAACATGCTATTGCACTGTGATACCTTGGGTAGCATCAAACAAAGGTATTTTACTTTGGTAATCAACAGGCATAGCATCCAGGTTCTGTGGCAAAATGAGAGGTGCATATCTGGCAGCCATTGCTCGAGGTGAATTGGAAACTGGCCTTGGAGAAACAGGAGGATTTATAACAACACCGGTAGTCGATGTGATGGGTGTATGAGGTGTCAAAGGAGGTGAAGAAATGACAGATGTTTGAGGTTTTGAAGGGGGAGACGAGACAACAGATTTCTGATCCGATATGGTGGGCTGAACAGGAAGGGTGGGGATAAAAGGAGGTTCAGTATGAATTTCAGAACTAGATAAAATAACAGATGAACCAATAGTAGCAGTTGCAGATTCTAAGAGCTCAGGAATGTTGGTAGCCACAATAGAAGTCTGAAGATTCAAAATATAAGCATCAATTGATCTATTTGCTCTTTTAGTTTCAAGATATTGGACAAACTATGGATTTAAAATAGTATCACCAACTGCACTTTCAGATTTAGTTTCAAACAAAGATGGATCAAAGTGTTCATCAGACAGGAGATCCTTGAGGTATTGAAATATGACAGGGCATGAATAAGATCTGAAAACTAGTGCTGGACTCAAAGAACTTTCTTGCCTGAGAATTCTTGGAATGATATTTTGGTTTTCATACATGGGAGGAGGATCAGGATTAGGATTTGCCCCGGTGTATCGTCTGGAAGCCAATGTGTTGAATTTTTCCCAAAATTCAAATAGACATTACAATCTTTTAAGCCTACTGAATTTCTAAACCTATCATCCAAAAGTCTAGAATTGTTTTAATGTAACTAGGTAATATTTTTCAGTTTCTTCCCCAGTATGGTTGCCACTATGTTAGAGCCTAAATCTACCTCAGGCCGAAGGAAGGCAGGTCTAGGGTAAGATAAAACCATGCTTAACCTGGTAGCTAGCCCTACCAGGTCAGGAGAGGGCTCTCTCCTTGTCAATCTCAATTATAATATGGAAACTAGGGCTTGAGATGACTGAAATGAAATGCTGATAGGTATATTAGGTCAGAGGATTTTGTTTGATTTTGATGTTTGCTACTGGATCAAGAGAAGAAGGCAGCTTTGGGTCTGGGAAATCAACTCAGAGTTCAGGAGGTTCTGTGGGGCGAGGTAGGCAAGTGTTTTGGCACTTTGAATTGGATGTGATGGTAATTCTAAGACTAGTGAGGAGTTGGAGAGGGCATGCAAGGTTCATGAGTCCTCTTCAAACAACAGAAAACATTAAAAACTAAAAGTATCCTCAAGGCAGAGCACTGAATATCCATGGATTCCACCTATTTATCTTGATTCATTTAGTTATGAAGAAAGAAATAGATTCTGAGACATATACACATAAGAGAAACTAAATAACAAAGGAATAAACAATGCCAAGACACATTCCCACAAGAATCCCACAAAATTCTACAAAACCCTGGTTCATTTCCTTGCCAAACTGCAGAAGTGATTTACAATAAAGCTCAATGCATCCACAAGAGTCCAACCTTTACAAATGACTAAGAAATTTCATAATATAGGCATCAAACCACCTATTCTAGCCATCAGGGGTCAAATCCATAAGTCAAGAAGCTGTTTTAACAACATCTAAACTAGGAACTAGAAAATAGGTAGTGGAACGTCTTACCTCTAAAACTATGGAAACTGATTCATTCAACCTCAAACCACCTCTAACTGATGTATCTACCCCCTTAAGTCATTTTTCATCATATTACATCATTTACCATCACAAATTTACCAAGGAGAAGAGAAAAAGTCAACTGATAGTCAAACTGGGTGAAATTCTGAGTTTTTAGGTAAAATTTGCAAAAATTTGCCTGATGCGCAGTGCCCTGAGTCTGATGCTCAATTCCACTTCAAGGCTACTTTTGGAGGATTTCTACTTCACCAAATCAGGCCCAAGATAGCTTGTTGGAAACCTCTGCCTATATCGTTTCTAGAACAATTTGAAGTTTCAGATTTGGAGTTGATTTGACCCTTCAAAAATCATTTTTCCCAAGACTGGTTCCTATGGGTCCAAAAAGTGGCAGAGAGGGCCTTTTTTAGGTGTTTTTTACCCTTTAGGTGACCTAGATCTCCTCCAAATCTTATGAAACTTCCTGGGTTTCATTATTTTTCCATGATGAATCCAAAAATGCAAGCCATTTTGCAAAATATTGAGCCAACTCAATGCGCAGCACTAGTGGCGCTGCACATCAGCTAAAAATTCTTGTGTTTTGAATTGCAAAATTGTGAAATGGAAAAAATTTCCCAAAATTTCTTCTAATTTGGCAAGAGGAAAGCTTACTAATTGGTTTGCTGAGCTAATGAAGCTTCAGCCAAAATTTTAAGTTTATCTTGTTCTCTTTTGGCTCTCAAGGCTCTCTTTAACTTAGCTTTTATGCTGTTTATCCTTGTCTTGCAAATTTTATTCTGATCTAAGTAATGATAAGCCATATGGCACATCATTTTCTTCTCTTTTTTAGCTTTATCAAGCATCTTCTCAAGGTGGATGTTCACTCTTTCCAACCATGATTCTCGATCAGCCTCAATTTATTGCTCAAGGGATGTCATCTTGATTCTTCTTCTTTTTGCCACTTATTTGTTTTCTCTAATTGTTTGCAGCTCCATAATAGCTTGTTTGTCCTCCAGTTGCTAGCTCTCCTGCTCAAGAAAATTAATGATCCATTTGGCCGTCTCAAGGTCAAGTGATAAGGCATGGATTTTAGCCTCCTTTTCTTTGATGATCATATGCTTGAGTCTTGAGCTTTGAGAGCCCAAATTAGTGTTGTCCTCCTCAAGCAAAACAAAATCCCTGTCTTGCCCTTCAGTAGGGCCCTCTTCATGCACCTGTTGCTTTCCTTTGTCTTTGCCCTGTACCTGTTCAGCTGAAGAAGAAGGCAAAGCCCCTTTCACCCCTGGTGAAGATAGCATTTTCCTGTGATCCAGTGAAGAAAATGAGACCCCTTCCACCCCTGGTGGAGATAGTACTCCTTTGGTAGCTGCAAAGAGCATTCTAGTGCCTCTTTCATAGGTGACAAACATAGGAACATGAGCCTCTTCTATTTTACTTTCAGGCTCTCTTTGTTGACCGGAAGGTTCACCTTCCTCTTGAGGATCTGAAAATATTTGAGGCCCCTTGAAGCATTCATGGGCAATGAAAGTTTCCCATGACACTCCCAACTAAGTGAGCTATGAAAAACCAAAATTTTAATGACAGAAAAATGATAAATACTATTGAGCTACTGTGGGAAAGGTTTTCGTTTTACAATCATTGTCATCCTCTCTATGTTTTTACATATGAAATATGGAATGCTCATCATTCTAACCCTGGTGAAGTGCATAAGCAATCTGATGTGGTAGGCATAAAGTCTGGAGAACCAACCCTCACATGTAAAGTATTTGATGATAAGTTTCATGAGTGGAACATACCGGTCCTCCAAGAATTTGAAAGGAAACACCCTACTAAGTTTACCATGGTATTTGGCCTTGATATAAGGTTCATAATGCTATTTACTGATATTCTACCTTTTCTTCCACTTTTCCCCTACATCTGGCATTCTTGTAGCTTCTGCAATGATAGCTGCTGAAAGAGTGAAATTGATCCCAGCAAGGTGCACCACATTATTTTCCATGTTTATGACAAACTGCCTTACTAACTCATGATGGTATTTAACCTTCTCAACCATCTCACAAAACTCAAAATGACACTGATATCTAAAACATGTGGTGGCATGAGGGAAAGCAAGGAGTTAAATCATGCTAATAGGCTCCTCCCTAATAATTTTTCCACCCTTGTGAGGTCTCCTGGGCTGTACATTTCTTTCCCTTGAGTTGTCACTAAGTGTTTCTTCTTCAAAACTGGATTCCCTGCTTCTTGCCATGAGGTTTGACTTAGGGATGTGATGTGATGATGATATGGTGGAAAATGATAATGGGTGAGGACAAGGAAGATGAGTATGAAGAGATTTTGCAAATGTGGAATGGAGTTGGGGAATGAAGGGACATGTTTAGGAAATTAGGGTTTTGACTTATGAGGGACTTAGGGTTTGATGAAGGGAGTGAGTTTTCTTAGGGGAATGGGAAAGGGAAAATGGAATTAATGGGTTGATTTAGGGCAATGAAGTGTGGAAAAAGGGAAAAAAGTGTTGGTTTTGTTATAGAGTGAAAGTTTTGCAATGAGAGGAAAATATATGAAGACAAGCTAGGGTTTGATTTTCAAGATGAAAAACTCATGAAGCAAACATGAAGAAGACCAAATTTAGCTCAATATCAATGAAAACTTACTTGTAGGAGAGAAATACAGTGTTTGGGAGAGTTTTGGGTGATTTGGAATGATTTTGGAACCTTCCTAGCCAATGTGCAGCACACTGGGCCCAATGCACAGCGCCCTCCTGATGCGCAGTGCCTTTGTATTTTAACACTCGCTGAAACTGGCTGATGCGCAGTGCTGGTCTGATGCGTAGCACCAACCCTCTAATGCACAACAATAGGCAAATTTGTTGTAGAAACAAGGTTTTCGTCCACTTTTGCTCGATTACCCTCTAAATCACGATTTTGGCTCCTCAAAGATGTTTTGCACAATGAAGTGAATGACTAGCATAATTTCACTTTATAAATGGATGCAATTTTAATTTTTCCTCATTGCAAACCCACTTTTATAAAGTCTTAGTCACTTTTTCTCAAAAACTTTGTTTTTCTTATGAAGTTTGACTTTTCTTGATCAATTGATGGACTAATGCATTGGTGCTTTTGTTTTTGCAGTGGCTAGAGTTGACAAGGTGACCAAGAGCAGCTGCTGAACTTATTACATATAGAAACACTTTAAATTACATGAAATTTGTACATAAAATGTAAAAACTCTGTTTTCACCTCAAAACAGAGTTTTGAGGTAAAAAACATTTATTGAGCATATCATCAGTGAATTTATGATTCTATGAACTTATAAAACCTCCTCATGTGCCTGCTGACCTTTTATTGAGTTTTGGATGACCATGATAACAAACCCTAGACCTAGTGAGATTAAAACCCTAAAACTTACTTTTGTAAATGAAATGAAATAGAATGACAGTAAATGACCTAAAAATGTGAAAACAAGTCAGCAGTTTAATGTCATGAGGGAAATTGACATGAAACCACTACCATCAGATGATCCATGACCTAATGGAATGCAGCTGATCGGATGGGACCCCTAATATGCATGCAAAAAGAGCAATTTGATCACTGATGGAGGGATGAAGATACAGACACTAACATATCTCATGCGAAAAGTCTTGCTCCTATGATAGCTCACCCTGTTTCCCTGATGCCAATTGTTTTGATGAATCAACTACTTATATGGGCACTACTTCGTCTGTTTGCACATGTTGCGCCCCCTGCTGAATCTGTTGTTGCTACGATTCCCTCTCCTGTTTGCGCAACTCTTGTTCTTCTTAGAGTTGCTCCCTCAGCTCATGCAACTCCTTCTATGCTTCTTCTATTCTTCTCTTATCCCTCTACCTTTGCGCGATTCACATGTCGCATTCGTGCCTCTTTGCCTCTATATCCATAGTTGCTTTGTCTACCAATTGATTTTCTCGGAACTTTCAGCTTTGCTCCTCCTCCATGTGATCGACAATCTTCCTCTTACCTTTGTTGCGTAATGGTATGCTAGCCTCTACTACCACTATTGCTACTACTGCTGCTGGTGCTCTCTGTGATGGTGCTTCATGTTGCTTCAATAACCACTCCACAATGAAGCCGACTAGTTAATTAGGTCTAGCAAAACTGTAGCAATATCTCCATGGGTCCTCCTCGGCCTAATGACATGCCCCGTGGATTCAGTTGAACTGAACTCTCATGCAGTGATCCTTCACAATACAATGTGGGTCATATGGATCATAGCTTCGGAGTTCAAATGGATACTTCTTTGTCAGATCTACTTCGACATTTGTTTGCTTGATACTATGAATCTAATATAACCTAATCTGCAATAGAAGAGCAGGCCAAGGTGCCTTCTTCTTTCGGTTCAGTCTAGTTGTCAATCCTGCCAAGATGTGATATGCTACTTCCTGCATGAAAAGTATGTCCAAGGCAAACTTTAGTAGAACATGTGGAGGCTTCTCCACGTTGAACATTTGGATGAAGGTGCCAGACAGTGAGGTATACCAATTAGCAATGCCTATTAGTGCCTCCATTGCTTCCTTTGACATGGAGGGTGGATCTTGTTCAAATATCATCTTGTACACTGGCATGAAAAAATGATCAGATAGTCGTGTGATTACTCCTTTGAAGCTGCATTCAGACAACAACTTGAAATACGTGTTTACAACAGTGTCTGCCGGTGACCATGCCCACTCCAAGCCTGGGAACTCTTGTTAGGCACAGATTGCATCTATGATGTAGGAGGACATGTATATCTATGCATTCATACCTTCGGGTGAATTTTGAGCCTTCGTTACTTGTAACTTCTGCTGATGAGCCAACATGCCATACTAGTTACATGGTTTTTCCTCTCTAGCCAGTTGGTCCAATGCGATCACCCAACTCTGTGGGAAGGCTTCTGTTCTTTCTTGGCCATACAGTCAACAAGAAAATATGACCAAGTATTGCTATTCCTTCCGTGGTATCTTCGTCTTGTAGATATGGTTGGTTGTCGACCTTAATCGAGACGACTCCTTTACCTAATTCTTTAGAATGTCTCTAGAGTTAGAACTGTTGTTGTGTAAGCTGAATGGAGTCTTCATGACAGTCATGGGCTCTAAAATTTGATACATCTCATCATAATCTCATGCCTAGAAGGTTGCAATCTTCATGCCACTGACACTGCTCAAGGTCATCATCTTGGTATCAGTGTGAGAGACGATCCAATGTATCATGTCTGTGCATGGGAATGGAGGGTATTTGCATGCAATCCGATACAAGTCAGACTTGTTAATGTTTACATACACCTGACGGTCTTAAAGGCCTTCCTCAAAAGTTCCTACAAATGATTCATTGACATCTTGCCACTTCAGTTTGATGTCCCTGTCTAGATACAACTTTGTATCTTCATAGGTTGGTAGACTATAGGACATTCACTCAGCTACTGCTCCAGCTACATTTCCATCAGTGTCTTCTAATCTTACTCTCTTGGAGGCCATTGATATGATATTGCTAAGATATGGATGAACACCTAAAAGATCTGGAGACAAGAAACATTCATGGTAATAAATCTGTCAATGAAAACCAAAACAAATTCGGGGAATGAAACAGCACATACCTCGGAGACTGATGGGTAAGATTGCACAATTTCTGCTAGGAGGCTGGTTGACTGGTTTCCGAACCTATACAAAAAGTAGTTTGGCTATCTAGGAGGCAAGGTTTGGTACTGAATTTACACAATGTGGAATCCAGACTGGTTGTTGAATGTTGGGATTGCGTAATGCACAATTCCAGCTAGGAGTGACTACAGGCTCAGGGATTGCATTGTGCAATTTTCTGGGCCAGCAGTCACTATCCCTCAAAAATGTGAAAAATAGTCCTGGAGGACAATGCTAGGAAAAAATGCACATTTTTGGAGAGGAAGACAGAGCCTTCCTTCCCCAAATTGCGCAATGTTGCCTCAGTGAAGGCAGAGCCCAGGCCAAGGTTGGACAGACTTGTCAATGGGCAATTGAAAGCAAATAAGATAGTGAATGCATGGCGAAAATAAGTGAAAGAAGAATCAATTGACAGTGCATGCAAACATGACTGAATGATTCAGTAAATAGATCAACATGCATGTGGGTGAAGTGAGTCACCGAATCAACGACCGTTCATGTAAAATAGTTTCATGCATGTGACAGCAGTGAGATAGCAATGAAAGCCGAAACATTGCTAGGACGAGCTAGTATACATGTAAACGCCAACAAGTGTTCAAATAAGTCAAGCAAACATCACTCACACAAGCGAAAACATAAAAAGAGACAGAAATGATGAAAAATACAAGTTGAGGCCACTTACCTGTGAATAGCTGAGCCGAATGTGTGAAAGAGTACTGGATGTGATGTGGGATTTTAGAGCTCCAAGATCGATGTGAAAGAATGAGTTCTGATGCGTCGAATAAATAAGTTTTGAGCTCATGACGTGCATGCCACAAATCTAGGAAAAAGCGACACTTGGAGGAAAGTTTCTAAAACAACTTTGCATGTAACCTCTAGCTGCTAAAAATAGCTCCCTAAATCATGGGATGCCTTTTGCATGTTTCCTTTTGCTATTTCGGGAAAAAGCAATCCATGCATGCAAGTCAAGCTTCCTTGGTCCCAGGTGGAACTAGTCAATGCAACGGCTCATGTATGAAGTTGCTCAACTGCTTGAAGGAAATGCACATTTCTGGTTGGGAGCTGGGCTGGCTGCTGAGGAGATTTGCACAATTTTTGGACAGAGCAGATGATTGTTGCTTAGATTTGTGCAAATTATGTGCTAAGCAGCCCTATTGGGGAAAATTTCACAATTTTCATTGTGAGTGTTGACTGGAAAAATTGCATAATCCTGGAGCCTAACAGACTGCCAGATAGTATTGCACAATTTATGGAGGGAAGGCTGGTTTCCCTATAGAAATGCACAATTTCTTGGGGGAGCTCCTCAGCCTGCAGCTGGACCAAGTTTGGGTGATCAACTTGTGAGGGGAATGCATCAAACTGTGATTGACAGGTTGCCTTTATGCAAGAAAAACACTGAAGCTTGTGTACTTGATGAAGCAAGACAAGGTGTTGCAAAAGGCTAGTAGGGAGGCTCCAAAACGAAGCTAAGGAAAAAATTTGGGGGGTGGTTGTAGCTACTACAAGACTTGGTGACACACTGGTAGAACTCTAGCTCTCTGAATGGACCTTGTTCATGAAAATCAAGTCTCACACCTCTGGAAGTATTGTTTAGTTCTTAGCTCATATTGGTTTCACACTAGCTTGATTATAAGATGTAGCATCTGCTAAGATCTTGGTCAATTGACACAAATTCCAAGCCAAGGAAACACATTTTTTTTATTGGGGTTGAGGGGTGTATTGGTGCACACGCAGTATAGTCATCAAAGTCTTAGTTTCATCTCTGGTGTTGCTCCGTTGTGAGTAGGCTTGGACAGTACCCTCGCAGAGTCACATAGGAACACAAGCATTGATCCACTACTAGTGAGCTTGGTAAGTACCCCGATGGACTTACTTGAATCACCTCTCTATGCAAGAAGCATTTCTCTTCTTTCACCTTATTCATTTTGAATTTTGAATTTTGAATTTTTTCTCTTTTCATTTGTTTCATTTTCATTTTTTCAACTGTGCATAACACTTATTCATTTCATAGGCGGAAGAGGGATCCCGACTTATTAAGAGCAAAAGAGGTTGTTCCAGCAGAGAAGTAGTTTATTGTATCTCTCACGTGCATGTTAAGGTTTTCCCCCTGACCTTACTATACTTGACTAAGCTGACAAGGGTTAACCCAAAAACAACCGACTAGAGAAGGTGACACTAGTTAGCGTGCAAGCATTATGTTTTCACCAAGGTTCACTTCGAACAATACATATTTTCCTTTAATGTATCACAAAATAAAAGTAACAAGTTCTTCATACAAAGGCAAGATGATAGATAACCAAGTAGTGATAGTTGTACAAGCCCTCTTGTACTTCACCCAGCTCATTTCAAGAGTCATACATGGTTTCATGTGAAACTAACCTACGAACGAAACAAGCAAACTAACAAACAACAAAGCAAAGCAAGAGCAGAAGAGAAAGTTAAAGAAAAGTGAGTAAGAAAACAAGCAAGAAAACAAACAAACAAACAAAGAATGTAAGCAAGCAAGGATGCAAGAAAACAATTGAAAGAAAATACTCCTCCTACTCCTACACTAATGGTGCATGGGCCTGATCGCGTGAAGTGATATTTCCAATGCATCCACTGGCACATTGGTTGACCCATGTTGTTGAAGGCTCAGTCCGCAAGCAACCCAATTGTGTGAACCAGCAATAAATAAAGATATAACAATGAAGACAACCACACTTCATGTTTCAAAGTGCCCACATGACATAGGTGAGTACAAGTACATGACGAGCAGTCCATGGACTTATCATAGTGTTGTGTGACATTGTGTGCAACTTTTAAGAATAAGAACACTCTTGACTGTGACATGCAAGAAAATGAAAGAAACAAAGATAACTTGCATCATGAACAAGTGCTTGAAATGTAAGATTCCTCCAATGCATGAGCGATGGGATCGTGTAGTTTGAGTGGAGGAAGTATGATCTGTGTGTGAGATGGATCTTCGATGCATACAGATGAGTGATGAGGAGCCTTGGTTGATTGAACAATTTCTTGATCGGAAGTGAGACTAACCTCAAGAGAGTGAGGGCCTGACATAAACATTAGCTTGGGCTGAAGTGCCTCGACAATCTTGGGTGTTTAAACTTCATCATCAGATAGATCATCATAAACCGATAACTTTGAAAGATCAATTGCGATAGAGTCATAATTGTGATCAAATATGGGAGTAAATGGATCACAACCACCACGATCGGAAAAATCAATGATTTCATTAGCATCCTCACGATCAGAGGAGTTAGACAGAGGGTTAGATGAAAAGAAAACAAACTCATCTTTTGTGCTTTCAAAAAAGACAGATGAAATATCAAGTGGATTTTCAATGAATAACTTATCCTCTTCATTGTCGAATAATGGACCAACATCCGGTGAGTCCTGCAAGTGATCAACAATGGGTGCATCTGTGGATGAAGACACACATGCAAAATCATTGATGGAAGTTTCACCAAAGATGTCAAGAAATAACGGAGGAGGCTCGGACGGAAGGGAGTCATCCTTCGCCAAGTGCTGACGTTGAAGCTCCCACTCATACTCTTCATGAATGATAGCGCATGTTGGTTGTGCAACACCAACTCCGTTAGTGGCTTGTTTCTTGTTAACAACAAGTAATGAGTATGAAATGGAATAACACAAGACACTATCATCTGGAGGAACAACTGAGTATGAAAACAGAGGTTGTGGAACATAATGCATATGGCAACTCGATGGACTCACAACCAACATTGCGTGAAAATTGAGTGAAGTGATGTTGAGAGGATGTGTAAGTTGAACAAGTGAGTGAATATGATCCTCAACATCACTCGACAATGGTGGAGCTATTGAATGAGGGGATGGAGGATAGTCAGTAAAGACAGTGGCTGCATCCACGTGAGATTGTGCAACTCCATTAGTGAGGAATTTTGAGCGAGGCTTGATTTCAAGTTTCTTCTTGGGACGGGTAGATTTCTTAAGGAAATACTTGAATTGGTCCCAAAGATAGGAAAATTTCATTTGGCTCCTCGGAGCTTGAAACTGCAAGTCACAGAAGCACTACCAAGAATCCATGATCGATTCATGTGGAGCCTTCCATTGTTGTAACAGTTTTCAGTCATGATGGTCTGGATCAAAATGATAGAAAGTGTTTTTAGTGAGATCATACAAGTGTTCAAGTGAGTGCATGTTGTTAGCTGGTAGGCTGCACAACCATCGAATATGAGATTTGCGAAGTGTGTATGCAAGCAACAGACTGGACTGTTCGTCAGAACACCCATCTCCCTCATGAAGCATGGAAAGAAAGCAATGTGAGTATTTAGGCCAAGCCACTTCACCTTCACCATCATACATGTAAGTGGACAAGTGATCGAAAAAATCCCTCATGATGGTGACATCTTCATTATTCGAAGAACATCACAAAGGGAGAAGAGTGCAAGAATCCATTAAAGATATGCAAGAATCCATGAAAGATATGTAAAGGTTCAAAACCGTATGAGAGGACACATCTCATCATCTCACCCTCCTTCTCGTGCCATAAATGTTATGGTGCTAGACCCACCAACATGTCAAGGGGATCTCCCCTGTAAGAAGTCCCAATTAGACCTCAGACTATTTGGTGTAGGAGTCCCAGCAGTGGGTCATACGGTAATTCATTGACCGCGATTTCACACAGAGGCAAGTAAGATGACTCTATTGGTAGCAAGGATGTGACAACTACAATGAGTCAAGGAATGTGCATGAGAGGTTCTAACACATGGGGGTTGAGATAAGTGCACCCCCTGGCAACCTATAATAGTACTCAGATGGGACAGGAACACATGAGCAAAGATACATCACAAGATGGAAAGCCAGTTAGCTAACAATCCAAAGTGATGGTTAAACCAATCAACACATTTTAGTAAGATTCATACATACTTATACATCATAGTCCATACATGCATGCGTAAGCAAATAGATACATATACCATTTAGAGTAAACAAGATAGATGGAATACAATATGACATATGCATGAAACGTGCTAGCTCTTAGTGTATAAAGAAGTGTAAGTTCCAGTCATACAATACATCCATGTCCAACCACTAGTCCCAATAGTGGAACATTACAGCCACATCCACCTACTCCTCCAAAGAGATGTACTAGCTCTGTGCAATGGAGAAGCCAAGGCACGTTACAATACTGTCCAAGCTCTCTCCAAGATAGTCTTATCTAAATCTTGGCTAACCAAAAACCTATACAATGAGTTATGAGGGACTATTTATAGCAAAGGGTTGGGTGACCCTTGACATTCCCCTTTGTGACAGTTCAACTACCCTCATGACTCTTCACCTACTCTATGACTATTACATCCAACTATCACAACTTGACTTACACTTGACATGACTTTACATTACAGTGCACATGTACCATGTGAAACAAAATGGCTTGAGAAAGCCAAGCTAGACATCACTCTGACTTAGACAACCATGGAAGTCCAACTCCTCAACATCCTCATGGTGATCAACAGTAACATACTGATGCCAAGATCAGTAGTCCTTGATGGTGTCCGTATACTCAGTGGTGACATCCATTTGAAACCTAACTCTTGCCTCCATAGCATCCGAGTACACTGTTCGGGCTCCTTCATCCAACACATATGAAAGCATGCACATCATTGTCTTCAATGTGGCTGGACTAGAAACATAATTGTGCATGATTTCTATATTGATATGCAAGTCTAGGGTGGTGGAAATGCACATCAACTCATCAAAGTACGAGGCAATCTCTAGTTGGACCTGTTTGTTTTAATTTGTCTTCACCTGTGAGAGTCTCAACAGATGGGATCACATGTGTGCGCACGACAACCTCCATACTCTTGAATTCTTATGCATGGGAAGCATGTATGCTAGTGATAAATTGCGGGAGCTCTTCATAGTTCCAGATCTGACTCCAGATATGTGCTTTCATCTTGACTGCATTGCCTCTCATCATCTTAGGCAAGTGAAGTGGGGCTCCCTTGTATTTCATCATCCATGTTTGCATGTCATCAACAACAAAGTGCATGTTTGTCAAGATATGTGCTCTTTTAGCACATTGCTACTGCCATCCATTGAGATGGATGACTACCTTATGCACGGTACAAAACTTGGAGTGCAGTGCTCGCATAACTATGTCAAGGGACAACACTTCATCTAGTATTGAGCTTTTTAGTTTAGCTCAGGCAGACATTGTCACCAAGTCTCTTCCTTGCTTGGTCGTCTATAGTTCCTTTTCCATTCATTCATTCTCAGCTATCAAAAAGCGAACACTTGAGCTAGTGGCTTTGGCATATGCTCCGGTTGCATCGACAAAGGCTACTAGATGTTTACGCACATCAGTCATGATCACTCGTTCTTCAACTTGTGCAGGAGATGTCTTATCCTCTAGAGATGACACTCTGCGAAATTGTACAACTCTATGTTGAGATTCTTCAAATGAGATGTTGTGCATCTCTCCTTCCGGCTGATCACCAAGGATATTAGTGCCTCCTTGGTCATTCAAGACTTGCTCATCATCTAGATGCATTGAAGCCGGTGAGTTGACTGCTTTTTGGTGAGGCATGAGGTCGGTGTCCTGTTCTAACTCTTTCTGCTCCATGTCTACATCCAACTGCTGAAGTGCTTGTTCTATCTCATGAGCAAAGTCTTTCTCCTACAATGGCTTAACCTGTTTGCCCGATGCCAATTGTTCTGATGAATCAACTACTTGTACGAGCACTGCTTCGTCTGTTTGCACATGTTGTGCCCCCTACTGTATATGCTGTTGTTGTGCTTCCCTCTCCTGTTTGCGCAAATCTTGTTCTTTTCAGAGTTGTTCCCTCGGCTCATGCAACTCCTTCTCTTCTTATTCCATTCTTATCTTATCCCTCTGCCTTTGCTCAATTTTCATGTCGCGATGGTGCCTCTTTTAATCTATAGCCATAATTGCTTTCTCTACCAATGGATCTGCTTGGAACTTGCAACTTTGCTCCTCCATGTGATCCACAATGTTCCTCTTACCTTTGTCATGCACTGGTATGCTTTCCTCTACTGCCACTGCTACTATCCATGATGTTGCTTCATGTTTCTTCGCTAACGAATCCACATCGAAGTTGAATGGTTCATTGGATCTGGATAAACTGTAGAAATATCTCCATGGGTCCTCCTCAGCCCAATGACGTGCCCCATGGATCCAGTTGAATTGAAATCTCGTGAAGTGATCCTTCACAATACAATGTGGGTTATATGGATCGTAGCTTCAGAGGTTGAATGGATACTTCTTCATCAATTTTTCTTCGACATCTACTTGCTTGATACTCTGAATCTCATATAACCCAATCCGCAACAAAAGAGTGGGCCAATGTGCCTACTTCTTCTGGTGCATTCTAGCTTCCAATCCTGTTGAGATGTGATATGCTACTTCCTGCATGAACAGTACATCCAAGGAAAACTTCGGTAGAACATGCGTAGGCTTCTCAACGCTGAAAATTCGGATGAAGGTGCTGGACGGTGAGGCATACCAATCAGAAATGCCTATCAGTGCCTCCATTACTTCCTTCGACATGTAGGGTGGATCCTGTTTGAATATCATCTTGTACACTGGGGTGACAAAATGATCGGACAGCCGTGTGATTACTCCTTTGAAGCTGCATTCAGACAACAACTTGAAATATGTGTTCACAGCAATCTTCACTAGTGGCCATGTCCACTCCAAGCTTGAGAACTCCTGTCGGGAAAAGATTTCATCTAAAATGTAGGCGGACATGTAAATCTTTGCATGCATACATCTGGGTGACTATTGATCCTTTGTTATTTGTTCCTTCTATAAATGAGCTAGCATTCTGGCTTGGACTAGTTACATGGTTTTCCCTCTCTAGCTAGTTGGTCTAGTGCGATCACCCAAATCTGTGGGAAGGCTTCTATGCTTTCTTGGCCATACAATCGATAAGAAAATATGACCAAGTATTGATATGCCTTCTGTTGTATCTTTGTCTTGTAAATCTAGTTGGGTGTCAACCTGAATCAAGCCAGCTCCTTTACCCAGTTCTTTAGAATGTCTCTGGAGTTAGCACTACTATTGGGTAAGATGAATGGAGTATTCATGATAGTTATAGGCTCTAACATCTGATACATCTCATAATAATCTTGTTCCCAGAAGGTAGCAAGATTCATCCCACTGACACTGCTCAAGTTCATCGTCTCGGGATCAATGTGAGAGATGATCCAGTGTATCATGTCCACGCATGGGAACGCGATGTATCTGCATGCAATCCGGTACAAGCCAGACTTGTGAATGTTCACGAAAACCTGACAGTCTTCAAGGTCTTCCTCAAAAGTTCCTGCAAATTTTTCATTGACCTCTTGCCACTTCAATTTGATGTCCCTGTCTAGATACAACTTTGTGTCTTCATAGATTGGTAGACTAGAGGACACTCTCTCAACTGCTGCTCCAACTGCATTTCCATCAGTGTCCTGTGAGCTTGCTCTCTTGGAGGCCATTCATCCGATACTGCTAAGAGACAAATGAACACCTAAAAGATCTGGAGACAAGCAACATGCATGGAAAGAAATCTGTCATCAAAAACCAAAGAAAATTCAGGGAATGACACAACACATACTTGGGAGACTGATGGGAAAGACTGCGCAATTTTTGTTGGGAGACTAGGTGACTGGTTGTCAGAACTATGCAAAAAGTAGTATGGGATGTATGGGAGGCAAAATTAGTTGTTGGATTTACATAATGTGCAATCCAGACTGGCTGCTAGTTGTTGGGATTGTGCAATGCGCAATTCCAGCTGGGAGTGATTGCAGGCCCAGGGACTACATTGCGCAAATTTATGGGCCAATAGTCACTGTCCCTCCAAAATGCAAAAAACAGTCCTGGAGGATAGTGCTAGGCAAAAATGCACATCTCTGGAGAGGAAGACATAGCCTTCCTTCCCCAGATTGCGCAATGTTGTCTCGATGAAGGCAGAGTCAAGCCCAAGGTTGGCCAGAGTCAATGACAGGAAACTAAAAGTAAATAAGACAATGAATGCATGGTGACACTAAGTGAAAGAAGAAGTGGTTGATAGTGCATGTAAACATGAATGAAAGATTTAGTAAACATATCAACATGCATGTTGGTGAAGTGAGTCGCCGAATTGGCGACTGTTTGTGCAAAACAGTTTCATGCATGCGACAACAGTGAGATAGAAATGAAAAGTGAAACAGTGTTAGGACAAGTTATTATACATGTAAACAACAGAAAGCATTCAAAGAAATCAAGAAAACAGAACTCACACAAGCGAAAACATAAAAAATGACAAAAATGTTGAAAAAGACAAGTTGAGGCAACTTACCCGTGAATAGCTGAGCCGGATGTGTTGAAGAGTCCTCGATGTGTTGTGGGATGTCATAGGTCTAAGATCGATGTGAAAGAATGAGTTTCAATGCACTGAATAAATAAGTTTTGAGCTCATGACGCCCATGCCACAAATCTAGGAAAACGTGACACTTGGAGGAAAGTTTCTAAAACAACTTTGCATGTAACCTCTAGCTGCTAAAAATAGCTCCCTAAATCATGGGATGCCTTTTTCATGTTTCCTCTTTCTATTTTAGGATAAAGCAAGCCATGCATGCAAGTCAAATTTCCTTGGTCCCGGGTGGAACTAGTCAACCCAACTGCTCATGCATGAAGCTGCTCAACTGCTTGAAGTATATGTGCATTTCTGGCTGGGAGTTGGGTTGCCTACCCAGGAGATTTGCACAATTTTTGAGCAGCAGCTAACTGTTGCCCAGATTTGCACAAATTCTAGGTTTGGTAGCCCTGTTGAGGAAAATTTCGCTATTTTCACTATGAGTGTTGACTGGCAGAATTGTGCAATCCTAGAGCCTAGCAGGCTTGCAGACAAGATTGCGCAATTTCTAGAGGGAAGGCTAGTTTCCCTCCAAAAATGTGAAAATTATTGGGGGAGCTGCTCAGCCTACAGCTGGACCAAGTTTGAGTGATCAGCTCGTGAGGGGAATGCATCAAGTTGTGATCGATAGGTTGCCTTTGTGCAAGAAAAACATTGAAACTTGTGTACTTGACGAAGCAGGACAAGGTGTTGTGAAAGGTTGGTAGGGAGGCTCCAAAACGAAGCTAAGGCAAAATTTTGGAGGGTGGTTGTCACCACTACAACATATTCTATTATTTCTGAAATTCTAACTGATAGATCATATTTCTTATATAAGATTCATTAAATGTCCAAATTTAGTCTAGGAGTCATATAACTCTAAGAAAAATACATATGAAATTATGCAAAAATAAAATGATAAACAAACTTTATGTATTTTAATTTATGTTGTGTTTTTAAAGTAGATAATTTATGTAGCCATTTATTAGCTATAATTAATATGAATAGTTTAAGTTCGGAGGTTATATTGTTTTTTATTTTTCTCAAAAAGTTTTTACTTTAAATTACCTTTGAATTTTTTAAACAAATTCTATAAGTGTATGAAATAAAAAAATATTAAATTGAATATTTTGAAAATTAAAAATTAAATTTGAAATTTTTGAAATTTGAATTTATGTTTTCTAGTTGGTTCAATTGCATGAAATGACTGATTGTATGTAGTTTAAAATTGAATTGTCAGAAAACAAATTTATTTAAAAGTAAAAATTTGATTCTCTATGTACGAAGGGTTTTCCAAATTTATTGTATAATAGGAGAAGGAATAAATTCAATCTCAAATATCTATAACATCATCCCACATCTCTTTCTTTAGTAATCATATCAAATTTGAAAATGACATGCTTGATGATAATTGAATTATTAAAAAATAAATTGTGGGTGACTCAAAAGAAATTAAATGAAATTATTGTATAGATGTAGCATGATTATGCCTTTTATCAATTAATAAGTTTTTCTTAAAATTATATATATCTATATATATATATATATATATATATATATATATAGAGAGAGAGAGAGAGAGAGAGAGAGAGATTTTCATGTGAGAAAATATCCAATTCATAATTTCAAAGAAGATCAAATATTTTACATTTGTTATTATTAAATTTGAGTCAAATATTTCTTGTTAAAAATACAACTTTGGATTGTTGAAATTATTATTTTTAATATAAAAAATGAATTCAACACTATCAAATATTCTATTGCAATCACTATTACACTTGGAATTTGTACAATGAATGTTAACATTTGATATTTATAATTTCATCAATTCAAAATGACCTTCAATTAGCTTTGAAATTTTTAAACACATTCTATAAAGTTCAATAAAATTTTAAAAATTAATAAATATTAAACTATATATTTTGAAAAATTAAAAATAAACAAATATAAATTCCTTTTTTCTAATTGGTTTTAGACTATTTTTATGTGGTTTTAAATTGAAATATGAGATACAAAAATTATATTAAAAAATAGAAAATCTAAAAAAACATTATTTGCCAAGTATCATAATAATGATTGTTATTGCAGTCATAAACTATGGTGGGATGTTATCCACATGGCATCCTATTGGTAAAAGGATACAGTAACAATCATTGTTAAGGTTTATTAAAGCTTATTAGAGTACTTTTATGCCATTACATGTTTTCCTTTATTTTATTTTTATTGAAAAAAAGAATGTGACCACAAATTATATAGACTTCAACAACTATATATAAATCATATATTGATATTAATTTACTTTCAAAATATACTTTATAAAAATAAACACATCCAAAATAATTATAATATATTATTTTATATATACATCCAATAATATATAATTAATATCTAATTTTTTTTTTTTTCAATACTTATATAAAAACAAAAAAGAAAAATTAAATAATATATAAATTACATTTGTATATGAAAAACAAGAAATTTAAATAAGTACACTTACCAAGAGTTGTTATTGCCCACCTGTTGACGTTACGATCAACACCCTCAAAAATTTTGCCTATACTTTCTTTATGCAAGATTGAATAGACAAAGCACCATCCATCAAGATAGTTCTTGTGTTATGTTCAACTCATGTCGATAGTCATTGCACACTTTCATTGACAGTCTCCCTCACTTTTGCTGCATTTGTACTTCTATTTCGGTAAGTTTTCTCAACTATCATCTTTTGCATACTTTTGCTTTCACATTCATGCTTATCACTTTTTCTCACTCTCACTTTAATAAGTTTCATTTTTATGTTATCTTTTCTTTGGCATGTGTCGCTTCCAAGGTAATTCACATTTTGCAAGTGTTGTCTTCATGTTTTCCTCCTGCCACAAGTGTTACTTTTGTTGGTTTTACATCTGTATGTGTCACACCTTTACATATCACCAAAATAATTTATGTGTAACTCCCTCCTCCCACATCTACCCAAGAAACCATCTAGTCAGGGTAAACATGTGATGAGAGACCACTATGATATGATTCAACCTCCTAGGTAACCTTAAGGAAATGGAATTGATAGAACATCACACATAGTCATCTGAGATCATCAACAAACCCTCAAAAGATAAGTCATCCACTCAGACAGCTTGTCCCTAGATCCTACTATTTTTCTATACCTCTTAGGCCATAGTCGCTCTCATGCTATGGGCATGGGAGGGACCAGAAACCAAAGGTCGCTCTCATAGGCCTGCCTGCCAATGACTGTGGACTAAAATTTCTACTTTTATGTCAGTGACCCCAAGATTTAAGCCATTTTTTAGGACGAGAGCCCAAACCACTACCGATAATGGAATGACTGCTTAGAATCAGGAAAATTAAAAGGAAACAATGATGCAAAAGCCATGGGATGATTAAGACCTTAGCTATACCCTTACTAGCCATGATAAGAATTTCATTAAACATATCATGGACATGTAACCTACATGTGTAAACAACATAATTAAGTGTAGGGATCTCATACTTATCTGAGAATCACTATGAAGCATGGATTCCTCATGTCATTCACTGCATATTCATCTGTTAGGTCATAGACACATTATCCATTCACATACAAGTAAAAACATGTTGAGAGCCATACATAGCTATTGTCAGAAAATATACATATAACCATCATAATAGGGACAAACATTTCAATAAAATAATAGCCATATACACCACATATAATCCATCATAATACTCATAGAAATACCAAGAGATATCACCTTTCATTAATGATGCAAAATCCAAACCCGAGATGGGACTTTCGTGTTCCACTCGAGCGTAGAATGGTTGAGCCAAATCTCTCTTCACCCATTCACCCCTGTGCCATATTCGAAGCACGAATATGGGATCTCATAGAACAAATCAATGAAAACTCATCCAGGGCTTCCAAAGGCCATCCGCCTCAACCCATCAAATAGTGATTCCACCTCATGGTCAAATATCACAAAACCATCATCATATCGGTCTCTATCCCAGCCATCCAAGGCTTCAGAAAGTTTGTTCCAACCTAACTTCCAGGACTGGTAACTCAACCCACAGTTTTCACCGGGCTCCAGAGTGTTTTTCCAACCAATGCTCCAAGACAAGTAACTCAACCCACAACTGTTGTCGGGCTCCAAATCAGTTGTCAACCAAGGCTACGAGACTAGTAACTCAATCCAAGTTGTTACAGGGCTCCAGATAATTTGTTCAACCAAGTTTACGGGACTAATAACTCAACCCAAACCGTTAGAGGGATTTAGAGAATTTGTCCAACCAAGGCTATAGGGACTAATAAGTCAACCAAGCTAAGGCACATATGAACCGACCAAAACAAAGAAAATGAAAGTAAACCCACAAACTCCATGGTTGTCTATGAAATGGAAAGGCTACGGAAATCCATTGTCAACCCAGGTAATCCTCCATGCTAGTAACAGATCATAACCAATAAATCGCATGCATGTTCCAGTCATACCAAAAATAGTGAGGAAAACATACATAAAACTTGGTACCTGTAAGTAAAAATGTTGTAGTTGTTGATCCTGATGCCCTCTTGCACTTTCCTACTCTTCATTTGCCTTCTTTCTCCAAAAATCGAAGTATGCCACACCCTCTGAAAGTGCTCCAAGAAAACTCTAAGTCTCCAAGAGTATGAAAGAGAGAGACATAATAATGAGAGAGCTCTAAATTTGAACTAACCAAGTATTGCCCACTGATTCTGAGAAGCCTTTTTATGAATGATGCCTCCATTTTCTTCATTTTCCATTATTTTCCTTCAATTTCCTCCTCACTTGCAATCTACAACCTTTCACCTTACTTTTCTCCTAATTTTCTTTATTTTCGTAAACAAATGTGCCAAAAATTCCTTTTTTCCTTTCTAAAACTTTAGCCATTTCGTTTGCCAATTTCCTTTAGCCATAATAAACCAAATAAACACCCACTATGATCTTTCCCCCACCATTCATCTTGGAATACTTGTCCCATCACTGTGGCCTTTTATATTTTTACATGGAATTTTACTAGGGTTGTTATAAAACCCTCCCCCTCGGGGGAACACCATCCTCGGTGTTCAACATCACCTATAACAAACAAGACTACTCAAAACAAAACATATTACCCATGGCACTTTATAACACATCTCGTTGCAGTATATACAATGACCATATGCTAACACATGACAAACATACCGTTTACTGCAGCTTTATAACACAACTCATTACGATATTTAAAATCCACATATATGCATACACATTTACTTTAACTATAAAATAACCATACTGTCCATGTAGCTTTATAAATCCAACTCGATACAATATTTACAATAATACACACATAAGCACATTTTCTAAACCAACAAATAAAAGGATATGATATTTGCATCCACAACAAGGGAATCCAAACGTTCACATATCCAACCTCAAAGTAATACCAGGATTCATTTTGCTATAGACATATTTGGGCACTACAACCCCAATCATATATGTCCATAAACCAAGGGCTTCTAAGTCCCTAAAAGTGTTGTTTCATACCCTAAAGGAGCAAGGTCAGCTGATTACATCATTTCCCAGAAGTTGTCCTTGAAAAACTGCTCAGAACTGGTCAAAACTGGATCATCTCACCTGCTCCATGGCCAGGGTGCGATGCATCTCACCTTGTACACACGCGAGGTGCGATGCATACTAAAAAGGCCTTCTGTAGGGTGCAATAAGTGAGAATAGACAATTGGTAGAGACATTTTGCTAAGTGGATGATCAAGGCATCTTCTAGAAACTTCTCATATGACACTTGCCTCTCAGAATTCGCCCAGGGATGAGTAAGAGATCAATGAAATCTCCAAGTGGAACCAAGAACTATCAGTGCAATGACACTAATCAAAAACCCAGAGCTGACTCACACCTCTGCAAATATCTATATATGGATTCCTCATCTTAGAGATCCGAAGGCTAAGGGCTGGAATTTTGTAAGTTGCAAGGAAGTGATGTTGGTTTATCTTTGAAGACATTGTTGGGTGATCTTGCTTTGTATGAGGTGAAGAGGGCTTTCAAGCTGGGAGGATGGCACTAGGTCAAACCAAGTGGTTGTAATCCTCTCTTCTACTACTTTTACTAATAAAGCTACTTGAGTTTTCCTCCATATTCTTATGTATCTCTTAATATTGTGTTGATATATGCATTTGTATGGTCAATATATATCTGATCCTATATTGTTTATAGTGAAAGATCTCTATGCTTTGATGGTATTATGCTGTTGTGAATGTACAGGTGCTCTTTGAAGTGGGACAAGTAAGGAAGCAGTGGCGAGATTCTGTCAAAGGGGAAAGGAAACAAGCAAGGAGCCAAGCGTAAGACTGAGGTTGGTACTCTCTGCTTCTTTCTCATCTCTCTCTCGTAAAGGAAAAACAAGTGACTTTAATCTATTTGTTTCTAAGATAGCTACCCGTCTTAGTGGGACTAGTAGCTCAGCATAGACACTAGATTTCCCGATAACAAAATGGTGACTCCACTGGGGAGCGATTAGTTTGATTGCTTGTCTCTATTTGTTTGATTCATAAACCACAGACGGAGCCTAAAGTTAAGCCAGCTAGCCTTCGAACTGCATTTGCTATGCAAGTGCAAAGTAGATCAACACTGCTTCAGTCAATCTCCGGGTTTGTTTATGAACTGAACAATTGACTTGAAAACATCCTAAGTGCCCTAGAGGTAGCTTGAGTAACCTCATTAGATCATCCCTATACTTTGTAGTTACTGACTATCATTTGCTCGGCCTAAATCCCTGAACTAAACTGCAAACTGTGACCAAAAACCAAGTTAAAGTCTCATTCCTGGACCATCACACCCTCTCCTTTAGGCAGACTGGATGCATCACACCTCTCATGTGCAGTAGGTGAGATGCATCCCTATTTCCCTGTGTTACAGGTGCGATGATCAGACAAGACTAGATTTGCCTCCAGATTTTGGTTTTTTCTTCACTCTCTTTAGTTTTATTCAAGAGTTTTGTTGTCTATGATTAGTAGACCATTGTAGAAACCCCCTTCCCTTGCATCATTCAGCCTCCATTGTACAAAGATTTGTGAATGTTTTTATGTATTTTTCGCCATTCACAACTCTCATTTACAAAATAGTAGCTTAATCGAACTGTCATCTTTTGATTTGAAAGTGTCGCAAGTGTCATTTTCAGTAAAAGAAAAGAATACTTCTCTTTTTGATAGTCAATTACACTGTTACTCTTGTATTTGATCTAAATTTATAAGCATTTCAAGTGTAGAAAGTAGTTTTCAATTCAAAATCACAAAGTGTCGTCTTGCCTTCCTATCGTTTTTTGAAAAGAAAATCGTTAGTAATGTCTCTTTGAAAGAAGAGATAATTCAGATTTGTATTTAGCATTCTTTTTGTCATTCACACATTAAGAAAGCAAAAACAAATACATGCATGTGCATTTTCATTTAGACTACTTATTGATTTTGATTTAGGACAGTGCATCTAGTGTGTGCTCTTTGCTCTATGTTGAAAGTATTTCATTTCTCTTTCCTTAGTAGCTAGGATTTTCATTGCAAAAAGAAGAGTAAACAACTGTTTATCATCTTAGATTTCATTTTAGGAATTGTATATCTACATCACTGGGTGAACCTTAAAGGCAAACTTCTTAAGAAATATCAACTGTAAAATAAATTCAATGAACATAAAAACGCTTTGGAACCTAATGCACAACATCTAGAAGTCTAGGCTAGAAATGTATTCCGGTGTCGTAAAGCCTAGTAACTGTTGCTTTCATCATAGGTTGGGTGATTCCTCCTCTTTGAGACAACAAGTGCTAGTACGGACTTGTGCTCCCACGTACCGTCGAGTATATATTGGGAGACCACAATAGGCTATATCCTTTATCCTTAGGAAGCCGTGTCTATCACCCTATCGATCGCAATGCACTAAACACAGCATATAGGAAGATTGACTGCCGTACCGTAAAAAGTATTCTGCAGTTTTGCGATTGGTTTGGTAATCCCTCTATCTAGACTTCCAGAGTAGTCTCTTTCGTTCCTTTTCAGACTCCTTAAAGGAAAAGGTCCATCTGAGCACTTGTCACTTCAGGCTCATTAAAAATTGAAGGCGACTAGAGTCATCTTTAGCTTTTTCTCAACTCTTAAAAAGTGAAAAAGAAAGTTGTGTCAAAGCGTCCAAAATTTATTTTAAATGGAATAACGTCATTGTTACCTCGTTGATCTTGGGTTGAGAAAATGGAGTCCACCAACCAAGGATTTCCCCTTGGGGGAAATCCTAGTCCTTTCTCCTCTTGGGGAGATGTTAGTGCACCTCATATGGCCACATTGTCCCTCCCCAGATTGACAATTGTCCTGCCGGTATGGCTTTTCTTGACCTCTGTCATTCAAAGCACCGTGATTCTTGAACAATCGAATTAGAAACTAGATGATACCAGAGTTACCCCCCAACCTTCTACTTCATTTATCTCTCCGTATCCTTCTCCCTCTTCACTTGGTGAAGATAGTAAAACTAAAAACCAAGTAACTGAGAAGAAGAAGAAGGGGAAGGAGAAGAAGAAGAAGGACCCAACGGCAAAAAGGGGTAACCATGCATCATCTAGCGAAAATCCACACACTGCACCATCCAAACCTAAATCTCCATGTGTCATCTACAAAGGAGACCACTATCACCGAGATTGTCCTTGCATCCCATGGATCTTAAGGGACTGGTCTCCCCGCTTGCACAATCTGGTGTCATCAACCTCTGACGATCACGTTGAAAGTACACCGTTAACTAGTGAAAACGAAGTCACCGGGCAGAAAGGAAAATCTAAATTTCCTTGTAGACTGTGTGAAGGCAATCATTCCCTCCACCGTTGTCCCTTCCTGGATGAAGCTAAAAGGGTCTTGGATAACCATCCTGCATCACCGTAGCGACTTCCTCCCGGATACAAGAAACTCTGGCCGAGTCCATTGCTAGTTGAAAATCCAACTGACACACCTTTGTTGTCGGTCGAAGTGCCTATCATTGAAGATGAACCCTTTGAGTTCACATCGGACCAAAGTCAACAGGTCGAGACCGCAGTCAACCCCATCTTGTCTTCAGAGGATTCACCTTTAGATGATACAGTCACCAAAGAGGATGAGAACGACACCATTCAAATTCTTTTCGTAAATATAGACTCTGATGAACATGGGGACAATCTATCCATTCCTTTACCACAGGAAGGAAGTTCGTCATAGATGTATCCGACTGTTTATTCAGTCCCACCTCCAAGCAACCTAGTTGTCTCCTTCAATTGGAATCTACTAGGCAGACCCCGTTTACCATCTAATGTACCATTCCAAATCATAGTGCAAACTTATAGAATGGTCATGGTTGGTACCATCATAGATGAAGGGGCTTCTGTGAGTATCCTTTCCTCAACTTCTTGGAAAGCACTTGGTTCGCCATCACTTTTGCTTGAGATGCGACATCTGACAGGCTTCAACAAAGGAACCAGTCGACTGTTAGGGATCCTTCCAAAGTTGCCTATAACTTTGAGAAGGAAAACCATTTATCTGAACGTAATGGTAGTCCAAGGACCTTTAGATTACAATCTACTCCTTGGACGTGACTACATTTATAGCATGGGAGCCATTTTCTCCTCACTCTTTCGAGTAATGTGTTTTCCGCATGAAGGCAGAGTGGTCCAGCTCGTAGACCAGCTTTCATTCCCCAGTTCACACATAGCTAATAGTCAAATTCCATCCCTGACAGGTCTTTTTACACAAGGAATGTCTCATCAATGTCCAGTCTGTCCACCTGATGAGCGCTAGTGATTCGGTGGTCGTGACTGAAACCCAGGGGGGCATGCACCTTGGTCTGCTTCGACAGGAAAACTTCAGGTATAGGGTAGGTTTTCGTAGAGGATATATGACTGGTCTGACACACCTGTCTGTTTAGGAAAATGGGATTATACTAGAATAAGATACCTCTGTTAGAAGGTAGGCCTTTCCCGATAGAATGAATGTTTTGTCTGCAAATTGAAGGGTAACTTGGAAAAGGTAATCCTTTCCTGATAGAACAAATGTTTTGTCTGTAAATTGAGGGGTAACCTGGGAAACTCTACTTCGCTATACTTGGGGGCATGCAGACCTTTTTGCGTGAAAGTGAAAAACGACCATTTATTTTCTTAGTTTGTAGGTTCTTAACCCTTTAAACTCGTAGGATTGGTCATTCCTAGCTTACATAATAAAAGGAGTCGGAGCATAATTTCGAATGGTGCAAGCTCCCTAAAAAATGAGCCTATCGATGAGACATACTTATTATACGACTGGCACAAGCAGTTTTATGCGAAGTTCAAGCTCATTAAAGGTTAAACCTAGCAATCAACATATGTTCCATCAGAATTTAAGCTCATTAAAAAATGAACCCACCTCCAGTAAATAACCATTGTGAATGATTATCATCAGCTCTTGAGCCTTGGTCATGTTCTTACGATCACCCCCACTCTGTTTTAACCAATCATTCACATCCATTTGATTGTTTACCCCTTTTGAGGAACAACTGCGACAAGTGATCCTATTAGCCACCTTCTTTACACTACCGTGATTGAAAAGTTCCAAACCTTACCTGGAACCAGCTGCTATCTGAAAACATCACTCTTTCCTCAAAAAACGAGTCTCCTTTAAGCTCTTTTCATCTGACTCGTAAAATATGAAAAGATTGCTGAGCAATTGGCCTCTCCATCTCGTTAAAGTGATTGGAAGTGCTATCCCTCCTCTAGATTTTAATCTTTTTGGACCTAAGGCATTATTACACAAAAAGATCGAGTGTTTGTCTTGTTCGGCTCGTTAAAACTATCGAAACGTCATCCCTTTCGCATTGTTTTATACTTTTTCAAACTTAAGGGATTATATTACAAAAAAGGAATATTGGAGTCTTCTTTCCATCTCTTTTTAGTCTCTCTAACATTGAAAATAACCGAGTTATCCATGTCGTTAAACTCGTTAAAACAATAGTGACAAGCTTGTCCATTTAGACAAGAGCGAGTCTCACTGTCGCTAGGCTCATTGAAACATAGCGACAGGTTTTCCCGAAGGGAAAATTATAGAACAAGCATATGTTATCCTCCTCAATCCTGACAAAAATAAAGAGGTACTAGTCAGAAATGACTGGGGAAAATTGGGAAGAAAACTTAAAGAAGCTTTATTGGTAGCAGGTCGCTCTTGAACATGGCACTTTCACTCCATCACCATGATTGAGTCTGGTTGGGTTATTCCATTCACCAGTCATATGACCGTTGGTCCACCGTACCATCCACTTTTGGGGTTAACGCTACCAATCCATTTCAATGTCGCTGATATGTTCAAGAGAAGTCGCTCAAAGAATTCACCTACCCAGATTGTGTCTCATCCACTGCAATACCTTCACGCTTCATTCTTTCATGATCGCCACCCTGAACCTTGTATCATCAGATCGTTTTCACCTCTACAAAATCATTTGCTTCGTTCTGTGTCGTAGATGTGGGATCCATCAATGCCCTCCTATGATGGGTCACTTCTTGTTGACATCTGCTCATTTTCCAAGAAGCCGACCTAGGAACAACCCTTTCAGTACTTTGAAGCTTGCATGCCTCATTAGAGAGTTTCTCACTTCCGATGACAGGTTTACATTAATGGCCTTTGACCGAAAGATTTTGCGTGGTGTTCGACATCGACTCATTTATTCACACCACGTGAATTGTACTACAGTACCTTGAGGGTCATCATCATCATCGGTGATTCCTCTCAGGCCTGTTAACAACTTATATCATTGGCTGGTAATCAGGCAATGTCCCTCCATGTTCGACATCAGAACATCTTTTCACATCGATCGACTTGTACTTTCGGGCGAAGATTGAATGAGTTTTGAAGACCCCAGATCTAGTTTCACCCATCCAGGCTGCGAAATATTCAGGAAAATAAAGACATCAAATGTACATCATTGCTGCACAGATAATCATCCAAACTAAGGGATGATGGATCTACCAAAATCGTCAGTCTGCACACAGATGGTTGTTTGTCCTATGTACATAAAAATGAATTTATCAAGCTGAGCATGGGAATTCCCACCTCAGCTAGATCATGAAAATATTATGAAGATAATGTATTGTATTGTATCTTATTACAGGTCACCTTCCAGTGCAAAAAACCTCAGATCCTCATTATAAAGCATTTCACCCAACATCAAAAGATTTACGACCTCATGCTTTAGGGGGCAACTGTTATAGACATATTTGGGCACTGCAACCCCAATCATATATGTCCATAAACCAAGGGCTTCTAAGTCCCTAAAAGTGTTGTTTCATACCCTAAAGGAGCAAGGTCAGCTAATTACATCATTTCCCAGAATTTCTCCCTGAAAAACTGCTCAGAACTGGTCAAAATTGGATCATCTCACCTGCTCCATGGCCAAGGTGGGATGCATCTCACCTTGTACACATGGGAGGTGTGATGCATACTGAAAATGCCTTCTGTAGGGTGCAATGAGTGAGAATAGGCAAATGGCAGAGACATTTTGCTAAGTGGATGATCAAGGAATCTTCTAGAAACTTCTCATATGACACTTGCCTCTCAGAATTCACCCAGGGATGAGTAAGAGATCAATGAAATCTCCAAGTGGAACCAAGAACTATCAGTGGAATGACACTAATCAAAAACCCAGATCTGATTCACACCTCTGCAAATATCTATATATGGATCCCTCATCTTAGAGATCCGGAGGCTAAGGGATGGAATTTTGTAATTTGCAAGGAAGTGTTGTTGGTTTCTCTTTGAAGACATTGTTAGGTTATCTTGCTTTGTATGAGGTGAAGAGGGCTTTCAAGCTAGAAGGATGGTGCTGGGTCAGACCAAGTGGTTTTAATCCTCTCTTCTATTGCTTTTACTAATAAAGCTACTTGAGTTTTCCTCCATATTCTTGTGTATCTCTGAATATTGTGTTGATATATGCATTTGTATGGTCAATATATATCTGATCCTATATTGTTTACAGTGAAATATCTCTATGCTTTGATGGTATTATGCTGTTGTGAATCTACAGGTTCTCTTTGAAGCAAGACAAGTAAGGAAGCAGTGGCGAGATTCTGTCAAAGGGGAAAGGAAACAAGCAAGGAGCCAAGCAGAAGACTGAGGTTGGTACTCTCTGCTTCTTTCTCATCTCTCTCTCGTAAAGGAAAAAAAAGTGACTTTAATCTATTTGTTTCTAAGATAGCTACCCGTCTTAGTGGGACTAGCAGCTCTGCATAGACACTAGATTTCCCTATAACACACCTCCCTCCCAGGAAGTCCAAAATCCATTGCAAAGTCAAATCTACATCCAATGCCCAGCACCACAATCCTACGCCACTTGTCCCCTCAGTGAAAAGTTACCTTCTGATTGTTTCAAGGCACACTCCCAATGTGCATTTGATTCCATCTGGAAATGCTAATGACCAAAACAAATCCATCCCCAATCTTCCCTTCAATACTGCACAATCCTTGAGGCAATTTTGTCACCCCTTCAATGTAGTCACTCACCTTTCAAGTTTCACTGGCACCCCAATCCCAGGCACTCCATACCTTGGTAAGGCTTCCTCGCACTGGAATATACAAAAACCAAGGCATATACCTACCTCAAAACCATCACACTAGTCATAGCATGCTCATGTAAATCAATGGACACGATTGGGGACTAGTGTCCCGCAATGGCCCTACTCTTGAAGTGCTCCACCAGCATACTACTGCATTTTCCAATTCCTTTTGTTGTTGCAATTTCTTGTAGTCAATTTCAACCATCCAACCAGGCATTTTCGTGCTTCCTATGCCAAGCACATACTTCCATTAAATTTCAAATAAATTGAAATAAATTCACATCATACCTCATTGGTAGCTCATCAATAAGGTATGCTTGAAATCCTATGTATTCTTGTTACAACGAGTCAACTAGCATCTTTGACCAAATCATCATGCATAAACATATCACATCAGGTTAGCTCAAAACACAACCATCATAAATGACATGTAACCATCATGAACCAGAATCATAAATCACATGCATAATAAAGCTAAAATAAAATATCGATACTTATCATTCATCGATCCTTACTTCTGCCTTTGTTCTTTCTATACACATACCGAATCAATTGCCACACCCGACAACACTCAGTGCCTTTTCCTCAACCATGTGCACATACACATAGTGTACATCCCACACATACAACTACACACGACATACCACACCATGCAATACATGCATCTACACCTGACATACAACACATACACCTACACTTGGTGTACAACACAATACAACACATATACATACACAATATACATCACAAGACATGCATCCGCACACAACGTGCGACACCAAAAATTTATACACCTACACCTGATATACAATGCAACTCATACATATATACTTGATGTACAATGCCATGCAATACATGTAGTTACACCTGGCATACAACACAAAACAATTCATGTACTACACAGAGTACAACACAAGGCATACACATGTTATGATACCACGACTGCACAATGCACATACATAGTACTGCATGCCCGCAACCCATCATGCACGACATTCACGTAATACCACATGTACACTAGTACCATATATACAACATGTACACAATACCATCTGTACAAAGAACCACTTGCACAACGTGTGTATAACATCACATGTACATGACACCACCTGCACAACGTGTGCACAATGCCACATGTACACTGCACCACCTGTACAATGTGTACACAATACCACATGTACACAGTACCACATGCACAACATGTACATGAAACTACATGTACACAATTCCACATGCATGACATGTACAAAACACTACCTGCACACAACGCCACTTGTAGAACATGTACACGACACTACATGCACACAATACCACTTGTAAAATCATGCACACCACACAATATGTACATAGCACCACATGTACAACATGGACACAACACCATATGTACATAGCACTGCATATCTAACATGTACATTGCACCATCTATACCCAACACTGAATATGCAACATTCATATAACACTATATGTATTAACACCCTATACATAATATTTCATAAACAACATATACACACACTACATATGCACAATACTGCATGCATGCAATCATCATAGATGCAACATGTACAATATATGTACAACGATAATACCTCACATTCGAAAGCACATTGTCTCTACCAAGGAAACTTTCTTCCAGTGTCTTATCCATTATTGTCCCACCATGTCGTAGACCGCACTGCTTTTCATTCCAGCTGATATATCCCTCTGTATAACCTGTCCGTAACATAGACATAATACAATCACATAATATCAACTCATAACCACAAGATTTGACCTCGTATAGTTGTCATTACTCTTCCCACTTGATTCCCATAAGACCAAGAACCTTGTCATGGCATTCTCTTGCATAAGAAGTCATTCCTCCACGATAATGATTCCTAATGACCTATTGGACAATGACATAGATAAGTGTATACATACATACATATACATAAACATCAACATATACACATAAATATCAACATAATCATGATCATAAGATAATTACCAGATGACATAAGTTCTAGGTTAAGAAAACTTCCTTATTTGTGTGCAACATGCACAACACTGAGAACAATAGTTCCCAACATGGCCAAGGCATACAACACCTCAGATCCATTTAATTTACCTTTTCTGGTTACCTTTCTGTTGAGGGCCCAGAAATCGGGTCAACAACAAGGGGGATACCCACCCGGTCCAGAACTTGGTTGGCAGCTCCTTGTCCGTTTGGTATAGCGGGTCCGACTGGGGATAATGGGACCAGTTTCCCAATGTAAGGGGTGTGTGTGTGTGTAGAGTTTGATGATGCTGATCTAGAAGTAATTTTAGAGCTAATTCAATTCTAACTCCTAAACTGACTCTATGCTATTGTAATCTAACAAAAACAACACATCTAATCTACGCTAACCCAGGGTAGATTTCCTCTGTTATGCGATCTAAAAAGATTTCGAACAATAACTGGTAATAAAGATCATTCAGCTATCATAAGAATAGAAATCAATTAAGATAAACCATTCTGCATAAAAAGTTAGGCAAAACAGTTGTGAACAGCATATCGCATAATAAGTTATTCATATGTCAAGCACAAATAAATGACTCCACCGTATAGAAGTGCCAAATGGTAACCCACACATTCATACATTAACATATAAACAACTCAGCTGCATATCACTCTAAGAATATAAGCAGAAATTGGTCAAGAGATAAAAGTACCATTTATGACTGATTTCACTCATAAACTTCAAGCAATAACGATTTATCTCTACTTGTTCTAATATCTACTAAGAGTACAGAAGTGCAACCTCAGTAGCAGACATTAAAATGCAAACATAAATAAATCTCGATCCACCCATTCATCAAAAACCCCCTCCGAGGGTGCAAAAGTGCATGTTCTGAGGACAAGTTTTTTAACAAATTTCCGGACCCTTCTCCAAATGCCATGAGAAGGGTTAAATACTACTAACTAATTAATCTTAATTACATAAATTTAGGAAACGGCTTCAAATGACTGCCCTTTTACTAAAACAAATTTATTTCTAAAAATTGAATCTAATTTCTAACCGTTTCTGTATCTGCTCCTTAGTGCTGTAAGCAATGCAACGTTCGCCTGGAAAGAGTCGGCTGGTTGTCTTTTTATTTTGTTCGAGCGATAAAAGTAGAAACAACAAGAGCTGGCACCTCTTTCTGACAAACTAGAAGATATTTTCGAAAATCTTCCTTTGGCTGGGTGTATTCGCTGTGTGTATACTTAGTATAACCCAGATTTCTTTCAAACTGATTGTGTTGTTGCTATTTCGGTTTCCGGCCATGCGAATGACTCAATGAGTTAGGGATTTCGTTGCCTGAACAATTTTCTGTATTTCAGATTGCTTCCGTTCTTTGTTCCAGGGTTTTCTAAAGTGTCTTCCTTCCTTAGCGTTTTTCTTTTTGCTTTACCCAGTCTGAGCTTCAAGATCTTTTGTAAACATGCCGCTTTTGTGCGCCTTTGACTCTGAGTCTTGGATAGTCTATTTTCATTAGTATCTGTTGAGTGATACTCTGGAATCCGCGGTCCTGCTGCATGCGGCATCCATTTGCGAAGGCATCTCCTCTCTGTTCTCCGAGTATTGGCGCTTTCCCCTTTTCCTTAGATGTTTCCTGCATATTGATTTATATTAGTTGCTGCCTTACAGTTTACGCAAAGGAAAAGAGAAATGACGAAAAGATTGACATGAAAGCTTTAAGTTCTAATGAATGCATAATCATGACACTCATAATGACTTGACTCTTCGAAAAACGCGACACAATCATTCTTGGATACTCAGGCGTACAATCATTAATTTCCCTTAAGGTGCGCGCTCAATTTTGGGTTTACAGACTATGTCGAGGAAATCTTGCGATGAGTGGTTTCTACGATTCGCATCGCAGTATCGAGGATTGCGATGTCAAGAAGTGTCATCGCAGGAATTGATAGTCTCATTCATCGCAGATCACAGATCGCAGATTGTGAGATCGCAGATCGAAGATCGCAAGATCGCAGATCGCGTTTTTCATTCAATCACTGTGTGATGCTTATGCGATGTTGCGATATGCGACATCGCATATCAGCCGTCAGTGGTTCCTTAAGATTTTTCATTTAAGAGCGCTTTCAATATATGCGATGCGATGAATTTCACGTCGCTTCTTCGCAGCTTATTTATGCGCATAGGAAACGCTTCACTCTCTCTTCGCAATGCGATCTAGCTTTAGGGAGTTAAAATACAAAAATTTTGATAAAAATATTTTTTGGATTTTTTGTTAAGGGTCCCCCTTTGCTTGGTGTTATTGCTAATATCAAACAAAGAGGGGGGTTGTTGCTGGCCACAATAATTGGCGATTCACTTGGGAGAACCAGTTATCTCTGATTTTCTATTGACACTTTCAAACTCCTGAAATTTTTTTTTCCAGAAAACTTGAACTTTATTATAAAAAGATAAAGCAAATGATACTTCAAACTGTCAATGATGTTTTGTTTCAACCCCTTTCTATTTCAATTACTTGCATCCTCAGTTTGTCCTTGCATTTAAATCAGTCATTACTTGGTTTTGTAAAACATAAAATAAAGTCTTCCCTATGTAACAGCCTCTTTTAAATATGCTCCTTTGTCGCAGGTAGAGCCTCTGCTGCCAGCAGGCGTCCATAGCCTCGACAGGGTTACCTATTACCCAACAATGATCCTTTATCCTGCTTAAGGTTATTTACAACTCTTTCAGAGAAAAACCCTTTTTAACACTTTTTCCTTTTTTATTCTCAAAAGAACAATGTCTTGGTTTGGTGGCCAAATTATGACACAGTCATTCACTTGATTTACACTTTTGCTGAACAAGCTGGCTCGTGATGAGACCCCTTGTCTTTTGATTGCAACAATCTTGAGTCATTGCCCTGTTTTGATAGACAGTTTTGGCAAAGTCAGCAAGTTATAATATCTGTGATCATGATAAGCCGGCTCGTGATGAGACCTCTTATTCTTTGAGATATAGTGTCTTTTTGGATTGTTCCTCTGAATGTTGCATTTTCCTTTAGCAGGGAGGAAGTCAAATTTTCTTTCCTTAAGAAAGTTCTGGACGACAATGATAGGTTTTTTTTGGTAATGGCTGTTTCTACAGGGAATCTTTATTTTATTATTGATACCTTTCATTGTGCTGACCTAAAACAAATTCTTCACTGAGATAGCTTTCTTCAAATTTCTTGGAGTTGAAACTATCATCATATCTGGGTTAAAGTTCTATTGATAATAAAGATCAAGTTTCTAAAAGATTTGCTGTTCATAGAAGTAGAAGTTCAAAATCTTTGACAGAGAAAAGGTGTCTTTAGTAAATGTCAAATGTCGTTAACCAAAGCAAATGTCATTATGGAGAAAAATATTTAACGCAATGAGAGGTAGACATTCCCTAGGGTTATGTACAGAATAGGTATAATTTTTCCTATCAATTATCAAAAGCAAACCTAATAACTTAGCTAAATTACTCCTACTCCTATTCTAGCTATATATAGAAAATAAACTATGTGAAATGATATTTCCAATGGAACCATCTATTCATTTTTATTCCTAGCCGTATGAAACTTCCAAACATCAGTGTAAAGAACCAAATTTTCCTTGGACCGTAAATGTTGGCTGTGGAATAAGAATATATAACCTCAGTTGGAATTATGTCTGATTTTCCTTTCTCATGAGAACTTCTTTCCAACTGGATACCTATTGGATCATAAAAATTAGGATGAATTTCTGTTATGAATTGATGATCTCGTAATAGGAAGGATAACAAGCCAGGTTGTGAAGATGATTTTTTAGTTTCAATGGCTTGTAACCTACTGTTTGTTAACGCTGAGCTTTTAGCGATTTCGTTTGAAATGAAAGTTCCCATATATAAATCGCTAAAACATAGTCTATCAAAAGTTTGAAAATTTAAAACGAAATCCGATTTTTTACAAAATGAGTGCAAGTGAGAAAGAAAGGAATGATTATTTGTACAAATAGTGTTACAGCACAACTGGGATTTACTTGTAACATCTTGCTTTTCACAAGAACTGGCCAGGTCTTGTGAATCAGGAGATGAGTTATGATCGTGAACAGGTATGGAGCTTTCCTCATGATATGAATCATAGATCGGGGTATCGTCTTGGATAGTAAAATCATGCAACTGATCTTTTACTTTGAAATGAGGGTCGACTGATATGATTTCTGATTTAGGATGTTTCTCATTATCTGAACCTAGTTGAGTTACTTGGGATAACTCAACAACATCATCGTTGTCAAAGTAACTATCACAAATGATTTTACAAATCTCCCTAGGCTTCTCTTTTTCATTATATATTTTCAGACAAGGGAGGTTGAGCGGCTCTTGTTTGACATTGGTCAAAGGATGTGCTAAAGCTGTCTCTTTATCTTGAAAACCTAATGATGAGTCGTTTGAATAACCCTTTGTGTTTTTTGAGATATCTTTAATATTGAGAGGGGAGAAATTATCATCACTAAAAACATCGGGATAAAGAGAAAAATGCGAATCTAGAACAATGCATTTGAAAACATCATGGAAAAAACTTTGTTCATCAGAGTCATCATAGACATCGGGTTTTAGATCATACCTTTGTGCGCTGATACTTTTTGAAAGAGAAATAGTTTGCTGTTCTAACCTTGGCATCTGCATTTGTTGGTTTGTAATGATATTGTCTGACCTTGTATCAGAGTCATCTCCTGGTTCCAAGGTAGTTTCTCCTTCAGCATTCTCGTTTTTGTCTTCTTGCATTAGAGCATGCATGACTCCTAGGCTTTGTAGATTTTCTTCATTATGGATGATTTGTGTATTCAACTTGGAATCCTCATTCATATTAGAAGCAAATGAAACAAAGGTTGAACTAATTTCTGCTTGATCAGACATAGGAGGTAGAGAATACTCATCACAATCTGAAGATTCTTTATCCGTGAGCTCACTCTCAAGATCATACTTTAGACATTTAAGATGAAATCGCATATTAAAATCCCTTACGGGTTCATCTTGCTTCCGTAGATAATCAATTTCATCATATACCCGGTCGTAGTCATAACAATCAAATTCCAAAATGAAAGTCTTGACGAATTGGTCCCAGCTGTGAATTGATGCAACTGGGAGGGTTCTGCACCATTTTCTAGCTTCCGCTGTGAATGTAAGAGTAAAAATCCTGCACAAAACGCCTTCATCAATTCTCTGAATATCAGAACCTGAAACTTTTTGAATAAACTGAAGGGCATGATTAAAGGCAGAAGAATTATTCTTACCGTTGAATTTTACCTGAGACAAGAGTCTTACCACATCTGGTGGAGTGTTGGAAGAGGTAGGAACATGGATGCAACTCCAAATAGGAATTTTATGAGCAGCCATCCTGATTCAAATTTTACAATTTGGAAATCATTCCAACAGACACTATGTTCAGCCCTCCTTCTAGCGCCAAATATGTTGAGGGCCCAGAAATCGAGTCAACAACAAGGGGGATACCCACCCGGTCCGGAACTTGGTTGGCAGCTCCTTGTCCGTTTGGTATAGCGGGTCCGACTAGGGATAATGGGACCAGTTTCCCAATGTAAGGGGTGTGTGTGTGTGTAGAGTTTGATGATGCTGATCTAGAAGTAATTTTAGAGCTAATTCAATTCTAACTCCTAAACTGACTCTATGCTATTGTAATCTAACAAAAACAACACATCTAATCTACGCTAACCCGGGGTAGATTTCCTCTATTATGCGATCTAAAAATATTTCGAACAATAACTGGTAATAAAGATCATTCAGCTATCATAAGAATAGAAATCAATTAAGATAAACCATTCTGCATAAAAAGTTAGGCAAAACAGTTGTGAACAGCATATCGCATAATAAGTTATTCATATGTCAAGCACAAATAAATGACTCCACCGTACAGAAGTGCCAAATGGTAATCCACACATTCATACATTAACATATAAACAACTCAGCTGCATATCACTCCAAGAATATAAGCAGAAATTGGTCAAGAGATAAAAGTACCATTTATGACTGATTTCACTCACAAACTTCAAGCAATAATGATTTATCTCTACTTGTTCTAATATCTACTAAGAGTACAGAAGTGCAACATCAGTAGCAGACATTAAAATGCAAACATAAATAAATCTCGATCCATCCATTCATCAAAAACCCCCTCCGAGGGTGCAAAAGTGCATGTTCTGAGGACAAGTTTTTTGACAAATTTCCGGACCCTTCTCCAAATGCCATGAGAAGGGTTAAATACTACTAACTAATTAATCTTAATTACATAAATTTAGGAAACGGCTTCAAATGGCCGCCCTTTTACTAAAACAAATTTATTTCTAAAAATTGAATCTAATTTCTAACCGTTTCTGTATCTGCTCCTTAGTGCTGTAAGCAATGCAACGTTCACCTGGAAAGAGTCGGCTGGTTGTCTTTTTCTTTTGTTCGAGCGATAAAAGTAGAAATAACAAGAGCTGGCACCTCTTTCTGACAAACTAGAAGATATTTTCGAAAATATTCCTCTGGCTGGGTGTATTCGTTGTGTGTATACTTAGTATAACCTAGATTTCTTTCAAACTGATTGTGCTGTTGCTATTTCGGTTTCCGGCCGTGCGAATGACTCAATGAGTTAGGGATTTCGTTGCCTGAACAATTTTCTGTATTTCAGATTGCTTCCGTTCTTTGTTCCAGGCTTTTCTGAAGCGTCTTCCTTCCTTAGTGTTTTTCTTTTTGCTTTACCCAGTCTGAGCTTCAGGATCTTTTGTAAACATGCCGCTTTTGTGCGCCTTTCACTCCGAGTCTTGGATAGTCTATTTTCATCAGTGTCTGTTGAGTGATACTCTGGAATCCACGGTCCTGATGCATGTGGCATCCATTTGCGAAGGCATCTCCTCTCTATTCTCCGAGTATTGGCGCTTTCCCCTTTTCCTTAGATGTTTCCTGCATATTGATTTATATTAGTTGCTGCCTTACAGTTTACGCAAAGGAAAAGAGAAATGACGAAAAGATTGACATGAAAGCTTTAAGTTCTAATGAATGCATAATCATGACACTCATAATGACTTGACTCTTCGAAAAATGCGACACAATCATTCTTGGATACTCAGGCGTACAATCATTAATTTCCCTTAAGGTGCGCGCTCAATTTTGGGTTTATAGACTATGTCGAGGAAATCTTGCGATGAGTGGTTTCTACGATTCGCATCGCAGTATCGAGGATTGCGATGTCGAGAAGTGTCATCGTAGGAATTGATAGTCTCATTCATCGCAGATCGCAGATCGCAAGATCGTAGATTGTAAGATCGCAGATCGCAGATCGCAGATCGCAAGATCGCAGATCGCGTTTTTCATTCAATCACTGTGTGCTGCTTATGCGATGTTGCGATATGCGACGTCGCATATCGGCCGTCGGTGATTCCTTAAGATTTTTCATTTAAGAGCGCTTTCAATATATGCGATGTGATGAATTTCGCGTCGCTTCTTCGCAACTTATTTATGCGCATAGGAAACGCTTCACTCTCTCTTCGCAATGCGATCTAGCTTTAGGGAGTTAAAATACAAAAATTTTGATAAAAATATTTTTTGGATTTTTTGTTAAGGGTCCCCCTTTGCTTGGTGTTATTGCTAATATCAAACAAAGAGGGGGGTTGTTGCTGGCCACAACACTTTCTCATGTTTGTATTGTTGTCGTTCATTTACCAAAACGGACCCAACCAATCAATCCAACTTTCATAGTCTTACCTTTTGTTGTGCTTACTCATGCATAGAGCTTCATCTAAATGTTACATTACCTCTCGGGTACCACACAGCTCTCTTGAGCTCCATCAACTTTCCTCTTCCCCAACCAATTCCCAAGACTCAAAACATAAAATGCAAGCACAAGAAACAAACAAGAAAAAAAACCATGAAAACCGATAACAACACGAATTCGCAACCAAAGTGGTATGGCCATACACTACACATAAACAAAGCTGCAAATCAAGTGCAAAAAATCACAAAATACCAAAAGCACAAGCCTCATAACAAACACTATGACTCAATCCCCATGGTTCCTATGGAAACTCAACTAGAGCCTTCTTCAAGATTTCATGGCAATTTATTTTTCCATGAAATTCCTTGCATCATATTGTTATCAACACATAACTGTCAGTGCATAAATAAGCATAAAAATACATTGGTTACCTTATCTCTCTATGCCAAGCACATTGCTTTCAACTAAACACATCTGAGCCATCTCTCAAGGGAGTCCAATTCTCTTGACAAATCCACCTATGACTATAGATTTGCTAATATACCTGTCAAGTACATGTTCATGAATATAGCATGTATCCACATAATGTCATACCAAATCAAGGTTAGGAAGACTTCCTCTATGCAAAGGAATCATTCCTTCGGAATTAGGGTTTCCAAACATAGCCAAAGGAATTCTTGTCCAGTTCCTTTCTTTTACCCTTTTTACCTTGCTGCAATTGAGTCTTACTATGCGTTATCACATCATCCCACTGTTAGTTATATAAACTCATCAACTATTACCTTTTCATGCTAATACCAAGCATGATACCCTGCAACTACTCACACATGTCAACCATATGTTCGAAACGTAAAGACAATCATATGTATCAATTTGAAATCAACCTTTACCGAGACTAACAATCATGCCATAATCCATAGTCAACTCTTAGTCATGAGACCTAATGCTACAACTATCACCTACTTACATGCCAACTACCTAAGCACATATGTATTAGTACAACCACCTTAAAACGAGATCATTTGAACACATACTCATATTATGCAATTCATCAAACATTCACCAACTTGCAAACATACCATGTTAATTAAATCAACTAAACACATAGTAGACACCAAACTCTCAACACCAAATAGATGACATAATCAAGAATGAAGCACCAAGTATACTACATGAGAAAACTCATACCTTAGTGTACCTCAGGGGAGGATATCTTGTCTATAAAATCAATCAAGTTAGAAAGATATAACTTTACAACATGTTAACTCAAACATAAATAAGATCACGATATCCATAACACTAACTAACAAACATGTTCACATCATAAACTCATAAGCATTTATCATTCATGCATAATAACCATGTGTGAGAAGTCATCACAAATATGTTGGCTCATACCTGAATATCGTAATGATCATAGGGATACAAGGAGAAATACCCTTTCATTATTGATGCAAATTCCAAACTTGGGATGGGACTTCTACGCTCCACCTGACTGTAGAATGGCTTAGCCAGATCTCTCTTCATTAATTCACCCATGTGCCACATTCAAAGAATGAATGTGGGATATCAAAGATCAAATCAATCAAAACTCATCTTGGGCTTTGAGAGGTCATTCACCTCTACCCATCAAACAATGATTCCACCTCATGGTCGGACATCATAAAACCATCATCAGATCAGTCTCTATCCCAGCCATCCAGGGATCCATAGCATTTGTTCCAACCCAGATTCCAGGACTAATAACTCAACCTACCACTGTCACCCGGCTCTAGAGAATTTTTCCAACCAAGACTCCAGGACTAGTAATTAAACCCACAACTGTTGGTGAGCTCTAGAGAATTTGTCCAACCAAGGTTCTAGGACTAGTAACTCAACACACCAAGTGCTCCAGACCATTTTTCCAACCAAGGTTCTAGGACTAGTAACTCAACACACCAAGTGCTCCAGACCGTTTGTCCAAACACGGCTATGGGACTCGTAACTCAACCCAAGTTGTTACAGGGCTCCAAAGTGTTTGTCATAACAAGGCTACATGATTAATAACTCAACCCAAACCGTTATAGGGCTCTAGAGTGTTTGTCCAACCAAAGTGCCAAGAAATAATAACTTAACCCAAGCTAAGGAACATGAGAACCAACCAAAACAAAATAATGAAGGTAAACCCACAAACTCCATGGCTATCCAGGAAACGAAAAGGCTAGGCAAATCCACTGTCAACCCAGGCAATCCTCCATGTCAGTGATAGATCATAACCAAGAAACCGCATGAATGTAATATGCATGCCAAAACTAGTTAGGAAAACATACATGCAACTTGGTACCTACAAGAACAACTACTATAGTTGTTGATCCTGATTCCCTCTTGTGCTTTCCTGCTCTTCCTTTTCCTTCTTACTCCAAAAATCCAAGTATTCCACACCCTCTAAGAGTGCTCCAAGAAAACTCTAAGTATCCAAGAGTATGAGAGAGAGAGAGAGAGAGAATAACGAGAGAGCTCCAAAACTAAATTAACCAATTCTTCCCCATTGATCCTCATAAGCCTTTTTATGAATGAGGCCTCTATTTTCTTCATTTTCCATTATTTTCCTTCAATTTCCTCCTCACAGGTACTTATGACCTTTCACCTTACTTTTCTCCTAATTTCATTTATTTTCATAAATAAATGTGACAAAAAATGCCTTTTTTGCCTTTCCAAAACCTTAGCCATTGCATTTTCCAATTTCCTTTAGCCATAATAAACCAAATCAACACCGACTAGGATGTGTCCCCACCATTCAACTTGGAATACGTGTCTCATTATTGTGGCCTTATATATTTTTACATGGAATTTTACTAGGGTTGTTACATTGTGGAGCACTCTTCTACACGAGTTGGGCTTACATATTATTAGAATATGTGCTAGACACATTCCTATAGCTTAGCACAAATTTTGGTCATAGTCATCACTTCTGTCGTAACTTGTGCTCTAAGTGTCATAATGTGTCGTTTCAACAGTCGCACTTAGAAATAAGTGTCGCTTTGTTGTCATTTCGAGGTGTGATTGTTATCCATGAGTCTTGTGTATCCTTCTGGCTTGTTTGATGGTTTTATGTGTGTGATCCATGTTTGAGTCGTGTTTGGATGCATTTCTCTCTTTCAATATGTTTGTCTCACACTTAGCTATTTTAGGAACCCTTCTTGGTCCTATAGCCCAGTGTAAGTTGTGAAGAAATTAGTCCTCTAACCAACTGAGGATATTAGCCTATTTATTGGCCTTAATTAAGAAATCCTACTCACTAATAATGGTACACTAAGAGCCCTTAAGATCACCTCAAAACTGCTACACATTATGATCCCCCCAAGGGTAGTCACCTAATCCTTCTTACTTATACTGACTCAATACACTAAGATTTGATCACCTAGGATTTGCACAAAACATAGAGTGCTCCTGGATAAAAGCATGGATCACTTCCACCATTTTTCATAAGAAAAACATGTAATGCAAAGACCCTCCTATCCTCCCATTGTAGTGAAAACACTCCTAGATAAAGTAGCTTCCTTCCTTTGGCCTCCCTCAATGAAACTTGCATTCCAAATGGCCAAGCATTGACTACTGTGTCAAAATATGCTAGCATAGAAGGAAAAGCACATTCCAAACCACATTGTATCCTTTTATAAGAAAGCTACGGTGTTTTTCAAGCCTTTTCTCCCTTAGGGCATATGTTGCAGTCTTGAAGGTTGAAGCATTCACCCTTCCCTCTTTCGCAATGTGTGTTGCGCCCAAGCCCAGCTTAGCCTACTCCTATAGAGAAAATAGAACAATAGGGAAGGATGAAGGAGGCGTCCTCTATGTCTTTGACCAGTCAAATTGTGCTTTTCTTAAGGCATCCTCTTCCTCTTTGCACATAACACAGTCATGAATCCTGAAGCTTTAACCTTCCCTCTTCCTCAATTTGCTATGTGCTCAAGCTTGTTTAGGATTCCTCCTCAATGCAACACAATAGGGAAGGTTGAAGGAGATCTCCTCTTAGCCTTGACTAGTCAAAATATGTTTTCAAGTCTTCCTCTCTTTCCCTTAGAGCACATGGTGCATTATTGAAGCTTGGAGCCTTTGTCCTACCTCCTTCAAGCTTCCCCACTACACTAGACCTTGGAGATATCCTCTTCATAGTACATGGCACAGTAAAAATGAACAGTGGAGCCTCTTCAAGTTTTCTTTGATACCCATCTTCATCCATATATTTTAACTTCAGTAATGCATTCATAATTTCATATAAAAGAGCACATTAACCAAGTAACTTAAAACCACATTAAAAGAAGTGGAAAATATGAGCAAACATGAGATCAAAGACGCAATGATTTGATTATGGAGTTCACCTAATGTGGGCTACATCTCCTAGCCTTGTTCAATAGTTGGGAGGCCTTCTTTTATTAAGTGGCATCAAATAAATTCGTTAAAAACAACTTTACAAAAATGACCCTTATACCTCAAATCTAGATGATAGCTTGAAAATGGAAAGCTCAGCTAGAGAAACGAACAACATGGATGGATTCCTGGTGTGAAAAAATGCAAAATCAACTATAAACTTGCTCAATTATGACACTGACACCTATGGACCTCTAAGGGAATCTTTTCAGCATCTACTTGATACCATCACCAAGGATTTTGTACCCAAGGGACGCTCAGGGTTTCATCGCTCCTTCTTCAGTCTACCTCTGTTGGTCTGGTCAACTGAATGATTTGATTTTAAATACATTTGAGGCATGTTGGTAGTCATTGGAAAATAACATGGGGGAAGGAGGGGTTCAAACCCTACCCACCCCATACATAGTATATTGTTTTTAACAAATGGTATATATATATATATATATATATATATATATATATATATATATATATATATATATATATATATATATATATATATATATATATATATATATATATATATATATATATATATATATATATATATATATATCGGTGGTTTGGGCTCTGGCACAACGATTATAACCATTGGATGGTGGTTACATTAAACTTCAACATTATTTTACTATTCCATTTCTGGTTTTGTTGTGGTTTAATATATGGTTCTACCGACGGTTTAAATATACACAAATATATGGTGGTCAGGCGGGTCCATCAAGGTTGGCCCAACCACCACACACCCTTTTTTTAAATTTTTATGGCATCTCGCCATTGGGGGTGGCAGGGATGATAGCCCATCCCCCAAATTTATTATATTTTATTTTTAAATAAATCAATGGTGAATTTTTGTTCACCGTAAAATAAGGGATATTAGGCAAAATAACCGTTCAATGAATTTTCCTTTTCTGTTGGCTAGATTCCATGCATTAGGATTCTTCCAATTTGTTGCCTTGTTAAGACTACCACTTAGCCAAGTTTGACCCGAACTTTTACCAACTATAACTTGAGCATACAGACTCATATTTGAGTGATGTTTGCACCGTTGGAATCAAGGCAAAGAGAACTATGACCTCATACTAGTTTCACTTCCATCTGATGATTTTGATTTTTTGAGTTACTTTCAATGACACTAGTATTTCTAGATCCTCCCAGATCAACAAGAACCCATGTATGTTGGTGGTATGTAGCATCATCAAAATTTCAACGCTAGAAGGAGGGTTAGGCGATAAGTTGTGCCCATTGAATTTGTTGTCATTAATTCCTCATCCTCAAATCATACTCCTACAATGTTTTTCTAGTATAGTCAACGATCAAATTTAATCCATGATGAGCCTCTTTATGAATATTCTCAATTGAAGTTTGATGGTGAGGATGATGTTATCACTCAAAAATTCCTCTTGGTTGTGGGAGATAAATTCCTAAGGTAACCTTTTCAAACCAATCTTGCATATTGGAGGCTAGCCCCTTTAATCCAGAGAGGGCTCTATTTGACAACCGAATCACTAATATTATAAATTGGTTGTATCTTCAAATAATGGCTAGATATTTAGTAGGGTTGTGTTGAAATATGGTTTGGTTGGAATGAAGTAATTAATCCATTGGGCAATGGGGTCAACAAACTAGTTTGCAGATATATATACCAAAATCTTGACTATATGAATTGACATGGACAGAGGCAGTGCAGATGGTAGACTCTAGACATGTCAAACATCATTTATATGTTAGTATAAGGATAGAAAAATCCACTATAGCAGGGCATGAAACATGAATCCTACAAGCTTTAGAAGAAAAAGTGCATATGTCTAAACCATATGAACCAAAGCATTAAATTAATGAATTATGTCACATAATCTCATTTAAACATCAGAAGATAAAAATATAAATTGGAATCACATAAAAAGGAAACTATCATAAAAGATAATAGACTGAGCATACCATCACAACAATCTTTGTATCATGAACATAATATCCTAGTCCTCTTGGAACTTGAAAAGATGAATAATTTGATCACATACACAAAAAGCGACTACTTTGTTTCAAAGTCCAACCTTTTTCCCCCTTTATGATGTATTATATAGGAAAAATACGTAAAATTTTAGATCCACAAAGTTTGGTAGCATAACTGTAGTCTAAGAATTTAGTTTACAAAACATAATTAAAATCTTATCTTTCTAGCTATTCAGATCTCTATTTTCCATTTAAACATAGGTCAAAGCATCTATAAACTATTGTATGCATTCTTTGTTATTCTTCTGGAAAAAGGAATAGTCATAGCTGAAGTGTAGGCCTAAAACTATTCACACCCTTGTAGGCTTCATATCTAGAATTGTAACTCATATTTCTCCTTGGTAGCAAAATTGATACAAGAACCTTTGAAATATGTTGAAACTGTGCATCTATCATGTCTAATTCTTTACATCTTTGTAGTCCCTTTTCTCTTGTGGTGACTTGTAAATTATACTCTCCCTTAGCTACAAAAACTTTATGAAATATGACCATAATATATCAAAAATAAATTTCCTGTCAAAAAGATGAAATGAAGCATGCCAAAATGTTGAGGTAAAATTAGGGTTTCATATATTTCTTTGCCAATGAGGTAAGCTGGTCATTCTTCCATAGCTTATGTAGTCTGATCAAGGAGGTTTAACATGCCTTTCCTTCTTTTCATCCTTCTAGTACTTTTCTATATGGTTATACTAGCCTTTAGGGTTTCTTTCCCTTTTCTCTCTGCATACTTTGTTTTCCTCTATTTGGTGGACTTCTTTCTGCTCCTTGAAACCTTCACAATTTCTTCTTCTTCATCAACAATCACCATCTACTTAACTTAGGGTTGATATTTCCTTTAAAATCATTATTAGTTTATTTATAGGATGATTATGGGGCTTTCTACAGTAAACCCTAAGCTTTGTTTCCCTTTTTCCCTTTTTGTTGTTTTATGTTTTTCCTCTTCTTCTTCTAACATTTTCTTCGGTTGTCTTCTTGTTATACTCTCATAGAACCTAACATATGTTCCTTTTATAGTTTTTTAATATGTTCCTCAACATAGATATGACTAGGCTCTCATTCTATTTCCAAAGCTAGGGTTTTGACAAAAAAATTAGTTTGACCTCTCCTTTCCCTTTCGGGCGTAGGGTTTCTCATGTTTCTTTGTCTTAATTTTTTTGCCTGCTTGTTCAAGTCATGAGTATATGGTATCTTTATCAGGACATGATGACATATGTCATGAGGTAATAGCTCAGGTCTGGTTCTAAATTTGGTATACATTTTCAAAAGACTTTGATGAAGAAAATAAGGAAAATTCATTTTACTGAAACCTGCGAAATGACATAAAAAGCTCATGTGATATAAATAACCTTTAGAGTACCTGCCTTCACAGGTGAATAAGAGTTCCATAATCCTGAGAGCACTAGACCATTCAAGATTCATCATTTTTGGGGGAAATCCTACATTTTAGTCTCGGTCTTGACAGTCCTCCTTAAAGAAAAAGTCTAAGTCCACATTTTGTAGTCTCTTCTTTTTAAGCCACCTTCCACCCTTAGTAGGAAAACTCGTGGCCTCTACAATGGATTCCTCGATGTGTGGAAATTATAGAGTTCATATTCATGTTGTGTTTCCATCAAAAGAACATATAAAATCATGACATGAACTCAGGTTATGTCTATTGAAGCGATGAAAGACTGATTCTCAGCTTACATTTCAGAAAAGTGACAACATTTCTAGATAAAATTCAAAATAGAATCCATGCAACTAAAAATAGTTTACATGGCTTGATATTCGCATATTACAAAAGCTCTAACACTATAAATTATTCCACAAGCTTGAATCCTTCTGGACAAACATTGTAAACCCTTACAAAACCTTCCTATGCATTGAAAATGGTTTTATGGGAATTTTGGAAATTACTATTTAGGGAAAATTGTGCATTTTTAGGGTATGATTTTAGACTTCTTTCTTGGGCTTCAAAATGTTGCTAAATGTCACATATTTTGGACAATTGGCATTTTTTGGATGGCTATTGGTTGCAAGTGTGTTGGTATTGATGTCAATAATCATGTTGGGAGATTCATTGGGAAGTTAACATTGTCTGATAGTTCGCAAGAGTGTTGGCATTAATGTCAACTGGACTAGCATGAATGTTTGTGGCAGCAGATGTTGGCTTTGATATCCATTAGGTTAACTATGATGGAAATAGATTCTATCATTGATGTGATTGACGTTTCAAACTCAGACGGAATCCTATGGTCACTGTAGTCTCTGGTAGAGAATAACCATAGTAGCAGGCTTATTGGAGAAGCCATAAAATGATGACTATGGTGGTTGGGAGTGCAAGATTCCAGGCACAAGAAGAAGGGTCAAGATTCAGATAATAACAGAGATTTTGTATCCAGTTTTCAAGTATCAAATGCACTCATAGCCTACATCGGACCTTGTTCACTGGAAAGTGCTCTGAAAGATCCTCCCAATGGTATGTGGAAGTCTAAAAATGGCCTCCAAGATGAGGAGTTATTCCAAGTCAAATTTTTGTGACTTCATTCCATGATAATAGAGTTAAAAGGTGATTGGAGGAGTCTTGGTGCATAGCCAAAGTTGGTAGTAATTCCAAACTCAGCAGAGATGATTGCATAGCCCTTATGCAAAGAAGTAATTCCTCAGAACCTCAGAATATCGGAGGTCGCAATATCAGAGGTCAGAATATTAGAGGGTCAGAGTCTCGGGAGTTGATTCTCAAAACACTGGATATTTGAAGGGCTAACTAGGGAGAACATCAGAAACTGATACCAGAAAGCTTAGAACACTGGAATCTAATATTGAAAGGGCTAAATATTGGAGCCCAGATATTTCATAACCTCAAAACCTCGTAAGTCCTTATAAATTGAATTCTTTTAAAAGAATCAAGATTGTGAGGAATAGAGTTTACGAAGGAATTTACTTGAAAAACAATGAACCCATGGAACCTTTCTCTCTCGTTGGATAGGACACATGGAAGTAAGTGATTAGCCTTGAGGAGCTGACGGTGGAAGATGATGTCAGCATGACATGACTGTATGGAGGACACATGGCAGTGGGATTCAACATTATTAGTTGGGATAATGGGGAAATCTAGGTAACACATGTCACCACTGAGGAGATACCACATGGAGATGATGACATCAGTATGACATCATCTCTGAGGTTAGAATATTGGAGGTCAAAGATCTCGTAACTTTTATGTAATTCCTTTTTGAAAATGTTACGATACAAGGAGATTCCAATATTGAGTGGCACTTGGTGGTGGGGACTCAAAGAACCAAGGGCACAAAGTAGGGTGTAACACCTAAGTGCTATGGAGCATAGGAGGTTGGAGATAGCAAATGTCTACTATAAAAGAATTTTTATAAAAGTTATGATATGTGGGAGCTTCTAATGTTGTTGTCGTTTGGTTGTGAAGCTAAAAGAACTAAGGGAAAAGAGAAAATAACACGAGGATATAGGCCCCCGACAGAACTCTGATCACCTTAGCACCTAAGTGTTATGCCACTAGTCATAGCACCTAGTCTCATTGAGGAAAAACATGAAAGGGATAAGAAAAAGGGGGCTTGGAACCTCGCAATATCATAAGATCTTATTAATAACAGTTACAATATGAAGAGCTTCAATATTGCAACACCTAAGTGTTATACCCGTGGTCACAGGCAGTAGTCCTATGGCACAAAAGAGGATAAGAACCATAATGGGAGGGGCTATACTCAAAAGGGTCATGGAGTTATATTCGATAACACTATTAATGGAAATCCTTTGGGCTTTGGATGAATGAGTCAGCGACTAAAAGTAACTATGCATAGGAGAGTTTGTCTCTGATGTAATGGCAACTACAAATATCATTGGGTCAAGGAATAAAGGACCATGATTTTATGTTAAAGAGTGTTGAGGCATGTCTCAAAGTTGAAATAAAGCTACCTCTAATATTCCCATGCAGACTTCATTGAATTAAATGAAGAACATAGAAGTCATGTCAAAGTAACTGTCAAGCTATGTGAGCCATGAATACACATGGAGAGCCATGTTGGAGTGTCCAGGCTTATGGAGAATTAATTCTTAGTATGGAGAAATTCTCCAATTCCAATTATTAGTGTTTAATTGAGCTTTAGTGGCCAAGTTAGATGCAACAGCATAATGTAGAACCATGCAAGAGTACATTCAGGTAGTGTGAATGGTAGTGTGATGATTGATAGAGATAGCACAAGAGTGAAACAAAACCTAGGATTATAGTCAAGCAGTGTGGGGAGAAGCAACATTGTTTCCAGAGAGAGTTGTGTGTAGAGCTCTATGTGTGTGTTCGTTGCTGTGTGAGAGGTCGAGTGTGGAAATACTGTTGAGAAGAGGTTGAAAGTTCCCGTGCAGAGAAAGAAGGCTGAGTTATTTTGTGTTGCAGTGTGAGAGGTTGAGAGAGCCCATGGAATTGAAGGGGCTGAGAGATGAGAGCATGTTGTTGAAGAGAAGAGTGTTGAGAGTGTTGCATGTTAGTAAAGAGAGTTGCCACAAAGAGAGAAAAGAACAAAGAACATTGTGTGGGAAAAGATATGAAGAACAAAGTGGATATTAGGGAGAGTGGATTCCATATATAGTGAACATTATTTCCTTATTGAGTGTGTGTTGGTTCCTACATACAAGAAGTTGGTTCTTCCCTCTCTAGTGGGTGTATGAAGAAATATTGGGGGTTGTGGCCTCCTCCAAGTTGGTGCTTGCTTAAATCCAAGGAGCTGCAAGTTGGTGCTTGCAACAAATCCGTGAAGTTTGTGCTTCTCATCATGCTTTTGGTAAGATGATCAGGTGTCTACAAAAGGAGGAATTTGGTGCTTCTTGCTAGTGGGTTCCAGTAAACAATCAAAGGGAGTTAGTGGTTCATGTGAGTGGTGGCTCATAAAAGTATTGATGTAATAGAGTAGGTGATGTTATTTTTACATCAATAACAACAAGAAGTTTTGGTCATTTTTTCCTAAAAGGGTTTCCACTTAAGACCTCTGTGTCTCATGTGTTTTCTACTCATGATGTGCATACTTGTGTTGGTTGATATCGCTAGTGATATGGTTTGTTAATGGTTTCTCTCATATATTGAATACCAAGTTTGAATGAAAAATAAATTGGCATAAAAGTTAAAATTATCCTTAATACTAATACACCCCCTTCTTAGTATTAACATTGTTTCCAACAACGTCAAGGATAAAAAGGGATAGAACATTGTGAAAATCCACTTAGGAATTTGAAATGATAGGGCTAGCAACTTGAAAACCTAAGTTTTTTTTTTTTTTTCGTGAGTGCTATGAAAATATTTTGTAGCACCAACTATAGGCTGGCGATAGGATGATTTCATTGTAAAAACTTACAGAAAGCTTAGGTTTAGGTGAAATAACTTTCTTAGACAGGTTCTTAGGCCTATGTAGAAATTTACACAAAATAATTTTATAGGCCCTTACACCCCTTGCACAATTGACTAAAAATCATAACCTCTGAACCTTTACGAAAGGTACAAACTTGGTGCTAATAGATGAAATAACCATAACCGATCACATTTATAATTTTCTTAAATTTTGTGAATATTATGAAATCGATGATGAAGATTTTACTTGTGTGATTTTATTCATCACTCTTGAAGGTTTTTCTAATTGATTGTGTCATACCTTACCATCTACCTCTATTCATTCTTTCGATCAATTTCTAAATGAGATTCAACAAACTTTTGATAGGTATGATTACCAAGATGTTTTTAAAAGAATTAATCAACTTAGAATGGAGTCTAATGAATGAATTGAGGACTTCTCCAATAGATTCCTTCACTTATTTTGTGAGTTTCCTAGAAAATATATTGATTGGGACTTCCTTAAAAGGAATTTTGAACATTTTAGTTCATATTTCTTTGAATCACCATGAAATTAAACCCCCATATGTTATTGTTTCCCTAAATTTTGTAAAATGTGAGACTCCTCCAATTTCAGAGAAGCAACCTACCATTCCTTTTGTTCCTTGTCCTCATCCTTTTCTAGTATCAATTTGGGTGCCTCCCTATGATAATGTTGAAGTTGGGAAATCTACAAATTAGATCGTTGATCCACCTTTTCAACCTTCATCCATTTCTCTTGATTCAGGTCCAATGGAGGAAACTTGGGAATGGTTCATGCAGCCTAATATGAACACTAATCCTATGATCTATCAATATGATATTAATACACATAACCCCAATCTTGAATCTCACTTTGATTCTCGTCCTTTTCTACCATCTCATTCTCATAAACCCTTGCCCCTTGATTTTCCTCATTTTCAGTTTTCCAATCTAAATAATGATCAGGAGCAAGGTAGTCATATTTCATAGGTAGAGGATGAGGAAAGTGAGGATTCTTTTGATATTTATTCTCTTTTTCAAAATCCTCCATGTAAAGATAATGTTCTCCCATCCTTGGTGGATTTTGAATCTAGCAATATTGGTGATGAATCAAATGAAATTGCTTTGCCTAATCAATCTGAAGTCTTGGAAAACCTTAATTCTATTGATTTTGACTCCATTATTGAGTGTAATGATGGTTTCCCAAGTGAACCTTTGGATATTTTGGCTTCTCAAGATAATTTTTTTTTTGAAAGATTCAGATCTTGAATTTTATTTGATTAAAGAGGATTTTATCATGAAAGCTTCTTCCTCAACCCCTCATTCCTTGTGTCCTATTGCTTATATGTCTTGCTCCTCGGATCTTCCAACTGATAATAATTTTTTTTAATTATGAAAAGGAAGTAATTTTATCCATGAAGTAAGTAATCAACTTATCAAGTATCCTTTCTATTCCTTGTCATTTCAAGTTTTCTTAAACAAAAGTATTTTATCGAGGTTACTCATGAGATTTGTTCGATCAATCCATCTTTAGATGTGAAATTAGAAGAAGCATGTGGCTTGGGTAATTTGTTTGATGAAGATATAATTTTTTACCAAATCAGTAATGTAAGTGGTTTCCATTTGGGTAATAGTGATCATGTTTCCGTTATTAGTGGTAGTTTTTCCAGACACCATGCATGATCTGATTCAGTTTTCAAAATGCAGTGCAACAATTCTTGAAAGTCATGGGACTCACCAAGAAGTCGATCCACCTCAAATTCCATTGATGTTTATGTCAGGTGCTCATGAATATAGTAAGTCACCTTAACCAAATCATATTTGGATATTCTTTCATACTTAATTATATTGTATGGTTTCATTGGATGTAAATTCCTTCTTGAAAGTTGTGTGGTATTTTAAATACAACTTTTCAAGATTTCAATATTTTTTCTTTAGTAAAATTGAGCATTCAGTGTCAATTGATCATTCTGTTGAAAATAATACTGAGAGGGGGGGTGAATCAGTATTATCTAATTCTTTTAATAAATCTTCCTTATTTGTTCTTTGAATTATTTTTGCATGTCAGTACCATAAAATAATGAGCATGAACAAAGAAAAACAGATAGTCACACCAAAGAACACAAGATGTAAGGTGGAAACCCAATGTGGGTGAAAACCACCTGCTGCAATATGTCTCTATCTTCTTTCAAATTAGAAACTTCTTTTACAATGGTTTTGCACTGGTGCAGTCCTTTACCAGTACGCAGGCTGCAACCTGCAGAGAGCTACAACTCTCTCTCTCTCTCGTTTTCCAGTCTCTCCTGGAAGGGAGCTACAACCCCCTACTTCTTTTCATAAAGCATCAAATGATCATCAAGTACATAAAAGTTACAGTCCACTACAGTTATCAGATCAGCAATAACAGAACTAACCCAGAACACCTTATCAACAGAAAAATTCAATCAACAGAACATCTTAAGACAGATACGCAGTTTTCTCTTCTGTGGCCTGCGTCGCTATGCAATTCACCTTCTGCTTTCCTGCGTATACCCGCAGAAATCCTTCTGCCGCACTGCGTGCCCACGCACTATTCCTTCAACCGCACTGCGTACTATTACTGCAAGTACGCACCCAGAGACATTATCGCGCCGCATACTGTTACTACAGGTACGCACCCAGAAATACTATCGCGCCGCGTACTTTTACTATGCGTCCGCACCTGAACTTTAGTCGCTCTGCGTACCCACGCAGCTCTCCTTCTTCTGCTCTGCGTACCCACGCAGGTCTCCTGTTTCTGCTCTGCGTACCCACGCAGATCTCTTGTTTCTGCTCTGCGTACCCACGCAGATCTCTTGTTTCTGCTCTGCGTACCCACGCAGCTCTTCTGTTAAACACCTGCGTACTTCTGATTAGGGCCAAATAGGCAGTTCACCAGAGTGGCACAGTTGCTCAGATCTGATCATGCGCTCGAGAGATCACCCTTCACAGATTCGCCTTCAACTTCCCTTTCATATAGATCAAGCTTTTAAGACCATAACCCAATATTTCAGATCTAAAGATATTCAATTGCAAAAGATGCTTAGCCAAGTGATCTCCTTTGCTTTATATAGGCAAGCTCCTCCTAAAATCATGGAACAATACCACGAGCCAAAACCGTAATAACACAAATACCGTCGGCTAAATACCAAGAGTAAAACATAAGAAACCCCACGTGTGCTTTTCTCTGCCTTGAAATGTGTGCACTGGGGGTACGCACCTCCTGAACGGCTGGCCTGCGTATCTGGACGTGGTCCCTGCATGGTGTACCTGCGGGTACGCACCTTCTGAGCTGATTTCCTGCGTACTTCTTAATTTTCAACATATTGAGAGCCTTGCCACGGGAGTTGCCATCAAGTACAACATCTGTAACATATAGCCATACCAGAAACATAATGCCAACACATTCCTCATGAAAATATCTAATATTAAACTCAGGTTTGCAATTCATACATTTCATGGATGTACGAAGCTATGAAGTTGATCATTCTAAATATTATAATTGGCAAAAGGATTCATTTCTATCAGATTATTTTTTAAGTAATCAGCTCCTAATCCTTCTTATGAATATTATTATGCTAATTATTTTCTTCATTTCACCATAAATGATATTTAGTTTCAATTAATGCTTTTGTTATTTGTTGAATCAATTTTCTCTTTTTAATCCACTACATATTGACTAGTTTCATGTGTTTCTCATATTTGCATTCCTTTCTAATGATTATGATGCCAATCCAATTTGTAGCTAGTCACAAATAGATGGTTTTTCAAATTCAACATATGAGGAAGATAATTCTTTCATTCAAAGGTTTTATAAAATTGTTCAAGTTGATCTATCTTTGATGTCTCCTAACTAAGAATCTTATGCCTTAATCATCCCATCTGATCATGGTTCTCTTTTTTAAAACTATCATTCAATTTATCATTTTCCCACTAGTGTGCCTAATGATGGTTGTTTTACATCAGATGATCTTTATGGTTTATCATTTCAATGTTTAGACACTTGTCAAGTAGTTGAGGAACTTCATTGTTTACTGACAAACCTTTTGAATATGATCAGATTCATTTTCCCTTACAAGATTTTCATCTCGATTCCATGCCATTAATTGAGAAATTATCTTTTCAAGGATTTCATATTTTTCAAGCGGATGTTTTTTAATCTCATGATCCAATCTATAATTAGCTAGAGGAATCTTGCTTTGCAAGCCCATTTTCCATAAAAAACTTTTGATTTCTCGTGATGTTTCCTAAGAAAGGAAACACAAATGCAGGTGAATTCATATGAATAATTCAAGATTTGTTTGATTATGGTTTTCATCGAGAAGGTAAGGTGGAAGTTTGGGTAAATTTAGGTGATATGACACATGTTTCCTCCTTTAAGAAAGACATCCAATGTTTTGTGCAAGATTTTTAGGCTTCTATATTTTATTATGAACATTATAATATATCAATTTTAATTGCTCTTATCTTTGTGATTGCAGGTGAGGACCAATTATAGTGGCTTCATTGGAAATATAATTACACTTAGCCCTAACCTTCTTATAGAATTTTCTGCAAATTCTCTACAAATCTACCTCTGAGATCTATGTAGAAAATATGACTGTAGATTAACTCGATAATGCAATGTACTAAAGAAAAATACTTAATATAATTCTACAATCAAACTTGCGGAAGCTTAATCGATTTGAGCAAGATCAAATAGAACACATATAACAGAGAAGAAGAATCAATCACACATTAAACACAGAAGAATAATTTGGGGGAAAACCTTAGCTAAAAACCCCCCTATCTGTATTATCATACAAGTGGAAATATCTTAGAGATTACACAAAGCTTTAGCTCTCAAGCTATCCAACTCTTAGTACAATCCCTCACTGCTTCTCATAGACAGTCAAAGGCTTCTCACAAACCTTCTCCTCTGCCTTCCAAGCCTCCTATTTCCTTGCGCAATTTCTCCTGGGTCCTCCAGCTACAACCTATGTGATAATCACCTCACACACAACACTGACCTCTGAAAAAACCGCGCAATCCTGAAGGAGATGAATTCCTTCTGCATGGATGAGTTTCCTTTACATGAAAATTCCTCCAATTGATAGTACAATTTCCCTGTCTTTAATCTCAACTGGGTCTCTGTCTAAACTGACATGCATGAGTGATTTATGAGAGAATATTCAGTTATCTGGATAACACTAGTTGCATGCATGCATGCATTAACTGACTAAACTCACAATCAGTTCCACAAAATATTTGGAACTAATCTAATTAGACTTAACTCAGTTAACTGAGATAACTAATTACAACTCAAATACAACTCATCCTTATCTCCTTAAAGAAGGGATAACTTCCTCAATCAAAGGGATAACTGTTGCATGTCTTCACAAAGACTTCATGTTTGAATTTCACCCATGATTAACTCAAGATGAATTAATTAATTATTTTTCAAATAGCTGGTGAGACTAAATTCGAATTTTAATTCTCAATTTTAATTTAGGGACTAATTAAAATTGGAATCTATCCTGAAATGCTATCTATAGCAATGTTATTTTTAGCATTTTTAGTTTTTCCATTCCTTGTTGCTATTTTCAACACTGGTACCTGAAATTCTATCTATAGCAATTCTATTTATAGCATTTCTATTTTTAGAATTTCTTGTTTCTATTTTCAACACTCCCTCTCAACAAGAAAGGCATTTAACTTGAACCCAATCCTAAACCTTTGGAATGTTCTACATGCAACACTTCTCTCTAGTTTTGTTGCTCCAGCAACTTAGAAACAAAAAAAATATCCAACCTAAATCAGAATGATGCCTCTGTCATCAAAGTCTCTGACCGCTATTTCCTTTGTCGACTGAAAAGCTCTGCACCTCTATTCTCTTCAGTATTTGACTTCTCTAGCCTCTGCCACTTTGATCTCTGCTTGCATCAATCACATTGATTCCTCCTGCTGCATCTGTGCTGTTGTTGGTCCTTTCTCCTAGCACTGCGTCTGCACTCCACCTCCTCCCATCATGTTGCATCGTGCCACCCACTGTTGCACTGTAACTCAGTCACTGAGAAGTAAGTAACTAATCTCCCAACTGACCTCCCTGTTGGGCTAGAAACATCCTCTGATGCTGAAGCTCCCTCTGCCATTGACAAGTGCTACCTCTCTGACCTCTACATTGCTACAACAACTCTCTGCATCTCGCACCATTACACACCTCTCTGTGCCATCCTGCACTGGTGCAACACTCCTGTGCCTCTCACATTACTGTAGCTTGCTAGCTCTACACTGTCTTGGGACTCCTCCACTGTAGCTCTCTCTGCTACTCCATCCACATCCATCTCTACCCACTTAACCAGTCTTACTACTCCTTGTTGGGGCTCTCATAGCAAGGTCCAATAAAAGAGGATGGGTACCTCAAGGGTCTTGCCCCTATTTCAGCCTTCTTGGGACTATCACTTCACATCGCCCCACCTCCCACCTGGAGGTATGGTTGCCTGTGATCCCTCTGCCCACTTGGCTTGAAATTTCCCCCTATTGGAGGTCTCTGCATGAGTGGATGCCTCCACTCAGTCTCCTCTCAGCTTCTCTAGTTGTGGTTGCTCCACAACTTCTTGAAGTTTCTTCACCAATTGTGGCTCCTCCACAATTGTGTGAGACTTCTTCTGTGGCTACATGTTGGGAGGTAATTTACTCTCCCTCTCAACCACCAAGTCTCTAACAGTTTCCTTGCTCCTCAAGGCCTTGCATGCATCTTGAACCTCAAGAGCATATAGGTTCTGTATCCATGAACCGATCTGTTTCACCTGACACATGGTGATGTGTCTAAGGAAAACCTTTCCCTTACTAAAGACAACATTGTAGCCTTTGTCCTCCACCATCACGATCGATACCAAGGTTTTCTTCAGTCCAGGCACATACTTCACATCAGTCAGGGTGATAGGAGCTCCATGTACCCTCTGAAACACAACCATACCTTCACTTGAAACATGGTACTTTCCATCATCGCCCATATCTATGCACATATGGAGGTCTTTCTCCTCCAAGTTATTGAATAAACTCTTATCGCCGGTCATGTTGGAATGAGGCTCCACTATCAAGAAAGCAACCGCAACCCATCATCGATGAAACTGTGCATGCGATGAGGGTAAAATCCAATTCGAATTGAGAGGCCAATGCCTCACCTTCAAATCCTTCTAAGGATCCCTTCTTGGATTTCTTCTGTGGACAATTTGTAGCATAATGGCCCACCTCATGACAATGAAAGCATCACACTTTTGATTTGTCAATCATTTTCCCACCATGGGAAGAAATCGATTTGGAATTGGAAGCCTTCCCTTTCACTTTCCTCACCTTACTCGCTAAGGCTACAATTTTCTTCATCATCATGCTTTGATGAAGAACCATCTCTGGTGCTTCTCCTTATCTCCTCTTGCATCAGATCTGACCACAGTCGTTCCCAATTTGGTAGTTTATCTTTTCCATTCACTGAGTATTGGTAGCTATGCCAGCTCTTAGGAAGACTGAGGAGAGCAAGACTCACCATGTCATCATCTGCTGTCCTGATTCCTATACTTCCAAGCTCATCCCTGCAGGTGGTGAACTTGTTTAGATATGTAGAGATTGTGTCACCCTTTTCACACTTGATTTTTCGAAGCTTGTCTTTCAGCACAAGTTTCCTCTTATCATTGTTGTTCTGATATAGATCCTTCAATGTTTTACACAATGAAAATGGTGTCTCCTTCCCATGGAGACTCGAGACAATGTGGTCTTGAACTCCCTCTAGAAGAATCCTCCTCACTCTCACCACACATTTCTTCCATTCAACCAATTCTTGGGCATTATTTGTTGCTGGCTTGGGGACTTCTTGATCAATGAAGTCCTTCAAACTATTGTCTTCTAATACTGCTTCCATGCGATTCTTCCATGCTATGTAATTTGAGCTGCCATCTAGGGCATACTCGAATCTCAAGCCATTGAACGCCATTGGTGAACTTTGAGATGTGATAAGAAATCGATTTATGTGCCTACAATCAAGAAATTCAAACTTTTAACTTCTCTCATATTTGTATATTGTTCTCCTCTTTGATCACCTTTGCTCTGATACCATGTAGAATTTCCTGCAAATTCTCTACAAATCTACCTATGAGATCTATGTAGAAAATATGACTATAGATTAACACGATAATGCAATGTACTAAAGCAAAATACTTAATCTACTTCTACAATCAAACTTGTAGAAGCTTAATCGATCTGAGCAAGATCAAATGGAACACATATAACAGAGAAGAAGAATCAATCACACATGAAACACAAAAGAATACTCTGGGGAAAGCCTCAGCTAAAAACCCCACTATCTGTATTATTATACAAGTGGAAATATATCAGAGATTACACAAAGATTTGTTGAAAATAGCAACAAGAAATGATAAAAATAGAAATGCTAAAAATAGCATTGCTATAAATAGCATTTTGGGATACATTCCAATTTTAGTTAGTCCCTGAACTAAAATTGAGAATTAAAATTCGAATTTGATCTTAGCAGCTGTTTGAAAAATAATTAATTAACTCATCTTGAGTTAATTAGTTGGTGAAATTCAAACATGAATTCTTTGTGAAGACATGCAATGGTTATCCCTTTGATTGAGGAAGTTATCCCTTAATTAAGGAGATAAGGATAAGTTGTATTTGAGTTGTAATTAGTTATCTCAGTTAACTGAGTTAAGTCCAGTTAAATTAGTTCCAAATAGTTGTGGAACTAATTGTGAGTTCAGTGAGTTAGTGCATGCATGCATGCAACTAGTGTACTCCAGATAACTGAATATTCTCTCATAAATAACTCATGCATGTCATTTCAGACAAAGAACCAGTTGAGATTAAAGGCAGGGACAGTGTACTCTCAGTTGCTAGAATATTCCCATGTGAATATCTCTTGCATGCAGAAGGAATTCATTCCTTGAGGATTGCGAAGTTACTACAAAAGTGAGAGTAGTGTGTGAGGTGAGAATCATCACAGATGGTAGCTGGAGGACCCAGGAGAAACTGTGCAAGGAAATAGGAGGCTTGGAGGACTGAAGGAAGGCATATGTGTTGTCTATTCTGTCTATGAGCAGTAGTGAGGGATTGTACTGAGAGCTGGATAGTTGTGTGAGAGCTAAAGCTTGTGTAATCCTGAGATATTTCCACTTGTATGATAATACAGATAGCGAGGTTTTTAGTTGAGGATTTTTCCAGAGTATTCTTCTATGTTTCATGTGTGATTGATTCTTCTTCTCTGTTATATGTGTTCTATTTTATCTTGCTCAAAATTGATTAAGCTTCCACAAATTTGATTGTAGAAGTAGATTAAGAATTTTTCTTTAGTACATTGCATAATCAGTTTAATCTACAGTGAGAATTTCTACATGGTATCAGAGCCAATTTGATAAAAGCGGAGAACAATATACAAAGAAGGGAGAAGGGAGAAGTTCGAAGTTCCTGATTATAGAAATCGAATTCTTATCGCATTTCAAATTTCACCAATGGTGTTCAATGGTTTGAGACTCAAGTATGCCTTGGATGGAAGCTCAAATTATATACCCTGGAAGGATAGCATGGAAGTGGTAATAGTGGACAACGGTTTGAAGGACTTCATTGATCAAGAAGTTGCCAAGCCAATTGCAACTAATGCCCAAGAATTAGCGGAATGGAAGAAATGTGTTGCTAGAGCAAGGAGGATCCTTCTGGAGGGAGTTTGAGACCACATTGTCTTGAGTCTCCATGGGAAGGAGAAACCATTTCAATGTGTAAAACATTGAAGGATCTATATGAAAACAGCAACAATCAGAGGAAGCTTACGCTGAAAGACAAACTTTGGAAAGTCAAGTGTGAAAAGGGTGACATGATCTCTACATATCTAAACAAGATCACCACCTGCGGGGATGAGCTTGGAAGTGTATGAATCAAGACAGATGATGATGACATGGTGAGTCTTGCTCTCCTCGATCTTCCTAAGAGCCGGCATAGCTACCAGGACTCAGTGAATGGAAGAGAGAAACTGCCAGGTTGGGAACAACTATGGTCAGATTTGATGCAGGAGGAGATTGGGAGAAACACCAGAGATGGTTCTTCATCCAAGGAGGATGAAGAATATCTAGCCTTAGCAAGTAAGGCATCAAAAGGGAAGGAGAAGGATTCTCATCCAAAATCGAGTTCTTCTCATGGTGGGAAGAAGATTGAAAAATCTAAAGTGATATTCTTTAATTGTCATGAGGTGGGCCATTATGAAACTAATTGTCCATTGAAGAAATCTAGGAAGGGATCCTTGGAAGGATTTGATGGTGAGGCCCTAGTCTCTCAGTTTGAATTGGATTTTACCATCATCGCATGCATGGTTTCATCGATGATGGGTTGTGGTTGGTTTCTTCACAGTGGAGCCTCATTCCACATGACTCGCGATAAGAGTTTATTTAGTACATTGGAGGAGAATGAGCTCCAGATGCGCATAGAGATGGGTGATGATGGAAATTATCATGTTTCAGGTGAAGGTATGGTTGTGTTTCAGAAGGAACATGGAGCTTCTCTCACCCTGACTGATGTGAAGTATGTGCCTGGACTAAAGAAAAACTTGGTATCGATCGTGATGGTCAAGAAAAAAGGCTACGATTTTGTCTTCATTAAGGGAAAGGTTTTCCTTAGACACATCACCACAGGTGGGGTGAAACAGATCGGTTCATGGATACAGAACCTGTATGCTCTTGAGTTTCAAGATGCATGCAAGGCCTTGAGGAGCAAGGCAACTATTAGAGACTTGGTGGTTGAGAGGGAGAGTAACTTACCTCCCAACATGCAGCCTCAGAAGAAGTCTCAGACAATTGTGGAGGAACCACAATTGGTGAAGCAACTTCAGGAGGTTATGGAGCAGCCACAACTAGAGACATTGATCTGGAAATGGAATGTACTTGTTGAAGGGTGCAAGGTATCCATTTCCCATAATTTCAAATGTGAGCTATACACTCCAAGTGACCTCTGAAAATGTGAAAACTTCTTATTTCTTATACAGAGATAGACTGTAGGGGCATTCACTGGACATGTCACCTCTAAAGAGAGGATGAGTTCCAGAGGCTATCTGGCCCTCTACAGGCTCTGCCTAAAGAAATAATGAAGTAAACACTTAGAAGTCTTTGACATACACATACTTGAAGTTTGATGTCTTGCGAAATAAGACAAATAACTTTCTGTAGCTGAATAGGTGATTATGTGTGTATGCAAGTTATGTATATTTGCTGTTTAACACTTTATATCAGTTTTGTTTAGCATATCATCTTCAGCAAATAAAGACATCAAAATGATAAAGCAGTTCACCCCCTCTGGGCTACATTTGCTGGACCAAACCTCTCAAACTAGGCTTGTCCTCTTGTATTAAAAATGCTATGAAGGCTAACACAAGAATACGAGTGTCTCGAAAGACAGATCTGATTGTAAATACAGAATTAGAAGATAGGAATTAGCTAAACATGCTCTTTCCCAAACACTAAACAGTGAAATTGTACCTTATACAGTACTTTCCCCAATTGGCCCTGGTGGCCCTTTAAACTTGCATGGAGAATTTCGAGGTGAAGATGATCTCAATTGGTTCTAAAACCTTTGCCATTAGACTCAGAAGGTCAAAAATAGCAGACATAGGCTTTTGAATCACCAAAAATGGATGAACACAACCCCCAAATAGCTCAAGCACTAAAATGGTCCTAATGGCCCTGAAAGCTTCCCTGAAGCTAATCAGTGAGAAGAATGCCTCAACAGGACAAATGAGCTGTAGAAATGGATTCATAATGCTGAAACCCTTCAGGAATGACCTTCGTTCCACATTCAATGGCGGCACAATTCCCAATGCAACTCCCAAACTGATTTGGCCCTAGTGGCTCCTGAAACTTCCACGAAGAAAAATCACCTACAAACAACCTCAAATGGCTATGAAACCTGTGCCAATGGCTTCAGAAGGTCGAAGAGACCCAAAATAAAAAAAAAATTCGTCCAAAAAGGACTTTCCTATCCAAAGTTATGGCTCATTGAAGATTTCCTCCAATTTGGCCTAAAATCACTCCAGCTAACTGTAGTGGAGGCCAGATAGGCCCGCCAAATATGGCGGGACCGCCCAAATTTGGTGCCTCTGCCACTTCCGCCACTATGTTAACTGGCAGTATCTGTTGATTTTTAATGCCATGTGACCAGAATTTCGGATTGCAGTTTGGCATTGGATTGCGTGCAAAACTGTTTGTCAACGGGCAGTTTAACACGGAGTTAGTCCCGTTCTTCACGCATATGTGACCACGTTTACTGAATAAGCGGTGACCGTTGTTAAGCGCTGGCGGGTAGGCTTGGGCCCACGGTTCCGGGGCTAGGTCGTATGGCATGGGGGGCTGGCCCCGTTCGGGCCCCGCCCAAATGAAGTTTAAACTTCATATTAAATGTCTGTCACCCATCGTTCAAGATCTGTTGTTGTGGCCTAACGGTAAGGCATTTGGTTGGTGCCTAACAGGTCACAGGTTCAATTCGCCGAAATGGCAAACAAATTTTTGAAATACGCCATGCTGCTGACGTCACCTTGGGCCACGTGGTGGCCTCCGGGCCTGCCACGTGGCAGCCTGCCATTCGCTACCCAAAAGGAATATTCCTTGGAATATTCCAAGGAATATTCTGTGGAATATTGTTTTTTAATTTTTTTTGAAAAAATTCAAAAATTAAGAGTCATTGGGCGATTTTGTTTTTGGCATAACTTTTGCATACGGAGACTGTTTTTTGAACTGTTTGTGGCACCGAAATCAGGAAGATGAGCTCTATCCAGTCATTCAGGTTTGAACTAGTTCTGAGCACTTTCATTTTTGACCATTTTATGACACTTGGTTCTGAGCTCCTGATCACACCTCCCAAATGAGAAGGCTTTTGGTCCCCAAAAGCTTACTGAATCTCTGAACTGAACTGTACAGTACTTGAGGAACATAAATATCCTCTTCCGTTCAGCCACAAGAGCATACTGATGCCAAAATGTCCTGCCTTATCAACTGTCATGATGCCCATCCATGGCACCTCCGCTCCAAAAGAAGAGCTGCCTCCCAAATGAGAAGGCTTTTACCGGCTGTAGCATGCTGAATGTACTGCAAATTATCATCCCAAACTCTTGGGATACTTGCTGCAAAAACTTCTCAAAAGAAGTAGAGACCCATGCTGAAATTTGAGCCCTCTTTGCTTGCATGCTTTTCCAGCTCATAGAATTGTGCACAGCTTTGCACCAAATTCTTTCCCTGCACCAAATGACACCAAAGGTATCTTGTGCAACAAGACAATCATCAACAACAATTTGTCCTGAAATATGCTGAACAATGGACTCAACCATCAACATAACAAGTGTGTACACAACCGACACAAGTCGACAAAACATGTGCACCACAATCGACACAAGTCGACAACATAAGTGCTACAATTGACAATGTAAAAGTGTGTTCACAAGCGACACTAGTCGACTAACAACAAGATACATTTACAAACACATGTATGTATCAAAAACAATGAACTATATACAGTTCGATAAACACACCTACAACATCTATGTATAGGTGTAACTTCAACTCTTCTTTTGCAAAGACCAATAGGTACATCAACCCAATAAAAACACATGTGGGTGACAAGAGCTGAAATAGAGTGAGTCTCATACTCAGCTTTTTCCATCTTGCAACTTGCATTCCCTTAACAAAGAAATGCATTCAATCAAAAGACATGCAACTTTAATTGGATAAGAATTCTAACCATTTCTTACCAATCCATTTCAAAGGTGCTTCCTTTAACTGCACATCGATATCAACATGTGTATCATCCTGACACATATCAATGATGGAAACTTCCTTCCCATTCTTGCCATACTCTTTCTCCAATTTCTTCAATTTTCATGGAAGCATTGTTGGATTCAGAGTCCAACACCTTTCAACAGTATGTCCTTGCTTATGGCAATAAGTGCAACACATGTTCATCTTCTTGACAGCATGATTTGCATTGTTCAATGGAACTTTGGCTTCTTGCCTCCTTTCCTTCAAAAGTTTCTTGTATGTTGCCATTCTTTTCCAACATCTAGAAACACTATGGTTAACCAAACTACAAAAAGAACATGCAATTCTTTTCCAATGCTTATGTGGAAATTTACCATGCTTTACATGATCAAAGGAAGTATGATGGAAATCAGATTTATACCTTTCTCTTTCACCTTCATTACCTTCATAAGGTGGTGAATCAAAAGAAGAAGAAGCTCCCTTTGGAACACTATCAATCCCATCAATGGTTTTAGAGCTTTCACCACTTTCTTGTTCAAGTGCATGCTTATGCACACCTTCTTCCTTCATGGCTGCTTTGGAACTTTCTTCATAAGATTGTCCATAGCCAAGACCCAAATACTTCGGCCTTACCTCAACCATTATTGGCTCAACTATACCCTATGCATGTTTGCCCAATCCTTTTCCTTCATATCCCATTTTGGACATCAACTTGGATCCTATGCCTCTGGTATGTTTCTCAAAAGAATCAACATAAACATTCTTATAAGAATTTGAAGATAAACTAGAATTGTTTACCTCTTCTTCAAGCTGATACTTGGCTAAGGCTTCTTTGGCAACAAGGAGTTGTGTCTCCAACTCATGCATCCTTTCTAGATTCATGTTTGCAATATGAAGTTGGCCTTCCATTTCTTGCAATTGGTCAGAAAGCAATTGCTTCTCTTCCCTCATGGAATTCAACTGCTCTTGAAGTCTAGAGCCCTTTCTTTCATCCTCATACATTTCTCTCACCATATTCATCATGATGAAAAATTCTTGCTTCAAGCCTTCATCAAAGAATCTTGTGAAGGAGGATGATTTTTAGAACTCACTTATGGAAGTTGTCATTATAGAAATGAACAAAAGAGCTTCAGCAAACTCAAACAACAAGTAGTTTGCAAAATAATAAAGAAGTCAATCTTCAACACTGCTTAAGACACCTTTCAAGCTACACAATCAAGGTAGTGATGTCAGTCAAGCAAACCTGGTGCTCTGATATCATCTGATCTGGAAATCGAATGTACTTGTTTAAGGGTGCAAGGTATCCATTTCCCATAATTTCAAATGTGAGCTATACACTCCAAGTGACCTCTGAAAATGTGAAAACTTCTTATTTCTTATACAAAGATAGACTGTAGGGGCATTCACTGAACATGTCACCTCTAAAGAGAGGATGAGTTCCAGAGGCTACCTGGCCCTCTATAGGCTCTGCCTAAAGAAATAATGAAGTAAACACTTAGAAGTCTTTGACATACACATACTTGAAGTTTGATGTCTTGCGGAATAAGACAAATAACTTTCTGCAACTGAATAGGTGATTATGTGTGTATTCAAGTTATGTATATTTGTTGTTTAACACTTTATATCAGTTTTGTTTAGCATATCATCTTCAACAAATAAAGACATTAAAATGATAAAGCAGTTCACCCCCTCTGGGCTACATCTGCTGGACCAAACCTCTCAAACTAGGCTTGTCCTCTTGTATTAAAAATGCTACAAAGGCTAATACAAGAATATGAGTGTCTCGAAAGATATATCTGATTGTAAATACAGAATCAGAAGATAGGAATTAGCTAAACATGCTCTTTCCCAAACACTAAACAGTGAAATTGTACCTTATACAGTACTTTCCCCAATTGGCCCTGGTGGCCCTTTAAACTTGCATGGAGAATTTTGAGGTGAAGATGATCTCAATTGGTTCTGAAACCTTTTCCATTAGACTCAGAAGGTCGAAAATAGTAGACATAGGCTTTTGAATCACCAAAAATTGATGAACACAACCCCCAAACAGCTCAAACACTAAAATGGCCCTGGTGGCCCTAAAAGATTCCCTAAAGCTAAACAGTGAGAAGAATGCCTCAACAGGAAAAAAGAGCTATAGAAATGGATTCAAAATGCTAAAAACCTTTAGGAATGACCTTTGTTCCACATTCAATGGCTGCACAATTCCCAATGCAACTCCCAAACTGATTTGGCCCTAGTGGCTCCTGGAACTTCCACGAATCAAAACCATAGACAAACGACCTCAGATGGTTGTGAAACCTATGCCAATGGCTTCAGAATATCGAAGAGATCCAAAATCAAAAAAAAAATCTTCCAAAAAGGACTTTCCTAGCCAAAGTTATGGCTCATTGAAGATTTCCTCCAATTTGGCCTAAAATCACTCCAGCTAACTGTAGTGGAGGCCAGATAGGCCCGCCAAAATTTGGTGCCTCCACCACTTCCGCTGCTATGTTAACTGGAAGTATCTGTTGATTTTTAATGCCATGTGACCAGAATTTCAGATTGCAGTTTGGCATTGGATTGCGTGCAAAACTATTTGTCAACGGGCAGTTTAACACGGAGTTAGTCCCGTTCTTCATGCATATGTGACCACATTTATAGAATAAGCGGTGATCGTTGTTAAGCGCTGGTGGGTAGGCTTGGGCCCATAGTTCCGGGGCTGGGTCATATGGCATGGGGGGCTGGCCCCGTTCGGGCCCCGCCCAAATGAAGTTTAAACTTCATATTAAATGTCTGCCACCCATCGTTCAAGATCTGCTGTTGTGGCCTAATGGTAAGGCGTTTGGTTGGTGCCTAACAGGTCACAGGTTCAATCCGCCGAAATGGCAAACAAATTTTTGAAATATGCCATGCTGCTGACGTCACCTTGGGCCACGTGGTGGCCTCCGGGCCTGCCACGTGGCAGCCTACCATTCGCCGCCCAAAAGGAATATTCCCTAGAAGATTCCAAGGAATATTTTGTGGAATATTCTTTTTTTAATTTTTTTTGAAAAAAATTAAAAATTAAGAGTCATTGGGCGATTTTGTTTTTGGCATAACGTCTGCATACGGAGACCGTTTTTCGAACTGTTTGTGGCACCGGAATCAGGAGGATGAGCTCTATCCGGTCGTTCAGGTTCGAACCAGTTCTGAGCACTTTCATTTTTGACCATTTTATGATACTTGGTCCTGAGCTCCTGATCAGAAGCCAAGAGGAGATCGAGTGCAGGAATCCACTCATGCAGAGACCTCTAGTAGGGGGGAATTTCGAGCCAAGTAGGTAGAGGGATCACATGCAGCCATACCTCTAGGTGTGAGGTATGGCGATGTGAAGAGATAGTCCCAACAAGGCTGAAATAGGGGCACGATTGTTATAGACATTTTTGTGCCTTACAACTCCAAGCATGAAATGTCCATAAACCAAGGGCTCCTAAGTCCCTAAAAGTGTTGTTCTAACCCCTAAAGGAACAAGGTCAATAGATTACAGCTTCTCCCAGAAGTTCTCCACCAGAAACTGCTCAGAATTGGTCAAAACAGGATCATTTCAGCTGCTCCACTAGCTAAGTGCGTTGCATTGCACCTAAATACACTATGAGGGTGCGTTGCATTGCAAAAGTCCCTTCTGTGGGGTGCGATGGGCGAGAAATGACAAATGGCAGTGTCATTCCGCGAGGTGGAGAGGCAATGGAAGCTTCCAGAATCTTCTCCTGTGACACTTGCCTCACTGAATTCGACCAAGGATGAGTAAGAGGCCTTCAGTCTCCAAGTGGAAGCAAGAACTAACAGAGAGAAGACACTAATCAAATCACAAGCTGACTCATCCTCCTTACACATATCTATATATGGATCCCTCATCTCAGAGATCCAGAAGCTGGAATTTTGCATATTGTAAGGAATTGTTGTTGGTTTTTGAGGCAAAACATCAGAGTATTGGGTGATCTATGCTTTGTTTGAGGTTAAGAGGGGCTTCTTTGCTAGGAGGTTGATGCTGGGTCAGGAACCACCGGTTGTAACTCCTCCTGGATCTTTTCTTGTTTATCAATAAAAACTATTTGAGTTTTTCCTCCATGCTTTTGTATCATTGATGCTTGTTACATTTGTATGGTTAACTTAAATCTGATCCTAAGTTGTTTATGAATATAGATCCATGTCTTTGTATAGTGTTCTTCTTCTGTGATCTTACAGGTACTTTGTGAAGCTGGGAAAGTAAGAGAGCAGGTAGCTGGAGACTGTCAAAGAAGAGAAGGATTGGATCAAAGGATTAGCGCAAGACACAGGTTGGTTCTTTCTATTCCTCTCTATCTATAGTTCATAAAGGAAATACAAAAGTAGTTTTTCTCTATTTGTTTCTAAGGCAGCTGTCACACCTTAGTGGGATAGAGCAGTTCTAAATAGACACTTTTCCCTGTAACAAAATGGCGAGTCCACTGGGGAATGTCTAATTAGTTTGTTTGTGTATCTCTTTGTTGTTTGTTTCGTAAACTTATAAGTAGCATTCGAACTGCATTTGCCATAACAAATGCAAAGTAGACATCTGCTGCTTCAATCCATTCACTGGATCTGTTTATGATTTGAACAGCTGATTCACAAACTATCTGATTGCCCTTGTGATAGCTCTTAGATCCTCCTTAGATCTACCCCTGATTGTGCATTACTGATTGCTTTTACTCGGCCAAAAACCAAAGACTGAACTGCAAACTGTGACTCGGAACCCGGACAGATTCTCGTTTCTGGCCCAGTGCAGGTACTGTTAAGAGATCATGAATTTCAGCACACTTCCCGAAAGGGCAACCTGCGCTGCATTTCAGATTCTCTGTGTTGCAGGTGCGCTGATCAGATTAGCCCTGTGCAGCTGTGGTTCTTGTGCTTCATTCTTTCCAGTTCTGTCTCTGAATTTTGCTACCTGTGATCAGTATATGTCTGTTTAAAACCCCTTTTCCTTGCTGTTATTCCACCTCCTTTGTACAAAAGAACTGTAGATGTTTTTGTGTGTTTGTTGAGTCATTTACAGTTTTCCATTGCAAAAGTAGAATAGTCGTACTGTCGTCCTTTGATTTGGATCTGTCGCAAGTGTCGATTTCGATCATAGGAGAAAGTTTGATTGCTGTTGATGGTCGATTATACTGTTACTATTGCTTTGGTCTAAATTTGTGATTTTCTAGTGTCAAAAACAAGTGTTCATTTCAAAATCGCAAGGTGTCGTAATCATCTCTGTTTTTGATTTCGAAAAAAAAAGAGCTTGTTTATATTTGTCGCTTAAAAAGAAATTCAGATTTGTACATCAACTTTCTTTTTAGCATCAATACTAAGAAAGTCGAAAACAAATACATGCATGTGCATTTGCATATAGACAGTCTGTTTGGCTTGATTTAGGAAAGTGCATTTACAGTGTGCTCTTTGCTCTTTTTGAAAAGATTGTGTCTTTCTTTTCCTCTAGTAGCTAGGATTTTCATTGCACAAAAGAGATAAAAGTTTGTTTATCATCTTTAGATTGCATTTTAGGAATTACATCTACATCTCGTGGTGAACCCAAAAGGCAAACTTCATAAACAATATCAACTTAAAATAAATTCAATGAATCTAACAACGCTTTGGAACTTAACGCACAACATTTAGAGGTCTAGGCTAGAGACGTATTCCGGCGTCGTAAAGCCTGGTAACTGTTGCCCTCACTGATGGTTGGGTGATTCCTCCACTTTGAGACGATAGGTGCCAGTACGGACTTGTGCTCCCACGTACCGTCGAGTATATTTTGGGAGACCCCTATAGGCTTAAATCCTTTATCCTTAGGAAGCCGTGTCTGCCGCCCTATCGATCGCAATGCACTGAACACAGCATTCGGGAAGATTGACTGCCGTACCGTAAAAAGTATTCTGCAGTTTTGCGATTGGTTTGGTACTCCCTCTACCTAGACCTCCAGAGCAGTCCCTTTTGTTCCTTTTCAGACTCCTTAATGGAAAAGGTCCATCTGAGCACTTGTCACTTCAGGCTCATTAAAAATTGAAGGAGACTAGAGTCATCTTTTGTTTTTTCTCGACTCTTAAAAACTGAAAAAACAAGTTGTGTCAAAGCGTATAAAAATTTATTTTAAACGGAATATTCATTACCCCTTTCCTACGTTGATCTTGGGTTGAGAAAATGGAGTCTACCAACCAAGGAATTCCCCTTGGAGGAAATCCTAGTCCCTTCTCCTCCTGGGGAGATGTTGGTGCACCCCATATGGCCACATTGTCACTTCCAGGACTGACAATTGGTTTGCCTGTATGGCTCTTCTCAACCTCTGTCGTTCAGAACACCACTATGCCTGAACAATCAAATCAGCAATTAGACGAGTCTAGAGTAGCCCACCAACCTTCTACTTCCTCTAATTCTTCCTCTCCTCCTTCCTCTTCGCTTGATGGGGCTGGTAAAGCCAAAAGTCAAGTTCCTAAGGAGAAGAAGGAAAAGAAAAAGAAAGAGAAGAAGAAGAAGGAGCCAGAGGCGAACGGGGGCAAACGAGTGTCGTCTAACGAAAATCCACACACTGCACCGACCAGGCCTAAATCACCATGTGTCATTTGCAAAGGAGACCACTTTCACAGAGATTGTCCTTGCATCCCTCGGATCTTAAGGGACTGGTCTCCTCGTTTGCATAACCCAGTGTCGTCAACCTCTGATGATCATGTTGAAAGTACACCGTCAACTAGTGAAAGTGAAGCCCCAGGACAAAAAGGGAAATGTAGATTCCCTTGTAAACTGTGCGAAGGCGATCATGCCGTCCACAGTTGTCCCTTCTTAGACGAAGCTAAAAGAGTTTTGGATGATCGTCCGGTATCACCGTTACGACTTCCTCCTGGATATAAAAAACTCTTGCCGAGTCCGTCACTAGTTGAAAATCCGGCTGACCCGCTCAGGTGGTCGGCCGAAGCATCTATCATTGAAGATGAACCATCTGAATCCATACCAGACGAAAGTCAAAAAGTCGAGGCGGCAGTTGACCCGATCTTGCCTTCAGAGGTTCCATCTTCAGATGATATAATCACTGAAGAGAACAAGGATGACACCGTCCAAATTCTTTTCATAAGCACAAACTCCAATGAACATGGGGGCAATTTACCCGTTCCTTTACCGCAGGAAGGAAGTTCGTCAAAGTCGTACCCGGCCGTCTATTCGGTCCCACCTCCAAGCAACCTAGTTGTCTCCTTCGACTGGAATCAACTAGGCAGACCCCGTTTACCAGCTAGCGTACCATTCCAAATTATCATTCAAATATATAGAATGGTTATGGCTAGTACCATCATAGATGAGGGGGCTTCTGTGAGTATCCTTTCCTCAACTGCTTGGAAAGCGCTTGGTTCGCCATCGCTTTTGCCTGAGATGAGAAATCTAACAGGCTTTGATAAAGGAACCAGTCGACCATTAGGGATCCTTCCCGATGTGCCCATAACATTGAGAGGGAAAACCGTTCACATGAACGTAATGGTAGTTCAAGGACCCCTGGATTACAATCTACTCCTTGGACAAGACTATATTTATTGCATGAGAGCCATTGTCTCATCACTCTTTAGAGTGATGTGTTTTCCACACGAAGGAAGAGTGGTCAAGCTCGTGGACCAGCTTTCATTTCCCGGATCATACAGAGCAAATAGTCATATACCATCCCTGAATGGTCTTTTCACGCAAGAAATGTCTCAATCTCCAGTCCGTCCTCCCGATGAGCGCGAGTGATTCGGAGGGATATGACTGAAACCCAGGGGGCATGCACCCTGGTCTGCTTCAGCAGGAAAACTTCAGGTATAGGGTAGGTTTCCGCGGGAGAATATGACTAGTCTGTACCCCCGTCCGTGATTGGAAGAGGGGGTTATTCTAGAACAAGATTCTCTTGTCAAAGTTATGTGAGTTGGCGAGCACCGCCACTCACCTTTGTTTATCTCGGTAGACATCGCCGAAGAAGTGTTTTGTTTGCGCTGTGAATAGAACAATCTTTGGGTAACCTGTAAGAGGTAGGCCTCTCTCGGTAAAACAAATGTTTTATCGGAAAGAAGTAGGGGTAACCTTGAAACTCTATTTTATACCCGGGGGCATGCAAACCTTTTGGAGTGCAAGCGAAGAGCGACTATTTATTTTTTAAAATTTTAGGACCTCTAACCCTTTAAACTCGTAGGATTGGTCGTCTCCTAACTTGCATAAAGAAAGGATGTGGGGCAAAACTCTAAAAGTTGTCATTTTTATATGAGACATTCTTATCATACGACTGGATTAATCGAGCAGTTTTAGCACATAGTTCAAGCTCGTTAAAAAATAAACATAAGACATGAGCAAATGTTTCCACCCGCGTCTAAGCTCGTTAAAAAATGAACTATTCCTTGGTAAATAACCACCGTGAATGTAGTACTTCAGCCATTAAAGCCTTGGTTGTGTTTGCACCGTCACCTCCACTTTTTCATTGGCCGATCATTCACCTCCATTTGATTGTTTACCCATTTTGAGGAACAGCTGTGAAGAGTGATTTCACTAGCCATCCTTGTGACACTGTCGTGATTGGAAAATTCCAAACCTTACCTGGAATCAGCTGCTACCCGTTTTATCACTCGTTCCTCAAAAGACGAGTCTCCTTTAAGCTCTTTTCAATTGACTCGTAAAATATGAAAAGATTGCCGAGTCCTTGGCCTTCCAGCTCGTTAAAGGGACAGGAAGTGCTATTCCACATCTAGATTTTAATCTTTTTGGACCTGAGGGATTATTGCACAAAAAGATCGAGCGCTTGTTTTGTTCGACTCGTTAAAACTATCAAAAATTCATCCCTTCTGTATTGTTTTATACTTTTTTGGACTTAAGGGATTAGATGACGAAAAAGGAATTTTGGAGTTACCTTTACGTTCCTTTTTAGACTCTCTAAAATTGAAAAGGACCGAGTTATCTTTGTCGTTAAACTCGTTAAAAAGATTAATAGCGACAAACTTGTCTTTAGACGAGAACGAGTTTCACTATCGCTAGGCTCGTTAAAACATAGCAATGGGTTTGCCCGAAGGGCAAATTATAGAACAAGCATATGTTATCCTCCTCAAGCTTGACAAAAATAAACAGGTACTGGTCAGCAATGACTGGGGAAAATTGGGAAGAAAACTCAAAGAATCTTTATTGGTAGCAAGTCGCTCTTGAACATGACACTTCCACTCCGTGTCTGAGTCAGGTTGGGTTGTTTCATTCACTGGTCACATCGCCATGGTCACACCATACCATCCACATTTGGGGTTAGTGCTACCAATCCATCACATCAGTGTCGCCGATATGTTCAAGAGAAGTCCTCCAGAGAAGTCACCTGTGTCTCACCCACTACCATACATTATACTCCATTCTTTCATGACCGCCACCCTGAACATTATATCATCAGATCGTTTTCACCTCCATCAAAATCATTTGCTCCGTTCTGTGTCATTGATGTGGGATTCATTAAGGCCCTCCTGTGACGGATCACTTCTTGTTGACATCAGCTCATTATCCAAGAAGTTGATCTAGGAACAGCCCATTCAGTACTTTGAAGCTTGCATGCCTCAATGGCAAGTTTCTCACTTCCGGCGACAGGTTTACATCAATGGCCTTCGACCGAAAGATTTTGCGTGGTGTTCGACACCAAGTCCTCTATTCACACCACGTGAATTGTACTGTAGTACCTTGAGGGTCGTTATCATTATCAGTGATTCCTCTCGCACTTGTTAACAGTTTACATCATTGACCGGTAATCAAGCGATGTCTTTCCATGTTCGACTTCAAAACATTTCTCACATGGATCGACTTGTACTTCGAGTGAAGATCAGACGAGATTGAAGACCCCAGATCTAGTTTCATCCATCCAGGCTGCGATATATATTCAGGGAAATAAAGACATCAAATGTACAGCATTGCAGCACAGATAATCATCCTACCAAAAGGATGATGGCTCTATCAGAATCATCAGTCTACCCTCAGACGATTGTCTGTCCTATGTACATGGAAATGAATTTATAAAGCTAAGCATGGGAATGCTTGCCTCAGCTAGATCATGAAAATAGTATGAAGATAATGTATTGTATTGTATCTTATTACAGGTCTCCTCCCAGCAATGAAAGAACTTCGGATCCTCATAATAAAGCATTTCACCCGACACCAAAAGGTTAACGGCCTCATACTTTAGGGGGCAACTGTTATAGACATTTTTGTGCCTTACAACTCCAAGCATGAAATGTCCATAAACCAAGGGCTCCTAAGTCCCTAAAAGTGTTGTTCTAACCCCTAAAGGAACAAGGTCAACAGATTACAGCTTCTCCCAGAAGTTCTCCACCAGAAACTGCTCAGAATTGGTCAAAACAAGATCATTTCAGCTGCTCCACTAGCTAAGTGCGTTGCATTGCACCTAAATACACTGTGAGGGTGCGTTGCAATGCAAAATTCCCTTCTGTGGGGTGCGATGGGCGAGAAATGACAAATGGCAGTGTCATTCCGCGAGGTGGAGAGGCAATGGAAGCTTCCAGAATCTTCTCCTGTGACACTTGCCTCACTGAATTCGACCAAGGATGAGTAAGAGGCCTTCAGTCTCCAAGTGGAAGCAAGAACTGACAGAGAGAAGACACTAATCAAATCACAAGCTGACTCATCCTCCTTACACATATCTATATATGGATCCCTCATCTCAGAGATCCAGAGGCTGGAATTTTGCATATTTTAAGGAATTGTTGTTGGTTTTTGAGGCAAAACATCAGAGTATTGGGTGATCTATGCTTTGTTTGAGGTTAAGAGGGGCTTCTTTGCTGGGAGGTTGATGCTGGGTCAGGAACCACTAGTTGTAACTCCTCCTGGATCTTTTCTTGTTTATCAATAAAAACTATTTGAGTTTTTCCTCCATGCTTTTGTATCATTGATGCTTGTTACATTTGTATGGTTAACTTAAATCTGATCCTAAGTTGTTTATGAATATAGATCCATGTCTTTGTATAGTGTTCTTCTTCTGTGATCTTACAGGTACTTTGTGAAGCTGGGAAAGTAAGAGAGCAGGTAGCTGGAGACTGTCAAAGAAGAGAAGGATTGGATCAAAGGATTAGCGCAAGACACAGGTTGGTTCTTTCTATTCCTCTCTATCTATAGTTCATAAAGGAAATACAAAAGTAGTTTTTCTCTGTTTGTTTCTAAGGCAGCAATCACACCTTAGTGGGATAGAGCAGTTCTAAATAGACACTTTTCCCTGTAACAATGATCGTTGAGGTACCCAACCTCTTTGATTAGATCTTGCTATGGGAGCCGCAACGAGGAGTAGCAGGACAGGTTGAGTGGGTAGAGACGGATGCAGATGGAGAAGCAGAGAGAGCTACAGTTCAGGAGTCCCAAGACAATGCAAAGCTAGCACGCTGCAGTAATGCGAGAGGCACATGAGTGTTACACTAGTACGAGATGACACAAAGAGGTGTGCAATAGTGCGAGATGCAGGGAGTTGTTGTAGCAACACAAAGGTTAGAGAGGGAGCACTTGTTAGCGACAGAGGGAGCTTTAGCATCAGAGGGTGTTTCTAGCCCAACAGGGAGGTCAGTTGGGAGATCATTTTCTTACTTCTCAGTAACTGAGTTGTAGTGCAACAGTGGGCAGCATGATGCAACATGATGAGAAGAGGAATCAGTGGGATTGATGCAGACTGTTACATAGTAATTTGTCACTGTCTTCATTCCGGTCCTTCTATTGTGTCATGTGTCCAATTCAAACATGCTCATATTAAACAAATGCTCTCTTATACTGCCAAATTACCCACTTTTCCTAAGTTATCTGCCTCATCGCGACTGTGGACTTAATATAAGCGTTGAAAGGCGCTCATAAATAGTCCAACGGCGCTGCCAGCGTGGAAATACATCTTATTCCCGCAATGGTCTGATTTCATGCTCCAGAGCGAGGTCACTTGTTATCTTTAGCGATGATCTAACTAGCTACATTGCTCATTAGTGATGTCAATGCTAAAGATTAGTTATGCCCCTGCGATGATCCAGATTGGACGAATTTGTTCCAATAGTCGGCCTTCCAAATGACACACGACCTGGTTGTTGGCATAGTTTGTATCGCCATCCTTTCTCTGGCATGGCAGTTCCATCAATTATGCTACCTTCCTTTGGGATAAGCTCACTCTTCCACCTTTCATGGAGACTCCTTCTCCTATTTAAAATCTTACCATTGCTATGCATTGCTAGTTTCTAATAGTTAGCTAGTTGAGTAGTGCTGTTAGTGTTTGTGAGTTTGCAAGATAGCTGGTGTGAGTGTGACAAGTGTGGGATTGTTGATAGCTTGTGGAAGGTTGTGAAGTGCCATTAATCTTGTGTAAAACTTATGAGTGGGAGAGATCTTGTATGTTGGGAGATCCGTCTTCAAAGAGTGAATGCTTGAAGAACATGCTAGCTGGATCCCTCTAAGAAGTCTTGCAACGCCAAGAATTTGGTTGTAAGCTTACTCTTATTTCATTATTAATACAATCAATGATGTTTTCCTATGTCTTGTATGTAATTTACTTGATAGCTCATGACTTCTTGACTTTGTGAGTGAACAGATCATTGTTGTTTTCTGGTTACATGCTTTGTTGTATTTCCTTTGCATTGTTTCAGGTTGATCAATCATTAGGAGAAGGAAGCGAAAGCTGAAGCAGCGCAACGGAACTCTATCGACCACTGGTTGAGGTAGGCCTCCAACTATCACTGTTTAAGGAAAGCCATTGTTGATCTGTCCTTGTTTGTGACTAGACCCACTTTAGGGCTAGAGGGGTTGCCTCTGTCCGCAAAAGGGAACACTTTCCTGCATCACAAATTGGCGACTCCACTAGGGAGTTTGGCCTTTGTTCTTCCTTTTTTTTCTCTTGTTTTGATTTTTGATTTGGTCTCTTTTGAAGTTTGGGGATTAGTTATCAGTCTTTTGAGTTTCCTGGCTTGATCTGGGAAGTACCTCTATTTGATTGAAGGATTGACTGCTGTTGATTTGGGAGTTTTGGTTCCCCTGTCATTGTTTTGAACATCATCACGGACATATATTTAACAGTCACGCTGTCATCATGCTCACACTTTTGTAATATCTTGTGCATCGTGTAATTACACCTCACAGTCGCAACGGTTCTGAAAATCCGACCGTCGCGGAAAAGTCTTGTACTTCCGTGCTGACATCGCTCTGTTGTTGCGGTTAGTTCTTTATCAGTGCTAGTTGCTTGTGTATTACCTGCGCTGATTGCTGTAAACTTGATTTTCTCAATTCTACCTCCTGAGTCCATCAGTCCTGCTGGTCCCTTTCTTTTCTCGCCTGCTTAGTAGCTTGTTTTTCACTGTTTATAGTTGAGGCACTCTTTTGTCAGCGCTATTGAATGTATCTTGTTTTTTTTTTGCCTGTGTGACCTAGTTCAGTATTTCAAGTTTCTTGAATCAGTTGGCTTGGTTGCTAGTTCATTCAAGGTTCGTTTGTAGAATTTTGTTGGTTTTATTGAGCCTTCCCCTTTGCTTGTTTTTGGTTGATTGTTTATTGACGGTTATTGAACCAATCTTTGGCATTGGTTCGATTTCTTTTCGCTACCGAACATAGATCACAATTGTTTGGATCAACCATTTTTTTCCACACTTGCTTGTTGCTTATTTGTTTCTTCTAGATTTAAAGACATCAAAATCAAAAGGATTGCATTCATTTAGTATACGAAAGTGAAAGTGAATTTGCATTTCAAGTTTGCATATTGGAAAGCGAATGATAAGATCTCTCATTAGTAGTATCCGTGCACTTTAGGAATTGATGTTTGTATGCATTGAGTGACTGCCTTTGTTGTCTTGGTTTTCTTGGTTTGGGAATAATCTCTCTACCCTCCCGTAGGTAGATGTTCATTGAAGAAAAAGGATTTTTCATTCATTCTAGCTGCATCCTAGGATTTGTTGTATACATATGGTAAGGCCTGAAAACTGAAACATAATCCAAGATCAACTCTAAAATGAACTGAATAAATCTAACAACGCATTGGAACATAACACACACTATTTATAGGTCTAGGCTAGAGACGTCCTCCGGCGTTGTTAAACCTAGTCACTTTTGTTTCCACTCAAGGTTGGGTGATTCCTCCTTCTGTGACTCAATAGTGGTCTAGTACGGAATTGTGCTCCCATGTACCATTGAGTATATGTTGGGAGACCCCACTAGGTTATCATCCTTTATCCCTAGGAAGCCGTGTCTACCACCTTACAAACTGTAACGCACCAAACACAGCATTCGGGAAGATTGACTGTCGTACGGAAAGTCCTTGGTTTTCATATGACTACCAAGGTGTATATGCAGTTTCACGGGTTGTCTGGTAAACCTTTTGCCCAGTTCTCCAGAGTAGCCACTTTCATTCCTTTTTAGACTCCCTAAAAGAAAAGGTCCATCTGAGCACTTGTCACTTCAGGCTCATTAAATATTTGAAGGCGACTAGAGTCATCTTTTTGTCCTTTTCTCGACTCTTTAAAGATGAAAAGGTCAAGTTCTGTTCCTGTGTCTTAAAATTTATTCGGCCACGTTCACATTTACCCTGTTAGATCTTGTTTGCATTAGCTTGAGTAGGGTTCTTTCTCGTTAGTTTTCCTAGGGTTTTTGAATCAAATCATCCTGGCAGAATCACCGATCCCATCTCCCGTTCCAAGTGACCAAGGGTCTCCCTCTTCTGTTGCTCCTGAGATACCGGTTGTTAGTGATACTCTCCCTGTTATTCCGAGTATCCAACCGATTAACTCTCGTGCTCCAGAAGACGAGTCTTATGATATTCATTGGAACCCCATTTGGGAGCCTTCCGAAGAAGATATTCCTGGTACTCCTCCTAGTGTTTCGATCCCAATGTCTTCTTCTGACATGGATGACACATCCCCCATTACGAGTGAAGAATCCATTGTGATGAGCGGTGAAATTCCTATCTCAACGGAAACTACACCCTTCCATGTCACCCCTCTCAGTGTCACACTGCCTTTACGCTATAAGGCTTTGAGGGATGTTATGGGTTCTAGGACCTCCCTTACGAGTTCTATGTGGTCTCATACCGTCACTCCGACCTCGGAGTCTTTTATTCCTCAAATTCATAATGTGTCTATCACCTCAGTCTCGACTATTCCAACTATCTGTGTGGCTTCTACAACCCCTGTTGTTGGTGTCGTCACTGCATCCTCAGTTGTGACCACTGTCGCTAGACCTTCGTCTGGATCTGCGAATAGTGGCCTATCGGCATCTACACCCAAAGTTGTTGATCCTACACTAAATGCCCCACCTTCTTCTGGTTCCATTCCAGCAGGGGGGGCATACGATCAATATTTGCATGCTCTTCAAAATCTGGACCCCCAATATTTGTTTCATTATTACGATTCTCGAGGAGCTCATATTTATTACCCCATACCTTTGCCCTCTTAGCCTGTGGTTGAGGTTACGGTCCCATTATCCATTGCTTGGGGTACCACCAGTTATCATGGTGACCAAGTACCCCCTGCCAATTTTCAAGGACCACCTTATCAAGGTCAGCCGTCTTACACGTAGCCCTCCTATAGGCAGCAGTATTATGGATAGCCTTATCTAGGGCAACCTGGAGGCCCACAAGGACAACCCTTCCAGGAACAACCTTCGACCTCTGGTGGTTCATCTTTTACCTATTTCGGGCAACCTTCTGGTAATCCGGGACAACCTTACATACAACAAGGCCAACCCACTGTCCAGTCCGGTCAACCATCTTGCCAAGTTGGTTAGCCTCAAATCCAATAAGGTCAACCAACTGTCTAGTCTGCTCAGCCATCTAGTCCATCAGGACAACCCTCAGTTGTGCAAGGACAACCCAATACCCAGCAAGCTCAACCTTCTGGGCAAATGGGTCAATCTCAATCTCAACTAGGTCAACCTTCTGGCCGAGTGGCTCAGGCTCAGTTCTCTCAAGGACATCCATCTAAGCCTGCTCAACCGGGCACTCAAATGATTGTTGCTTCTCAAGCTCCACCCAGTTTTCAGCCCCAGTTTGAGCTACAGACCCAATCTGGTCATCAAATGCAGGTTGGATCCCAATCTCAACCTACTTATCAAATGCAGCCTGGCTCCCAGGCTCAGTTTGGAGCCTAGCCGCCTTATGGTTTCTAGTAATCCCAAGGGCAAACCCAATTTTCCCCGTACCAAAATTATCAACAACTGCAGGTGGGTCCTTATCAAAATTACCAGCAACCGTATGTTGCTCATGCAAGCCAAGTTGGTAATCAATGGAATGCTGGGGGGAAAATCCAAGGTCAGCCATCCAGTTATAGCTATAACCCCTATGGACAGAACCTTCCTAGGCCAAATCCGTCCGGACAGAATCAATGGGGGCAACAAGCAACTGGCTGGAACTCTGGTGCTACCTCCTACCTGTGGCCTCAGATGTCCTTTAACCCTAAATTACCCTTTTTAGCAACGTTGGAATTACCGGATGTGTCCAAACTGACCAATGATCCTATTCTTCATAATCCGTATTGGCCGCCGGTTCCAACTAAGATTCCCGGTGATTGTCCCAAATTTGATGGTAAAGCTAGAGAAGATCCCCAAGCCCATGTTATGACTTATCATCTATGGTGTTCGTCAAATTCATGGCTTGATGATTTAATCCGGCTCCGCATTTTTCAAAGGACCCTCATTGGCTCTGCTGCTAAATGGTATATTGAGTTAGCTCGCGGATCTTTTCAGGATTTTGACTCGTTGGCTATGGCATTTTTAACTCATTTTCAGTTGCTAATTCGATATGAAATGGGCACACATCTCCTGACATCCTTAAAACAAACAATGGCTACGCATATCTCTGATCATATCCATGAATGGAGACAGCATCGCCGTTTGATTAAGTTTTGGATTCCCGATCAGCTTCTGACCGACTGGTTCATGACTTCATTTGTCGGTCCAATAGCACGAGACATTGCTATGGGGGCATGTGTAATTGAAGAACAGGCTATTGCACGTGCTCAGTTCCTTGACTTGGTTTACTCCAAGTCCGGTACACTATATGATTATTTTCCTGATGCCCCAAGGCCCGGAACTTCCAAAGCCCTGCCAACACCATCTGTTGATGGAGTCATTGGTTATGTTAATCTATCCTCTAAGAAATCTTCCTCGAACCCTAGGAAGCAAAAGTCGAACACTTCGAATGAAAATACTTCTCAGGTTGTATCCAATTCCCGTAATACTTCCAAGGTTAATGCCATCCAGTCCACCATGGCGGACAAAGCCTCGAAAGCAAAGAAGAAGGGAAAAGGAAAGAATAAAGTTGATCAACCCAAACAGGATTCCCCTAAACCTCCACCCGAGGAAGGTGCCAAACGCAAGCCCAAGTATCCTTGCCTTATTTGTGATGAGGATCACTATACCAAAGACTGCCCGAGGCGGTCTGAAGTTAGTCGTTTGTTGAAAGGTGCTCCCGGGACTCCTGCCGTGCTCAAAGAGCCTTTTCCCTCGCAGCAAATGCAAATGGTGGCTGATCCATCTCAATCCTCTTCTCCCTTTGGTTCCCAAGTGTTTATGGCTGGGATGATTCCCGTCCACATTAGTACTCGAGCAAAAGAGTATCTGTCGCCTGCCGGGAAGAGCCCGAGGTCCCCTCTAGTGCTCCTCCATCTAGTTCTAGTTCGCTCCATATTAAGAGACCTATCACTGAGACACCCATCCAACCCCCTCCTAAAGGTGTACTCCAGAAATCTTCTTACAACCCTAATGCTCGTGCTACTTAGCACTATAGCATCGTTGAGGACTTAGCCCAGGATCCGTCATCTATATCCACTTTAGAAGTTCTCCAGAGTTGCCCCTCTCAGAGGAAGTCCTTGCTATCAGCCATCGGTGGCATTGACCCGACCGACTCGAATTTGATCACTTTTGACCTAGAAAGCCATATACCGAGACTACCTCACCAAATTGCCTTCCTTATCCAAGTCATCATCAATTCTAAAATGATTCATGGTACTGTCATTGATGAAGGCACTTCTATTTGAATCATGTCTATTGCTTGTTGGAAGGCTATCGGTTCTCCTACGACCTTGGAAGCCTTTGACGGGAGAGAGTCTCACCCTTATGGTATACTCCAACGCTTGCCTATTACTTTGGAAGGGAAGACGGTCAAAGTGGAAGTTGAAGTCGTTGATGCCAATCTAACTTACAACCTCCTTTTGGGACGAAGTTGGACATATGCCATGCAAGCCGTGGCTTCATCTCTATTTCGTGTCATTCGTTTCCCTCATCAGGGGAAGATCATCACAGTAGACCAGCTGTCTTTCTTTTCCTCCTCTTTCGATGGCAACGTGCCCTTTGTGGAGCATACCTCCATCCCATGTCAGAGTGTGGGAGCTGGACTCTTTAAAGATCCTGCCCTTATGGGTGTTTTTTCACTCCCACCTCCCAACATCACTCCTATTAATATGATTTCTGTTCGCTCTGATCCTTGGGTTCCTTCCCCCACTAATCAGATAGAATCTTGGGGTGATGAGATGCTGTTGAGTCCTACTGAGCTCAAATATGTCGAAATTGTTGCTGCATCGGCTCCACCCTTTGAATCTGGTCCTTCGAGTAGAGCTCTCGACTCGTACGCTCATTCCCCTTGGCTTGGAGGCAACGCTTCTTCAGACCCTTTAAAGGAAATTTTTCCTTCTGATGAACCATTATTGAGACCATGTCTCTCGAGGAACCCCCTTGGTCTGATCATCACCATCGTTCCTAATTTCTCCCTGCCCACTGGGAAATGCTTACCTGTCTCGAGCAATTTTCTCCTTGTCTTCCATCCCAACCCCTTCAGACACCCATTCAAGTTTATCAAGTGTCTTCTGAAGGGAACATGGCAAACATCACACAAACTCAGCCAATCAACACCTCTGTTAAACCTGGGATTGCTGAGCACATCTATGTTGGAGTGACTTGTACTCCGGATGAGATTCAGCTCTATACTGATCTTTTTCGCGAATTCCGTGATGTGTTTGCTTGGTCTTACAAAGAAATGCACATCATCGATCCTAGTATCGTGGTGCATGAGATACCTACGTATTCAGGTGCTAAGCCTGTTCGGCAACATCTATGCCCCGTACACCCCCGAAAGGCTACAGCTATTAAGGCAGAAGTTGAAAATCTTCTTAAGGCTAGTTTTATTTACCCCATCCCACTCACAGATTGGGTCTCCAATATCATCCATGTGACTAAAAAACAAGGCACTATCGGGGTCTGTGTTGATTACCGTGATATTAATCGGGCCTATCCCAAAGATAACTACCTCACACCCTTCATTGACCAGCTCATTGATGAGTGTGCCGGGAGTGAAATTTATTCATTCATGGATGGCTTTTCTAGTTATAACCAGATTAATATTGCACCTGCAAATCAACACAAGACTGCCTTTATCTGTCCGTGGGGCACTTTTGCCTACAAAAAGCTCCCTTTCAGTTTGAAAAATGCTGGTGCCACCTTCCAACATGCAATGTCTTATGCATTCCATGATATTCGACACATTGTGCAACCTTACTTAGATGATCTACTAGCTCATTAAGCAAAACGCCAAGGACCATCCTGCTCACCTTCTCGAAATCTTTCTCCGTTGTCGACACTACCGCATCTGGCTTAATCCACATAAGTGTGTCTTCTGCATCGAGTCAGGCAGACTTCTCGGGTTCATCGTCTCTTGAGAGGGTATCCATTTGCATCCCCTTAAAGTCGAGGCCATTTTGAATCTCCCTCCCCCTGCTTCATTGCAACAATTGCAAAGTTTGCAGGTCAAAACGAATTTTTTATGACGATTCATTCCAAACTATGCTGAAGTGGCCAAAGGCTACACGCAGTTATTGAAGTGGGATACCCATTTTCTTTGGGATGCCGCTGCTCAAGAGTCCTTCGAGCGCCTCAAGGTTCTCCTTGTTTCTGCTCCGTTGTTGCGTCCTCCTAATTATCATCGTGACTACACTCTGTATTTGGCCGCTGCCGATACCACTATTGGCATGGTTCTCGTTCAAGATGATGATGATGACACTGAGCATGTCATTTATTATCTTAGCCGCAATCTACTAGATACGGAAACTCGATATGCTTACGTCGAGAAGTTGGCATTGGCCGCTATTTGTGTCATCCAACGTTTCCGCCATTATATCTTATTGCGCACCACGATAGTGGTTTCTGATTGCAACCCGATGACGTACATCCTGTCGTGTCAGTTGCTGGGGGGCAAGTACTCGAAGTGGATTCTTATCCTCCAAGATTTCGACTTGGAATTCACCATTGCCAAGTCTAAGAAATCCCTCGTCTTTGCTGAGTTGCTTTGCTCTCTGCCATCTCTTACCGCGCCCTCTCGGTTAGAGGACCATATTCCGGACAAGACTTTGTTCTTAATTAGCACCCTTGATCCCTGGTACAAGGATATCATTGTCTATCTATAGACGTCCTCTTTTGATCCTGATGTGTCTAAGGATGCTCGGTGACAGATTCACCATCAATCTCAGCCCTACCGTATTATTGGGGACACCTTGTACCGTCTCGGCGCCAACTCTATTCTCTGTCAATGCTTAACATTCGAGGACACTGAGTGAGTTCTAAATGACTGCCATTCTGGCGCCTATTTTGGTCACATGTCTGGCTATGCTACTACTCCATTGCGCACGCCCCCTACTCCATTGCACCCTGTTGTTACCGTCGGCCCTTTTGCAAGATGGGGCATTGATTATATGATCTGTAACCCTCGCTCAGCCGAGGGGCATGGATATATCATCGTTGCCGTTGAATACTTCACAAAATGGGCCGAGGCGATGCCCACACTATCTGAAGATGGTCACACAGCGGTGCAATTTTTTTTTAATCATGTTATCTCACGGTTCGAAGTCCCTAAGGTTATCATCACTGATCATGATAAGCATTTCCGTAATCATATGATGACTGAGCTAACAACCCAGCTAGGCTTGTGGCGTGATAGCTCAACACCATACTATCCTCGGGCCAATGGTCAAGTAGAATCCATCAACAAGGTTCTAGTTACGATGCTTCAACGCACCATTGGCATGCACAAGTCTAACTGGCACTTGATGTTGTTCTACGCCTTATGGGCCTACCAAACTTCTGTAAAGGATGCCACTGGTTTCACTCCATTCCAATTAGTTTATGGACTCAAGGCTACCTTTCCCATCGAATGCGAGATCCCTTCTTTGAAATTAATCATCGAATTACTCCCCAACACTACTCCGGTAGAAGAACGCCTTCTTTACCTAGAACGGCTAGACGAGACTCGTCGATTAGCCTCTCTATCTATTGAAGCATAGAAGAAGAGAGTGAAAACTCACTTCGATCATACTATCCATCCTCATTCTTTTATTGAAGGAGATTTAGTCCTGCTCTACGATCAAGCAAATGATAAGCTAGGGGTAGGAAAATTCGAGCCCATGTGGCACGGGCCTTATATTGTAAAGCGAGTTTTGCAAAAAGGGGCCTACGAGCTGATTGATTATGAAGGGAACCCTCTAGATAAGCCCCGAAATGGGCTTTACTTGAAAAAATATTATGCGTGAACTTCATACACTTCGATTTGTACATACGTGTGTTTTAGTAGGTGTGTGTGTGTGTTTTCATGTTTTGGCTTGGTGTGTAGGCGTATTGCTGCTTATTGTGTCTTTTGCTTCTTGTGCAGATGTCTAGTGCACCTTACATTGGTTTCGTTGATGGTGCCTGCCACAGTACCCGCAACCTGTCTTCTGCGGCATGGGTGATCTACGATCCTCACGGTGAGTTGGTAGACCTTCAAGGTGTTTGTCTAGGTTGTACCACAAACAATGTCACTGAATATAGTGTTGTTATTGAGTTACTGACCGAGGCGATCAATCTCGGTATTTGTACATTGGTTGTGAACCTGGATTCTCAGCTTATCGTCCACCAGTGCAATGGGCAATATTCCGTCAGAGACCATCAGATTTTAAGATTGTATTTATGTGTTAAATTGTTAGAAAGGAATTTTGATTTTATCACATATCAGCATATTCCACGAAGATTAAACACATTAACTAATACATTGGCAAACCATGTATTAGACAGACATTTGCGTAGCATGTAATCAAAACAACGTATAAGAAGCATGTAAAACACAATAATAAAGCATAGGAATATGTATATAGATATATCTATATATCTCGTGTGGCACACCGAGGCGCTCAAAAAATAAGTGTATATGTCCAAATAGAGTTTGTGTTCTCCATACATCTGAGACACATGTCTCTCAAAAAATCATCAGCAGGAAATAAAACCTAGGCGTCTACTGCGGTGGGTTATGCTCCCTATAGCACACCACCACTCATGCCACCCACCTCAACAGGCGGTGCACCCTGGATACCACTCTTACTATGTGGATCTAGAACGCTATGGGGACCTCCTTGACCCCCATGTAATCAGGAATCCTTGCCGTCAGGCCCTCAAGATTTCGGGCCACTGTCTCCATCGGATCATCAGTTGGAGGAGCCAAGGCCAGCATTGCAATGCCCTGTGCATCCCTCCGTGCCTCTGGAGCCAGCCCGACGGTCTCACTGGTCCCACATCTGCAATAGCATAAAGTTCGTCATTAGGACATATACATGAAAAAATCTAAAAAACATCATAAAAAGTAAAATGCAAAAATAATGTGATCAAGTGTCTTACCACCATCATCCCATTGCTCTCCAACGGGTAGCTACATGTCAAGATCTCTGCGGAAGTCCATGCCAGCATATGGCCAATCCTCAACGAAGATCGTCTGGCACTCCAGCCACTCTCAAATAGTGTCCCCCCATGACACTGGTCATCCACCACCTCCTCATGGCATAATGTGTGCCCACTATGTGGCCCTGGTCTCACGTGGTTTGGGCAAATCCAAATCCATGTCCTGCAACTGCAATGCTGGCACCAGCTCCAGCATGAGCGGGACTAAGATGGACCCATAGCCAAACTTCTTTGTCTCTCCTCGACGTCAGTTGGTAAGTTGTCTCTTCATATTGACCGTCATTGCTTCTGCCCAGTTAAACATGGTTGGATTGAGACATTTGAGAGCCA